>OU343216.1:75838148-75898134 GCA_910596185.1 Chrysanthemum makinoi | reverse complement strand
TTTTATTACTTTAGTATCACGATTATTTTTAAGCCATTCACTCAAATTTCAGTCTGCAGATTAGATTACCTTGCATCATAAACCTTTATCTTACTGGTTAGTGTAATATGACTTGGATTGGACTTCTAGTTTAATTAGTCATGTATAGACCTAGTTTGGTCAAATCTAAAATGGTTTTAATTGGTTAAGGATCTGTTCTAAATGGTTATGATTTGTGGGAGTTTTGTGTAATCTCATCGTATATTAAGCTGGCCCATGTCAACCCTAATGTCTGTTTGCTTTATGGTCCTATAATCAACAAAATATGTCTTTTCAATCAATGTTTGCTCTAGTAATAAGTATCTTCTGTTAGGATAGATATTACACATGTTATTTACATCATCGAGTGTGACTGTGGCTTTATAACTAGATACTAAAATCTTGATGGATAAGAAACATGAAGAAACACTGCCTTTAGAAACACTTTTAGAGCTTGTAGTGTGATTACGGTTCTAGTATAACGTGTGGTTATGAAAAGATGTTTAACCACTTGTCAAATATCTTAAAGTGTCCTCCAGTAACGTCCAAGTAGGCAAGTAGAGAAATGTTGTGCCGGCCATGGTGGATCTTGATGAATGTGCTGATTGATCGATAAATTAAGTGGCTGTCGTTTCTGTCTTATGTTATGATGGTAGGGGTCCCTATGAGCGGGTATTAGCCATTTTGTTGAGAATAATGTTGGTTTATTAAACCTAAAACATGGTTAAAAGGGTAAGGGTTAAACAAAAACAAAAATAGTATATTTTGAAATTGGATGGATGGGCTAAAAAGTAAACGTTAGTTCTAGAGTTTGATTCAAACTGAACACTAGAGCACGATTTTGGGGATCCTGTTTTTTATTTCTAGTTATAGGATGTGAAATATATCTATGGTGAATTATTATTACTTCAAGATGTGAATTATTCATGAAAACAGTCTATTTGCAAACAGTCTTTTGCATATTGAATCTTTTGTTTCTTGATTCTCTCTAATTAGAGTTCGCAAAATTGGCTGACTGGGATGCTGGGTTGCGGGTTCTGCTCTGGTTAGCCTGAAAACACTTCATCTGTCTACTCAAAATTAGGAACTACTATAAGTCTAAAACTAAATATGATTAAAAAAAACTATGCGACTAAATAGTAATATTAATTTTTGATGGTCATTATATCCCATACCCCTGGCAGGTTGGGTATGTTGTTGTTGTACTTTGTTGTATTCGTTAAAATGCACTTTGGGTGACTTTTGGCTTGTTTGACTTGTTTAACCGATATGGCCCGTCTCATTTTTACATGTAGATAGTTTTATTTATTTAACCTGTTACAACTTTAGGAGCTAAAATTTTGTTTTACATATTTGAGATAAGTTTAATTTTATGAGAACCTGTTTTGAATATGCCAACTCCATTTTCGATCATCAACATCGACAATCTCTTGAAAACTTGCTCTTAAAGTTAACTAACTTTTGTAGGTCATATAAACTTGCAGGATGGATTGGATCGTCTTAAAATCTAATCAGATACAAGGCGACACAAGCGGCGTTAAAGTGTACATATGCTCTTCATGGCTTGTGCTGGTCATCGTTGCATAAACTTGAACATTTTTATGAAAAATAATAATAATGTTACGGAGTACCATTTTTCTTTTCTTTTCTTTTTTAATAATTCATTGCTTTTCTGCTGTATGTTGATGCTGGTTGATTATGCTACTACATTTCTTTCAGCAGTTTGTTCTCGGTTCAATTTGATTTTAAAATCTGGTTGGTTTGGTTTGTGTTTTTAGGTGTCAACCCGAACCGAACTTCAAACTTAGGCTTTGTTTGTTTTTTCAAAAAGTCTTTTTTCTCTTTTTTTCTTTGTATTGTAATTTTCGCAGACCGTATGCATGCGTGATGTTAGTTTTTTTTCGCATAATAAGCAGCTAAATCTATTATTTATTTATTTTATTTTTCTCTTTCCTCTTTCATGCATCACATCTATATCTTATCTCTTACTTCATTCACAATAAAAGTAATAAAAAAAGAAAAGAAAAAAAAAGTTGAAAGAATTAAAATAAAATAGCAAAAAATAGAAACTAACTTCATGTATATAGATGTTGAATTAAAAGCTAAATTTTAGTATATGTGATTGTTATATAAGTATGATAAAGTATTTAATTTAAAATAAAGATTTTTAAAAAAACAAATAATGACTTATCTTATTTTTGTTGTTTAAGTTTAGTTTGTTCATAATTTATTATCACATTCATCTTTTCCATTTATCTTTAATTTTTTATCTTTTGTATATTTTGTATTTTATTTATAGTTAGATTAGTAATCTAATTCAATTCTAGGTTGATATAACTTAACTGAGTTAATTGTTTAACCTTGAACTTTTGTCTTTCTTGTAGGACTTAATCGACTAAATGAAATATTACAGTAGTTGATTAGACCTGGTAACTAGTTTGGCTTTTTTCGGCGGTCTTGTTATTATTTGTACGCATAAAAGAATTGCCAAAAATTTACCAAAATATAGTTTAGAATTGAAACCATTGCGATAAACAACTAATCTTAAAACTGGTTTTGATACAGGCGTTGGTTCAAAATCAGCTCGATAAAATATATCAAGCTGAAATGACATGCATAATAATGTATTGCCCTTGATAGGTTTGTATATGTATTCCAACTCATAGATGGACGTTCGTGGAGTTTGGGGACGGTACGTGACCTCGAAACTTTTAATTTTTACTTATATCCAGCTTAAGTTTTATCATATGTGATTCATTTTATGAAGAAAATACCATTCTGCCGAAACAAATAATATATCATTTGGCAATCCTAATAAGTTTAATCAAGTTTTGTCTATATTCCAAACCAACATAACATTTACAAAGCTTTAAGTATGTTTGGCAAAACTAGCTAGTTTTGGTGGTGTTGTTTTTGTTGTTGAAAAAGATTAAAATTGTAACTATTTTTTTTATAGTGGTGTTTGGCAAACTAGCTGTTATCATCATAATCAATCCAAAAAAACTACAGACAATCAAAACGCAGTTTTGATAATATAAGTCATCGAACTTCTTTAGGCGAGATTAAAGAAAATATGGAATTCTAAGACTAGTTATCACCACCCAGTTGTCTCCAACACCTAGATGATTGTTCCGCCGTAAAATATAGTAACTGGCTATTATGTATATATGTAGCTGTGAAAGATGAAGTAGGGTTTTATTATGGATTGTAGTGAATGTGGTTTTCTGAAGGGTATCATCGTAATTATACAAAAAATAATCTCAACATTCTTCTCAAATATTGGTTAAGGGAGTATTTAATTTTGGAGATAATTTTTTCTATAATCCTTCATAAATTTGTTAGAAACCAAAGCAAACTTAGTTTTGGACGAGATTATTTTGTAAATAAAAGCTTTAGCCTCCATAATCGGCACACCAAAACACCCTTAGTAGACCAAGCTTAGAGCTAACATGGACAACACCATTCTTGCCATAACGTTGGCGTTGCACAACTACCTTAAGTGGCGTTACAACTTCAACATCGCCATACAACACTAAATTACTAGCTACGTGTAATTTGATCTCAGATAAAATATTGACTTGTTTGCCTAAAAAATAACACGAACCGAAAGGTGATTTAAGATTAAAAAAAATTGGCAATGTTGATGATAAATGGTACTCGCTGCGTCCCATATTACTTGTCCGGAAACTTGGACTTTAAATATTTTTGTTTGTGTTATATGATACTTGATGTAAAATATATGAATGTATTGTGTTTTAATATAGTTTAATTGGTATAATTTTCATCAAATAGTATATAACACTTGACAAAATAATTTCTGTCAAGTTTAAAAGAAATACTACAAAAAGTAGTGTGAATAATTAATAACGTAATTAATATGAGGCGGTGAGGTCGATGTAAAGAATAAGAGGGACTAATTATGCAAATCACTAAAAGAAAAAGGTATAAGAACCAACACTTGTCTTCACTCTTCTTCTTTAGTCAAAACCCTCGCCGAACCCCTAACGGACCTCCGATCACTTTATCTTCCCGTTTAATTTATATATTAAACCTTTCAATTCACACTTAAACAATACATAATATATCATAATCATAATTAATAATAACAAACAGCATGAAGAAAACAGACAACTCATCTTCTAGCGGGAAAAAGAAAACATTCGGCTTACAGTTCAACGAAAACGACGTCGTTTCAAGTGTAATAGGCGGTATAGTTGAAAAAGGCTTCAATCAGCCGCTCTCACAACCACCTCAGGTCACAGTTCTTCCGTTTCCGGTTGCGCGACATCGCTCTCACGGTCCCGTAAGTTTTCTCGCTTTTATTCGGTCGCTTTAAATAATTCATTTTAGTTTAGGTATCTTATTATGTCATTTTAAGCCCCAAATTTGTGTTTAGTGAGAACCTTTTAATGTCGTAAACTTATGCAATGTAGGTTATGTTTAGGTTAGATACAAAGGTGGCAAAACGGGCGGGCACAGACACGGGCTAAATGGGCACGGGCCAAACGGGCACATGTCATACAAATCGCTTAATAAAAGTCCTAAAACGACGAAATAAATTCCTTAAGCGTAATATCTTATTTATATTGAAAAATTAAATATATTATATAAAAAAAAATTTCTCATTTAAGTTTTCAATGGGCTATATGTGCTCATCTCAAAAAAAGAAGGGGGCTAAATATGCCCAAATCTTTTAAAAATTTGCCCATTTAGCACATCTTTTTGCTTTTGGGCACATTTTGCCACCTCTAGTTAGATATTTGTTAAAGGAGCCTTTAATTTTGTGTTGAGAAAGTTTAAATGTTTGTTATTTGAAGCATTGGGGTCCGAGGAGTGGTGGTTCGAATACGTGGTAAGGTTGAGGAGGAGGAGGATGGAGAAGATGGTGATGATGAGGATTATGCTATGTTTGATAAGGTTGCGGCTGATGCTGGTCCGGTTAAAAGGAAACAAAAGAAAGGATTGGATTTTAAGCGGTGGAAAGATATCATCAACGCTGATCAGGCTGACGAGTTCGGTAACAAGAAGGAACAGAAACCAAATGGTAACCGAAAACCAAGTAATGTGAAAAAGGATTTGAATGGTGAAAAATTGGAAGTAGTGAGGAACAGTGAGTATAATATAGGCGTTGGTATTGATGATGTTCAAAGTAATATTGATTATGGTATACGATCGACTGTCAAGGCGAAGAAGACTAGTTTTGATTCTGTTCCTGTAGGTGTGGGTGTTGAACAGGGTTCTACGGGTATTGAGAGTGAGATTGATGCTGAGAATCGTGCTCGATTGGAGAAGATGTCGACTGATGAGATTGCAGAGGCTCAAGCTGAAATAATGAAAAAGATGGATCCAGCGTTGATAAAGATATTACAGAAGAGGGGGCAAGATAAAACTAGAAAGAATAGTTCTACTAGCTCAAAAACTTCTAACAGCTCGAATAGTTCTATTAGCTCTGCTGTTATTGGCTCCTTCGCTGAATCGAATGATAACAAGGTTGAGAAAGTGTCAACAAGTAATAATGGTCAGAATATGATTATGGCAGACCCGAATCATAAACGGATTGGGTTAGAGAGTAAAGATGTGCCAGAAAAGAAGTCTTCTGGCAGTTTATGGGATGCGTGGAGCACAAATGTTGAGGCTGCTAGGGATTTAAGGTTTTCTTTGGATGGTGATGTTATAAATGATCATGTTCCCGTACCAGGTAATGGATACGGTGATATTTTCACTTATGTTAATATTATATGATTGTTTATACAGCGAAGTGTTATCTTATGAGATATAACTGCATCCAGGTGGTGTTGAAAATGCTTCGGAACGTGACTTTTTAAGAACTGAGGGTGACCCTGGTGCACTTGGTTACACCATCAAAGAAGCACTGGCTCTCACGAGAAGCGTGGTTAGTTATAATACGCTCTATGTTTTAATGCAGTGTTCCCTCCTTCTACACACACACACACATGCAATAGCACTTTGATCTTTTGAAATATACCCATATAATATATAAGGTGTAGTTATGTGTAATTTTTCAAATACGTGCAAAATTGTGTAATATATGTAACTGAAAAGTTGTCTGTTTGACATTGGTGCAATATAATATAAACTCAGGATTTTCTCCCTTGTCATGTGTAAGGTTCCTGGACAGCGGGCGCTTGCTTTGCATCTTATTGCATCTGTACTCTATAAAGCACAAGAGAATATGTGTAGAAACCAGACAGGCTTAACTTTGAAAGTTGGTAATCAGAATCAGATTGTTGACTGGGAGGCTCTTTGGGCTTTTGCATTAGGTCCAGAACCCGAACTTGCTTTATCACTCAGGTAAATCGAAGAATTTATAAGTTAATTTCACATCTTTTTGAATAGTATCTATTTTTGTGAGTTGGTCTTTGATATTTTTTATTTCAAAAGTCAAACTGTATCTTTCGTACTATTGTACTAATTTTCTTGCTTATTTTAAATGTATTTCATTCTGACCCGTTTTTATAACTTTGAAGGATGTGTATTGATGATAACCATAATTCTGTGGTCATTGCTTGTGCAAGAGTCATTCAGTGTGTCCTGAGCTATGACTTCAATGAGCTCTTCTTTGATATCTCCGAGGTAAAATAATATACCCAACTGGCTTTATCTTTCGTTGTTTGTCTCATAAGTCATAGTTACTCACAAGATACTATTTGAATTCAGAAAACGGGAATCTATGAGAAAGATGTCTGCACGGCTCCCATTTTTAGAAGTAGACCCAAGATCGAAGTTGGTTTTCTTCATGGTGGCTTTTGGAAATACAACACTAAACCCTCAAATATTTTTCCTTTTGAGAATATTATGAGGGATGAAGAGGCTGAAGACGAACACACGATAAAGGATGATGTTGTGGTGGCTACACAGGACATTGCAGCTGGCTTAGTTAGAATGGGTATCCTTCCAAGAATTCGCTATCTATTGGAGGTAAGCCTTATTTTTGGAAGCCATGCTTCTTTCTTTGTCATATGAGTACGAAATCACGAATAACTTGGATAATTCATATTATTTAACCACTTTAAGTCAACGTGCTAGCGAGTTGGAATTTTTGATCAAACATATTTTTAAATCCAGAACTGATAAAGTAATAGAGTAGAACATATATGGAACCTCATTTTTCTAGTGACTCACTTGTGCTGTACATTTTCAGTCTGACCCTTCAGCAGCTTTGGAAGAATGCCTAATTTCTATACTAGTTGCAATAGCAAGACATTCCCCTACATGCTAGAAGCAATCATCAAGTGTGAGAGGCTACTTCAAGTTATTATCCACAGGTTCACTACAAAAGACCAAATGGGAGTCGATTATTCAAAGATAAAGGCTATTATCCTCATGAAGGTATGTAATTTTTTTTTAATAGTGGAACCACACCATGTTTCTAACTCTCACTATATTGTCACAGGTACTTGCTCGATCAGACAGAAAAAGGTGTATGGGATTTGTAGACCGTGGAATTTTCCAGAAGCTGTTGTCGCATTTATATCGTTGTGCATTCTCTCTTGATAACTTTTTGAATATAGAAACAGAAAAGTTCAAACTTTTATCAGCCTTGCTGGTTGAACAGCTACGTTTGTGGAAGGTCGGCATTCAGTATGGGTATTGTGTATCATACTTTTCGGACCTGTTCCCTGCTCTCTACAACTGGTTGGATGTTCCTGCATTAGAGAAATTGATTGAGAAGAACATACTTCATGAATTCACCGCCATCACTAAGGAAGCATACCTGGTCCTCAATGCTTTAACAAAAACACTCCCAAATTTTTACTCACAGAAGATTGATCAAAATGACACAGACACTTGGCGTTGGAGCCGTGTTGGTCCGATGATTGATTTAGCACTTAAGTGGGTATCATTGAAAAGTGATGAATCTTTATCCAGCTTATTATTAGTTTCTAATGGCACAAAAACAGAAGGGTTGACTTCAATGTTATGGGTAATATCGGCAGTTATGCACTTTCTTGCGGGTGTTCTTATAAGTGTGATACCAGACGATAATTCTAGCATTCAAGGTGGGAATCTTCCTTGGTTACCCGAATTTGTTCCAAAGATTGGATTACACATAATCAAGAACGGGCTTTTGAGTGTTACCCAAGTGAATGAACACTCGTTCCTTGAGTTCCTCTGTCAATATAGATCTCAAAGTGATCAAGAAACATCATTAGCCTCTGTATGCTGCCTTGACGGGTTGGTAG
This sequence comes from Chrysanthemum makinoi, assembly GCA_910596185.1. Taxonomy (NCBI): domain Eukaryota; kingdom Viridiplantae; phylum Streptophyta; class Magnoliopsida; order Asterales; family Asteraceae; genus Chrysanthemum; species Chrysanthemum makinoi. Next base: position 75,889,912 of record OU343216.1, on the reverse strand, counting down.
AGGTCGTTCATTCGGTAAATAGTTTGATTCAGCTAGCAAACACCAAGATCAATGTTCCATCGATTGAGCACTCGAGTGTACCAAGTGCTGATAAAGTTCTTACTGATGGCATACTCAAGTGTTCTTTACCGGAGATGACAACATTGCTGACTACCTTCATGAAGTTAACATCCTCTTCTAGGAAACTTGTGCAGTCGATTGAGATGTTTGGAAGAGGTGGTCCTGCTCCTGGTGTTGGTGTTGGATGGGGGGCCTCAGGCGGAGGGTTTTGGTCTTTAAACATTATGGTGACCCAAATGGACGCAAGGTTGGTCTTGAAGTTGGTTGAGATCATTCTGGACGAGTCCACTAAAGAAAGCCCAAAAAATGAAGAAATAAACATTATAATGAAGAGAGTAAATTCTGCTTTTGACTTGTGCTCACTCATGGGACCCAGGGATGGAATTTTAATGGAAAAAGCTCTCGATATCTTGCTACAACCACAAATTTTGAAGTATCTTGATTTTGGTATTCGACGTTCTGTAACATTTGGGTGGGAATATACAGAAGAAGAGTACTCGATGTTTAGTAATTATTTACGTTCTCACTTCAAGAACAGATGGTTGACTGTAAAGAAGTCAAAAACAAAAGCCAACGCTGCCAAAAAGAGTAAATGCTCACTCGACACCATCCAAGAAGACGATGACTCATCAAAAAACATGTTATTGGTAACTGAATGGGCTCATCAGAGGCTACCACTTCCTAGTCATTGGTTTCTGAGTCCCATCTCGACCATTGACTACACCAAAGTGGTCAACCTTCCAGTCACACCTAACTTTCCAGAAGTTGCAAGATGCTGGCTTTTCTTTATTTTAGGTCTTGAAACGATGTCCAGTCATCTTTCTTCTAACTCATACCCATCCATCAATAATGTCCCGGTTATATGGAAACTGCATGCTTTATCTGTAACATTATTTGCTGGGATGGATATCCTTGAAGAAGAGAAGAGTAGGGATGTTTATAGTAATTTGCAGGAGTTGTATGGTAATATTCTTGATAAAAAGTTGTTAGAAGTTGGACGGGATAACAGTATTGAGTTTTTGAAGTTTGACAAGGAGATACACGACAGTTACTCGACATTTATTGAAACTCTCGTGGAGAATTTTGCTGGTGTATCATATGGTGATTTGTTGTATGGTAGGCAAATGTCAATGTATCTGCATCGCTGTGTTGGAACTCCAATCAGACTTGCTGCTTGGAATGCCTTGTCACATATTAGAGCTCTTGAACTTTTACCACCATTAGACAAATGCTTAGGTCAAGAGGAAGGATACCTTGAACCTCTGGAGGTACACTATTTGGTCTTGCTATCTTCTGGTAGAGTTTAGGAAATGGGCGGGTTGAGTAACGAGTCAAAACTTTAAATTTTTTGGTAGGCTTCAAATTTTCCGGGTTGCCCGAAATACTCTCTGTCCGATATTTTAAATTTTTTATACAATCTAAGTAAATTGGTCAAAATGGGTAGAATCAGTTGCATATAATTCAAACTTTCTATATGTAGTGTTTCTTAGAGTTGAGTTTTATAAGAATGAATCTCAATCGTCTGTGTGAATTTACATCGCTTAATAGATTGTGAGACTGAATATTCAGAATTTTGTTAGCTAACAAATAGTAATTCTGTACAGGATGATGAAATGATACTGGAAGCATATGTAAAATCATGGGTTGCTGGTGCTCTCGACAGATCATTAACTAGACAATCAGTTGCGTTAACGTTGGTTATTCACCATTTATCACATTTCATCTTTGGTGATCACTCTGGTGACAAAAATTCATTGCGAAATAAATTGGCCAAATCTATTCTTCGCGATTACTCCCGAAAATCAGATCATGAGGTTTGTTCTCTATAGCACACAACCTTTGTATTTAATGTATTTTACAGCCTTCATTTGAAATTTGTAAGTCTCTCCTTATAATTTCATATGTTTATGATGATAGGGTATGATGATAAAACTCATTCAATATAAGAAGCCAGCAACTCGTGGAAAACTGGATCAAGCAGAAGATACGTCACTGCAGGGGCCTGAGATATCCAGAAGGCTTATGGTATTGAAGGCGCTGTGAAGGGAATTCTACACTTTTAAGTGTAGTCGAAAAGCTCAAAACCCTGTTCTAAAAGAACCATAGTTCTTGTGGCGGAGAACAAGCATCTTGTAAAGCACGGTGTGTAGATTTTGCTATTGTAACTTGCAAAAGATATTGTTGAAACTGAAAAGCATCATGATGTTAAAACGCTAAAGCTTCAAATTTTTTGAAATGAACAAGATAAAAGAGCTACGAGTTTTGATTTTCTTGATGTTATACTTGAGATATAAATCATAAAAAAATAAGATAACCATAAATAAGGATTGGCAAAGCCAAGCCCGACCACTGTATCGGTGTTTCCTTGGCGCGAGCAATTTTTTTCCCTAAAAATCCCGAGCTTTTCCAAAGTCTGGGTCGGTCAGGCTTTGACGACCTTTTGTCATTCTTTTTTATTTTTTAGGCATGGCGAGCCAACCTCGGTTCAGCCAACGGTCTTTCATATCCAGATTTCTACAATACAAATAATATATATGTTTTTAGAGGTGACCACGATCCAAAACGGATCGGACCTATAAAACCGGTCTGGACCGAAAGAGTTGCCCAAAACACCATATGAACGGACCAAAGTGTGTTCGGTTGGTCAGTCAGTAAATCGGCGGATCGGTCAACGAAGCATACAAATTCAAATTATACTTGAAGCTCGATTTTCCGAGGTTCACTAGAAAAGAAGATCCCACGAGTTGGGTGTGTCGAGCGGAACAATTTTTTCAATTTCATTCTACTCCCACAGAGCAACGGGTTTCAATCGCCTTTTTTCGTTTAGAGGATGATGCCCGGTTGTGGTTTCAAGTGTTTCATACCAAAGTGCAAGCTAATTGTCCAACCAACCTTTCAAGCGCCATCAACTTAGCTGGACTATTTGAAGCAAAGAATCAATCACAACAAAAACCACCGAACGAAAATTCCACAATTTAACCAATAAAGCATCAAACCACTTCTACCATGTCACCGGCTAAACGACTCACCATTGATGAAATCAATGAAAGAAAAAAGTTGGGGTTGTGTGTTAGGTGCAATGAACAATTTGTGCCTCCTCTTAAAATTGTTTTTGTCCTCAAGAGCATGGATATATATGGCTGCAACTTCAGGTAAGTTCCTGGTGTTCTATCTCCATCTCTTCATCGCCGCCTGAATCCCATTATTGCTTGGATATCTGTTGATACAAAAGTTGGGCGTTCCTTATTTGGGGCAGCTCTCATACCAATTCTGATTGTTGCTTGAGACCTGCGCACTAGAGACAAAATATCGTTAGGCTTACCGTGGATTGTCTCCCACGATTATCCTCCGTGAGTAAGTAATGGGTTTAAGGTTAAAGGAGAGTTAGGGTTTGTCGGTCACCTTTAACGAGGGATGTGATTCCCTTTATATATACACGAAATCCTTGTTGGTTCCGTGTTCCTCAACCTTCGGCGTATCCCGTCTAAATCGGTTGGGAATGATTATCTCCTTGATTAAGAGATATCCTCCATCTATATTCAGTAAATAGATTTGTATTTGGGCCTTCGTGGGCCTAAACGCTTATTAGCGTAGCCCGTTCGTCTTTGGGCTTGTCAAGTATTGGGCTTTGGGCGGGTTCGTGACCGGATATAGACTATCGTCATCATGTCCCCGATCTAGTATCGCGTGAATAACTGCGGATGCTAGACTAATAGCGTAGTCAAAGAAACAACAATGAAGCGTAGCCAAGAAGCCATAAAAACATATCTTCCCATACATTGTATCTAGACATAGGATTAAAAAATTGGCTCCTCGTAAAGCGGGGGAAAGTTACTGCTGTGACGTCCCATCAAGAAATCTCAGCCACAAAATTAGTGTTAGTGGGGTCCACGTGTCACTCATCGTGTGGGTGAGAGGAATTATATAACCCCTCGGTTCATTTCCACCGTTACTCGATAAAACGTTCATCCGCCATTGCTAACAATACATCAAACTTCAACCCGGAAAAACGTTGTATTTAAAGGTAACGCGGCGTGCGTAAAAAACAATACCATGGTCAAGCGGTTGTGCGATTTCACCTCCAACCTCACCGAAAGTGATCTTCTAGAGTTCACTTCGGATTACTTTATACCGCTTGACGTGCATCCGGTTGTACCGGGTGCGCGAGCATCTATCGCGGATTTCCGAAGGAAAATAGGGGTATACACACGATTCTTTGAATTTGCAAATCAACGTGTGCCCCTATCCCGATTTTAGTGCGATGTTTTAAATTATTACGAGTGCACATATCTCACCGGCATTGCATTGGTGCGGCTAAAATTACTAACTTTGAGGTGAACTGCCGTTTGCTGGCGGTTAACCCAACCATCCACCTATTCCGTGCCTTTTATCACACGACATGGTCACATGGGTGGGTATCCTTTGCTAAGCGGCGACAGATTTTAGTGTTATCTGAGAAAGTGGATGCGCTTAGAAGCTGAGAGAGTCGTTTTCGGGTAGACGACACATGCTTTCCGTGGCACTATGAATTTTTACCCGGGAACATTGCCGAGGGATGAGTGCCCCGTGCTGGATCATATGTAGCTGGGATGCGGGCCGATAAACGCAAAACCGCATCCCCATTAGTTCCTATCCCGAGGAATTTTTGGTGCATATGGGCATCAGCCGTAATTATTTTGGTATGCCGGATGAGATGCCAATCTTTTTTGGCGCCAATGGCGAGGTGGGTACTCATTCCTCGCACCTCCTTTTGTAAGAGTTTTCTGTTCTTTTCGCACATTATATAACTTTGTATTATTTGTTGTCTTTTATTGCGCAGAGATGGATCTTTTCACCGTCGTGCGCATAGCGAAGCCAATTGAGGTGAAGGTAGGGACGTGGCCCCGAGGAAGGAGAGGAGGCCATACTAGCGCCACTGCAGTCATACCATGGAGATGAACCTAGGAGGAACATGTACTAGCTCCTGTTGCGATGGAGGCGACCACCTTAGCGCAGCGTCGAGCCCCGTGTGCCGCTTCGTTCTGCGACCACCACCAAGCCGTGGCGCAACCTATGGAAGAAGAAGAGGAAGAGCGAATCGGGTTACGAGATCCCGCGAGAGGATGGTGCGAGCTCGAGGAGCGAATTCCTGAGATCCACCGGTGATGTTGCGTCCTCGCACCCTCTGCTGATGTCCCCGCCCACAGTAAGTGAATCTGTTTTTTTTTTTTTTTTAGCGCGAGCTATGTGAGTGGGAAGCTGAGAATGCTATGTCCGTGTATGCGAGTTTGAACAAGTTCGGAATCTCCCCAAGGATAGTCCGTGCAGACGCAGACAGCCAAAAGATGAAGACTTAACTGCTGGGGATGCATCGATTGGGTCAAATGGTTGAGGAGTTGGCACAGGTGTCTGCGCACCAAGCTTCAATAGCTGGTGAAGGCAGCCAAAGTGCTCAAAGAGATGAGAAAATTGCTTTGTTGGAAGCGCAGTTGGCTAGTGCAGTGAGGTAGAAAGTTTGGCGTGTATGCGCAGCAGAGGCAAGCCGAGGCTGGCGTGATGGGCCAACTAAGCCAAGCGCCAGAGTCATCGAGGTACAAGGCTTCGTGCCTCTGGGCCCTAAAATATCTCGAAAAGAGTAAGGACGCCTTAACCACGCAGTTGGAAGAATTTGGTGCCACGTGAATAGTGCTCGGAGGTACAAGAGACGAAGCTGCGTAAGCTTAGTTTGGAGTATGATGAGGAATTATATCCTCATCTGATGTCTGCCATCTCGGCGCAGTGGCTTATCACCATGGTCTGCGTCTTCTTTGCTTTGAGTACTCTTGAGTCCAAGGAGGTAGTGGACAAATTTGGTGGGGTAGTCCGTGTGCTTTGGGCGAGGAAAATCGGAGGCTATAGAAGCGTTACAGGAAGCTAACTTGCTGAAGGTATCTGCTGAAAATGTTCACAGGTATGATCGCGCTGATCTTATGATACACTGTTTGCTGCGATGAATAGGATGAAGACTTTAGAGCTACCCATGATTGCTCGGATGGAACGTGATCGGGATTATCCTATAACTGTTATTATGGAAGGATTGACCTTAGCGCGCCATCTTGACGCGAGCAGCACAACCGACTATTTTATGAAGCCCGATGTCTCTCAGTTGCAGGTACCTGTTTTTGCTCGCCCTAGGGATATTCTGAATCCCTTTGCTTTAGATAAAGAAATGTCTTTGAAGGAAGTATTGGGCGCATGCTACCGACTTGCAAGAAAAGAAGGTATTAAGGGTAAAGCAACTTTGTGCGGGGTTGGTGCCGCTCATCTTCCAAGGTCGATGGGGTACCGGTAAGTGTTGCTACCATGTGTCTCTCCAAGACGCGGACTTGTTGAAGAGGCTTAGCGAGAGTGTAAGTACTACAAGCCGCGTAGGGACTTCATTCTGGGCGATCTAATAGTATATAGGATTGTATATCTTCTGTAAGAACATAGTCTTGGATAAAGATCATCTTTTGCTAAATGTATGTTAATATTTATTGCCTCTTGTCACATGCGTATTTATCTGTCTGTCTTTGCGTATAAGACATGTTTGTCTAGTGGTACACGAGCGCAAATAATATGGGAAATTCATAGTCATGTATGAAAATCATAGTATACTTAAACATAGTTTCTAAGTAATAGTGTCATAGTAGTGTATGATGTGATATACATCGTACTGTAAATATCATCTTAAAGAACCAAGCGTGTTGAATCCTTATGTTGTTAAACGCGCACCATATGCATAGTTGCGCATCCGTCGTGGGAAGCGCACAAACTTATCCCAACGTCTTGAGAACAAGGTGTTTAACAAGGATACGTGATCCAATGTTGATGGGTTTGCAACCCTCTTACTCAACAAGTTGTTTAGTAGGTTAACTTATCCTTTTACCATCGTGGGTGTATTTAGTGCATGCACGCCACGTAGGCTAAAATGAAAATTTGTTAAGACATACAGTATATGGAAATAACAAATCAAAATATGTCGTGGAGTTAGCTAGAAACCGCGGCGTTTTATTGATACTTGCAAGTGTTTATGAGAAATAAGTAAAACATTATTCTAAGGAAAATAAAAAATAAATACATAGATGTGTATTGGGCACTTTAGTGAAGTGCCGGGCGTCTGTGTCTTTGGGCCGTAGCCACTCTTATAGGTAGCACCTCTTGAGGTTGCAGATGTTCCATGTCTTGGCAGTTCACGACCATCCAAGCCTCGTAGCTTATGCGGCGCCATTTGTTCCCAATGCTTCAGTAACCTCATAGGGTCCTTCCCACTTTGGTCCAAGCTTACCTGTGTCTTCTGCGTGGCTCGCATCGTTGGCGCGTAATGCGAAGTCACCGGTCGAATGAGGTACGGCGCACTTTAGCGTCATAGTATCCCTTCATCTTTGACTTTGATTTTTCTTCCCGGATAGGCTGCGCGTTCGCGCGTTCTTGGCGAGGTCTAAGTCGACACGTCTCTCATCATCATTGGTTGCCACATTTATTTCGTGAGTGCGGATAGTTGGCATTCGATTTCGGTGGTATGGCGGCTTCGTCCCGTAGACTAGAGAAAGGGAGTGTCTCCGTCTTTGGTTTTGATTGAGGTGCGATGCGCCCACAAAACATGCGAAAGTTCTTCCACCCATCTTCCTTTGTGCTTGTCCAAACGTGCCTTAATTCCTTCACCCAGGCTTCGATTCACACGTTCAACTAGGCCATTGGTTTGTGGGTGTTTTTCGACGCAAAGTGTTGTGTGATGTTTAGCTTCTCGCACTAGTCCTTGAAAGGGTTGTCGCAGAATTGTTTCCCGTTGTCCGAGATAAGCTCACCGGTAGACCAAAGCGGCATACAATGTTTTCCCGACGGCGCTTCACCGGTTGCCGTGATTGTTACCACTGCCTTTGCTTCGATCCACTTGGTGAAGTAGTCTATGGCAACTATGTGGAACTTTAAACCTCCTGCACGCAACAGGAAAAGGACCTGCGATGTCAATACCCCACTTGTGGAATGGCCATGGCGCCATAATTGGTGTTAATTCCTCGTGGTTTTGGGAATGGGTGCGTGGACTTGGCGCCGTGCACTTTCTTATCAAATCCCGCGCATCGCGGTGCATGGTGGGCTAATAATAGCCTGACCGTAAAGCGCGCCACCACGGCCGTGGTCTGAATGCATCTTGCATGAGCCTTCGTGGATTTCTCGCGGTTCATAGTTTGCTTGTAAGGGACCAACACAGTGGAGCCATGGTTGCAAAGAAAGAGCGTCGATATAGGATGTTGTCGAAGTTCGAACCTTTGCTTGCTGTCGCCGTATCCTTTGGCTTCTTGCTATTCTTGGGGTAATACTCCCTTGCTTATGAATTCGACTATTGGTGTCATCCACGTAGGTCCGTCTTCCTCTATTACCGTGGATACTTCCATGTCTAAGATGGATTTGCTTGTCAATGTTTCCACCAACACTGTTTGGATAGGTCGCAAAGCTTGTGGATGCGATTTTGCTCAGTGCATCCGCCTTGCGGTTTTCCCCTCTTGGAACTTGTTTGTTGGTAAACTTGTCAAAGCTTTGAATTCTGCCTTGGTTTTTCAAGGTATTGAATCATGTTTTCCTCCTTGGCTACATACTCGCCTAACACGTGGTTGGCTACCAGTCTGGAGTCCACATTCGCTTCCAGGTTGCGTACACCCATTCGAGATGCGATGCGTAGTCCCGCTAGTAAGGCTTCATACTCTGCCTCATTATTTATCGCTGTGAATTGAAGCGATGCATAAGTGAATTCCATTCCTTCGGGTTTGTGAGGATGAGGCGCTCCTCGACCCATCCACGCATGAGGATTCATCTGTGAACAAGATCCATGGATCTGGTAGTTCCTTCGTGCGTGGTGCGGGTGCATCATCGGTGTCTGGCTTTTCGATGAAATCGCCGATATCTGCCCTTTTATTGCAGTACGTGGTCTGTAGGTGATATTATGCTCACCGAGTAACACACTCCATTTTGCGTCCCCGATGCATCGGGCTTAGAGATGATTTGCTTGATCGGTTGGTCTGTGATTACCGCTATTGGGTGCGCTTGGAAGTACCTGCGTAGCCGTTTAGCAGCAAACACCAATGCCAGAACTAATTTTTCCATGGCGCTATAGTTCATCTCCGCCTTCTTGAGCACCTTGCTTACAAAATAGACGGGTTTGTCTTGAATCCCTATCTGTTAGTAACACTGCTTACTGACTGCTCCATCGGTTCGCGGATAAATACATGATTAACTCTTCCCCGGTCGGGTGCAACAAGTGTGGGGCGTTGCGGTGTTGTTTCATGAGTGAAGGCCTCTTCGCCTCCGTAGTCCACGGAAATCACCCTTTTTATACACTTTTGAGTGTTTTGAAAAGGGGTAATGATTTGTCTGCTGACTTGGATAGGAATCTGTTAAGACCGTCCAACTTTCCGTTGAGAGATTGGACTTCCTTCAACGTGCGCGGTGAGGAAGTTCAATGACGCTTAGTCTTTTCGGACACGGTTTTATACCGTCCGGTTCTATTAGGTATCAAGTAACATGCCTTCATGCGCCGAAGGTACATTTTTTTGGATTCAACTTCATGTTGATCTCTCGGAGAGTTTTGAATGTTTCCTCAATATCGCGAACTAACTCATCCTCAGTATGACTCTTTATGACCAATTCATCAACATAAACCTCTAGGTTGCGCCCACCCTTTTCAAAGCATTGTCTACTAAACGCTGATAGGTGGCGCTGCATTCTTCAAGCCAAAGGGCATTTTGTGTAATAGTAGGCCTTGGCTTGTGTGAAAGGTGTTTTTCCTCATCCTCCATAGCCATCTGGATTTGATGATATCCTTTGTATGCATCGAGGAAACACTTTAATGGATACCCGCACAAAGACTCTATTTTCCAGTCTATCTCTGGTAATGGGTAGTAGTCTTGTGGACATGCTTTGTTAAGATCGGTGAAGTCCACGCACATCCGCCAGCTACCATCGCACTTCTTTACCATGACTGGGTTGGAAAGCCAGTCATGATAGTAGACTTCCCGCATAATTCCCTGCCTCTACTAGCTTGTGTACCTCTCCGTCAGGATTACTGCCCTGCAGCCTCGGAGCCTGGCCGCGCTTCTTCTGGCGTACGGGTGAGTATCCTTGTCGGATTCTCAGTTTATGCTCTGTTATTGAGCGTGGTACCCCGGTCATGTGTTTTGGCTCCCATGCAAAAATGTCCAAGTTCTTTTGCAGGAGCGCACATACGGGCTACTCTGCCGTTGTCCGACAATGACCCTCCGATGGATATTTCCGTTCGGGTATTCAGGTGAATTGCGACCTTCGATTTAGAGCTCACGGTTTTGCGCGTTGTTCGGTATCGGTGCGTTTCGCGTGTAACCGTGTTATATTCTCTATGCGTCATGGTGGCATTGTAAAGAGTAACAATACCACCTTCCACCGGGAATTTAAGCATCCCGTCGGCTGTAGACGGCGACGCTGGCGCATAGGATATCCCCTGGTCTTCCGATAATGCCGTTATATGGCGAGGAGATTTGATCACCATGAATTCCATCCGGCCGTTCGGGTGTTCCTCATTTCCAATGCTAACTAGTAGTCGTATTTGCCCCATAGGCCATATCTTTTCACCCGTAAAACCGGTTAGCGCCGTTTGACCGGGCTTAACGGCTGCGTATTTCGGGCGCAGTTGCTTGAAGCAGTGCTCATACATGATGTCCGCCGATGCTCCGCCATCTACGTACATGCGGTGGATGTCGTGACCTCGCGCACTAATCTCAATGGTGAGTGGCTCTACTACTGCGTTGTCGCGGTTAAGGTGGGAAAAGAGATTTTACTTCCTCGGGAGAACTCCTGGTGACCTTCGTCCAGTGACCCGTTGCCATGATTGTATCATGTAGATGGTGTCAGCCTTGTCCTTGGGTGTATCCTTCTTGTTTCCACTCTTCGTCTATCCTTTCCTCCTTGATATTTTTGACCAAATGGTCCAATCGCCTTCTTTAACCATTTTATCAATGGTGGCGCAGTTGAACGCATTCATTAGTAGTATGGCCCTTCTGTGCGTGGTAGTCACAATATCCATTTCCGGTCGTCGATCCTCGGAGTGCGCATTTGCGGTGGTCTTGGAAAGTTCGCACCTTCTATTGCGAGTATTTCCTTAGGAGTCTTGGTCAGCGGGGTGTATATGTCATTATCTCTTCCGCTTCCCGACTCGATAGCTCTGTGCGATTACTACCCGTCGGTGGATTGTTTTCCAGGTTGTTCCTGGCCGATAGTTCGAGTAGTTTCTTTTGCTATCCGCCGCGGTTTCTCCTTGGACAAAGGACCGAGAGCGTTTCATGAGTTCATCAAATGTTTCGGGAATCTTGTCGTTCAACTTCTTGATGAGCTCCGGGTTATTGATCCCATTCATGAAACCAGAGATCTTTAACACTTCAGGGCATGCTTTAACTTGCATGCATTCATCTTTGAAACGTTCCATGAATGTGCTTGTAGATTCTCCCTGCGCTGCTTTACCCGGCTAGTTCGACAGGATTTTTAACGCACTTCTTCCGCTGAGTAAAGTTTAGGCGAAACGCCTTTCTTAATTCCCAAAGCCATTGATGCTTCAGTGGAAGCTTCTGAACCATTCAGTGCATTTCCACGTGGAGTTGAACATGTGGCACCATACAGTTGTGGCCAATTTTCAATTGTAGCGGTGATTCAAAAATTTTGAGGTGATCATCGGGTCACCTGTTCCGTCATAGGTTTTACGTTGGCAGGCATGCGCCTTCTTTTGTTCTCTCGAGAAGTCACCGATACGTCGGGTGAACGCATCCACCTTTTGTGGCGCCCGGAGATATATCTTCATCCTCATGGTCATTATATCTACTTCGGACTTCCGGTGTCGGTTTCACTATCCTCGTTTGTCCAGGAATTTCCAGAGGACGAGTTTTCCCTCGCCGCGCTGCCGTGTCCTCGAGTTTGTACTCGAAGGGCTTTTACTTGGGGAATATCGCCACCCAAGTCTGTCATGTATTTTGCGACTACCAAGTCGGGTGTGTGGACTGGTACGCCGTCCATCCTCTTCACTTCCTTCCGATCTGTGAGTTGGATGTCTCATCATCCTCAACTCTCCTCCCAATCTGTTAAACACAGGGGTGTGGTTTGTCTTTTCCGCGCTTCTCCCTCCGGCGCGGTGGTGAGGTTTCGTATTCGAGTCAAACGGAGTCGGGTTTGTAGGCCGACCGACCTTTTTCTAGCTTCCTCTTGCATGAGGGCAGTCAAGGTTTCATAATTTTGGGATACGAAATCCCTTGGTGTTAATTCCGTGCGAGGGTATTCTCTTCCTGCCTTTGTGTCCTTGTTTTTATCCGGTGCCTCTGGTGCTTTTGTCAAGTCAGTCTCTAATACCGGTTGAAAGGAGTGGTAAGAACAACGGTCTTGTGATGGATCCTATCTTTGTAGTGGTTGTGGTGGCTGGGTTGTCCCCGGCGGTTCCACTATAGGGTAGACCAAGTCCGGCCTAATCCCTTGTTTTTGGCGATCTTGGTTGTCGAGTGCTGCTGGAAGCGAGCGGTGTGCGGCTTCTTTCCAGTAAGATCCGCTTGCGATCGCCGATTTCCATGCTTCGTCATTCTAGTCTTAGTTCTTAGTGAATGGTCCCACGGATGGCGCCACTTGTTGATACAAAAGTTGGGCGTTCCTTGTTTGGGCTTCGGCTCTCATACCAATTCTTGATTGTTGCTCGAGACCTGCGCACTAAGAGAAAGAAAACACCGTTAGGCTTACCGTGGGATTGTCTCCCACGATTATCCTCCGGCGTGAGAGTAAGTAATCGGTTTAGGGTTAAAGGAGAGTTAGGGTTTGTAGATCGTACCTTTAACGAGGGATGTGATTCCCTTTATATATACACGGAATCCTTATTAGTTCCGTGTTCCCCAACCTTCGGTATCGCCTTAAATCGGTTGGGAATGATTATCTCCTTGATTAAGAGATATCCTCCATCTATTCCGTAAATAGATTTGTATTTGGGCCTTCGTGGGCCTAAACACTTATTAGCGTAGCCCGTTCGTCTTTGGGCTTGTCATATTGGGCTTTGGCGGGTTCGTGACCGGATATAGACTATACGTCATCAATATCAAACAACTTTTTGCACTTATTTCCAGACGCAAATTGTTCATTGCACCTAAAACACAACCTTAACATTTTTTCTTTCATTGATTTCAATAATGGTGAGTCGTATTGTTGGTGACATGGTAGAAGTGGTTCTATGCTTTAGTGGTTGAATTGTGGATTTTTCGTTCGGTAGTTTTTGCTGTGATTGATTCTTTGTTTCATATAGTCGAGCTAAACTGATGGCAGTTGAAAGGTTGGTTGGACAATTAGCTTGTACTTCGGTACGGATTGTGTCACTCAACCTACTTACAAAGTAAGTAACTTGACGACCAGGTGGTAAGTATCCGACCTTAAAAAAATTGTTGAGTTGAGTTTGATATGATTGAAGCGTACCTTGTTGCCTAAGTTTAGTAAGCTCTCTGAAATATTCGAGAAATTGATGAGGACCATAAGTTGCATAAATACCTTTTCAAATTCGTCCCATGTTGCGTTTGGTGTCTCTTGTATCAACACTTGAAACCACAACTAAGCATCATCCTCTAAAAAACCCCGTTCCTCCATAGGAGTTAAATGAAATTGAAAAAATTGTGCCGCTCGACACACCTAACTCGTGAGATCTTCTTTCCTATTGAACCTAAAAAAATCGAGCTTCAAAGGTTTAGCAATATAATTTGCATTGGGACCGTATCTTGGTCCTCGACCTTGACTGTTGGAACCTGTGATATTTAATAATAAAAGCCGAAATCAAACCGCGATAAGAGGGTTTATCCAATTTCAGTTTTTTCAGATTCGGTTTTTGCGGTTTCGATTGAGTTGGTCATTTCGGTTTATCAGTTTCACAAATTTTTTTAACATGCGTATTCATAAAACTTAGCTTTATAAATAAAATAGATATTTTTAACAACAAAAGAAAATTGCTAACTAAAATATTTATTATCAAAATTGTATAATAAAAAGTATTGTTATTAGTTAAAGAGTTGAAATACGTAATAAAAAATAAAAAACATAATAAATTACTAGCAAATTTTGTAAGTTAAGAAAGTTACTCTAAAATAAAATAAAAGAAAACGATATTTCTAAGTTAAGAAAGTACACCCATGATCCAATCCAACACGCAAAATATCATATCATCCCCCTTCCCATCCCAAACTCTTTCCTTGAACCATTTTCCAGATCCAATTCAGTTACAACCACCCCCATTCCTCAAAATGACGTCACAACCAACACACCACAAACACAAACCAAACACCGATGACGTCATCACCACCACCACAAACATCAACCACCTCTCATCAGAACTAATCGCCACAATCATCACAAAACTCGACGTCTCGTCAATCTGTTCAATCTCATCCACATCCAAATCCTTCCGTGCATCCGCTCAGCATTCCTTTAAATTCATACCTAACTTTCACCTCATCGTAATTCATTTAACAATTAACTGATAATAATCATTTTATTTAATTATTGTTTTTTATTAAAGTTTTGTTTAATTGATTAGTTAATTGTTTGATGAATTATAGGAAATAGCGGCACCGATTGAGCGGTTGAGGAGAATGTTGGTGCCGAATGAGAAGATGACGAGCTTGAAGCTGGATTGTAGACGGTTAAGTGAAGTTTCGGTTTGTTGCGTTTTGCAGCCGCGGTTGAGTGAGTTGGCGTTGAGGAATTGTTATAAGTTTAGTGGCAAGGTGCTTGCTGAAGTTGGAGCTAGGTGTAAGGATCTAAGGTTGTTGTTACTTTTATCTGTGCGTTAATTTAATTGAATTCGTAGATGTTATGTTTTATGTTTTTATAAATGTAGGGATAATTAGTTCAAAATGTGTGACAATGTCACAAAATACGCACCGACTAATTTTCCTATTGTGTGTGCTATTGCCGCCGTGGCATAAGTCATTTATTTAGACATATTTAGTGCACGCAGCAGAAAGATTAGATAGTTTGGTGTATTTAATAGGAAATTAATTAGTAGGTTTTGTTATAGAAAACTTGTGAATTACAAATGTATGATTAACTTTTTAATTGTATGTATTAAATGACCTGATTACGGGGAAGTGATGATGTGGCACTAGTTATTTAGAATCAGTGTCATTTGCTTAAAAGTTTAATACATAAGATTAGGAAGATTAAAAAGTTAATTCTAAGTAATAGGAAAAAAAGTTTGATACACGGTGAAGAACTTTTTTAACGGATTATCCTTTATATTTTGGAAAGTGATTGGCGAAACTTAATAGAAGAATTTGGTACAGCACATTACGTGGCCAATGGTACGGTATTGTTGCTTCAAGTTCTCTTTGATTTATTTATATGTGACTTGAATAGGTAGAGATTAATTTTCTGTTATCCTCAAATACAAAGTATTATCGATTGTATTTGATGAATTGTAGTTGCCAATGGGATTTAGGTTACTCAACCAGTCTTAAACAAAGAGGTTAATGTAATGACTAAAAGAGGTAGAGTTTGACTTTTAAGGTCAAGCAAACTAAGTTTCAACATCACATGAAGTGTTTGTTTTTTACATATAATAATTGACAGATAAACATAGTAAACGTACGAGGTATAGGACATTCCTCTTTAATTTCGGGATTTAAAAACTACTTTGTTTGACGTTCTCCGTTTTTGTGTCTGGAGGGAAAGATCAAAAATGGAAAAGAAGTGAAAAAGAAAGGATCATAAAGGAAGTTTCTGGAGTTTGGGAAATACAAAATTTTAATGTTTTGATTTGATTTTGTGTTCTCTAGTAGGAAATATAGCTTTGCATATGTAAGATACTTTTGTTCAAATCAGGGGCTGCATGGTAGTCAATACAAATCCTTCTATTCGTATCCAAAAAAAATATTTTTATTGGAAATGCCCTGCTATTTGATAAGGTGTTGCGTCTGTATTAACCTGAAGCTGTGTAATCCATTTGTTAGACTCAGAACACTTAGTAGAGACTTCCATTAATACATGTGTTTCCTATGCTTTTGTTTATAAGCTTTCCAATTTTATAGCGTATGCTAGATCCTACAGAATGTGATCGTGTGTAATGAATGAATATTTCAAGTATATGCATTTAATTAGCAGCGTTAATTACGTTTTCTTCAGGTCTCTGTATGTGAGTTCTGTGGCCGATAATCGAGGACACCTGCATAATGTCTGTGACCTAGAGGGGTTACTCAGGGGTTGCACTCAATTGGAAGTAAGGTTTTATTACTAAAGTAGCTTTCATAAATGTGTTGAAAATAACAGACGTTTAAAACTTGTTGCAATTGGTGTTCTTTTTTTTGGGTAACATGGTTTCCTACCTTTTGACCAACTAATCCACGGGGTTTGCAATTGGTGTTCACATAATGGAACAAATAAGTAGGCACTTTCGAAATTCAGTCCGTATGATTTACAAAACAAAATTCTTAACTGTCGCTGTTTGTTTTGACATACACTGTTGCTAATATGCACAATGCTAAAAAGGTGACTATTTTGCTCGAAAAACCCAATGCTTGCTTCTCCTTACCACACATAGACATCAATTACAAAATCACTGGATCCTATACTAGATCTGTAGTACGTCATATGTAGATTGTCTTTTTAGTAATTGATGAGTTTGCTAAAATCAGCGATAAGTTAAATTAATTATTTTTATCTTCAACGTGGAGATTTGAGAATGCACGGTTAAATTAATGTTTCCAAATATGTATATCATTCTTAAGTAAAATTGAGATTACTATGCCCAAGTTTCTTACTTGACAATTTTTGTTTCCTAAAACCCCTTATAAGTTTTTGACCCGCGTATTTCAAGATCTAGCTGGGAGATCTACTTCTTAGTTACGTTTTTGCTTTAATTTAAGTTAAATCAAGTGTAGACAGCAAGGGGATTACGGTCAACTGAAATGTTAACTATATAAGGAGTAAATCCTTGTGTATCTTAACACCATAACATATTTAGTGTCGTAAGTACTATAATGAGTTTATGTGTTTCAGCAATGAAGGTAGTATTTCTTGATAACCTGTACCTGTCATGTTCAAACTCTTGCATAAGATCCATCACCCCTTCTTATCTGGAACATGTCGGGAATTGGGACATAGTCACCTGCCCAGCAATCTGCTTCTGCATCTTTTTCTAGCTGTGCATTAATATAGGTTTGATTGTTGTGAAACTTGAATTTGCTAGTAGGCTTTGCTTAAGCATATTCTAAAGGCTGTATCAGGGCATATGAAAATTATCGCATTTGGAGTAAATGATGCATTGTCTCATATACCTATAGCTGAAAAGTAAATTACTATGATAGGAGTGTTTCCTTTAGTATATTGAGTTGATGTAACTATTTATTGGAAATGAAGCTGTTGTTTAGATCACGTTATATCCAGAAAGATGTGTGTGGTTACCATGCAACGTCTGCTATCTGTATGGTTAGTAGTTTTATTATCTGGAAAAGCTTAACATATCATAATAACTAGCTGGGTACCCGCCGCCGCAACGCGCGGGTACCCTGCAATTCAATTTTTGTGCGATCAATTGTTATGCGAAAATAGTACGACATCAACATAAATATTATCTTATGAACATATATATTAAATTAAAAATATCATTGCAAAATGGGATATAGTATAACATACACACAAATAAGACAACAATGGATATGCATAATTGATTTACCGAGTAAAATATAGTTCCAACTGTTCCATCCATTCAGCAGTATCTTTCATAATCTTTAGAACAAGCTTCATTCAACCTTCAACAACATTAGCATCGATTGCTATCCTATTTATAAAGTAATCACACCTTTATCATTATCCACAACGGACTGAGAGACGTCTTCATTAACGATTTTGCTCAATTTTTTATCCTCTTTGCAGTTTACATAACAATCTCTATTTTGCTCTTTGCGTTTTTCTGCATGTTTATTTGATACGTGCTATATGGATAGATTAAATGTAGTATGTTCAAATAAATTTTCATCTCCCTTTGTCTCATTTCAAACTACAAGAAAGATAAACAAAATGATATGTCGTGTTTAAGAGTCACGTATCATGTGTATTTAGTACAAGCTTAAAAGAATACACATATATACACAGTACACAACTTAGGAATATAAATAATGTTTTAAAACTGGTTTGTCTTGGCCGGTTGAACCACGAACCAGTGATGTTACCGGGCCGTTACTACCTGAGTTTTTAGTACTTAAAACCCGGATTGAGCCGCTGGGTTTCACTCTACTTAGGTCGAACTGTTTCACCAAAACCGGGCGGTTTTACCAATTTGACTTTTTCTTTAAAACAACCAGTATGAATCGCCAATAATATATGTCATCAAACCATAATGCTACTGAACAAATGAAAATTACATGATTAGCTACCATTACTAATAGGTTGTGTTGAATATTATATCATTGATTAAACCCATAGAACAATATATTACATTTTTGTGCTTCATTATTAGGAAAATCAATAAACATAGGTTTTAAATGTTCCAGTGAATTATATTTCTCAATAGTAGTACGAAAATGATAACAAAAAATAACATAGTTCTAATGTCGTTTTGAAGTTTGAAACTTGTATTTCCGTTGGTCTGTTTGTGTTTGGTATTAGGTTGTATGTTTGGTAAATTTATTGTGTTTATGGTATTGTCTTTTCAAGTTTTTAAATGTGTTTGGTATTGTTTTTACAAGTTCTATACGTAGTTGGTAACATGATTTATTGCGGTTTTTGAATTTGTATAAAACTGGTTCCACTTGGCAGTTAAACCAGTTGAATCATTGACCCGGTGACGCATCGACTCAACCAGGTCATTAAAAAAGCGGTCTCTAAAACATTGAATATAATACAAGTTATTGTAGAAAAAAGTTTTGATTAAAATCAGGAATTAATTTGGAGTAAAAAAGGAAACCATTCAATGAATGAGTTTAGTTGTTGGCGTGTGTAAACTTAGGAAACCATTTAATGAATATTGTTTAGGTTTAATTTCAATATAAGGGGTAGTTCAGTAATCTAAATGTGCTGAATCTTCAACAATTCAACATGAGTTCATGCTTTATATGTAGTATAGAAGTATAGATAAGAACAAATCTATATGGGTAGTAGTATTTAAGCATCTTGCAATCTGAATAGATGCTTTATTAATGTATCATGTAACTGATACATTGTCCCTAAAGCTCTAGCTGCACAGACAAATTACTGCACTAGGGGTACTTTCATTAGGATTATAGATAAATGGTACATCTCTTGGCTGATAATCAAATATCATGATGTAACAAGTATGTCATCACGATGCAAATTTTGTATCATGATGTACATATACAATCTCTTCTTTAGCTTGCATGTTGTAACCCTTTTACATTGTCCATCTCTGTTGAGGATTGGACCTCGTTAAAATGCTTTATTTAGAAAGCCATAACTGGGAACTAGTTATTAGTTAGTGCTCATCTGGGACCGAGATGGTAAGAGCAAGGCACAAGCTTTGTTATCAATATTCAATACCATGTTGTCCTCATAATTAAGTTCTTTACCATTGTTTTTTCGGTTTTTTTTCTTCATAACTGATAAATTATTATATTTCAAGTTATCTTCAATCTAGATCATTAGAAATTTAAGGTGCCAAATGGATTTTGGATTTTTCTTGTTCAAGCTTCTATTTTCCTCGATTATGTGGAAATTTAAAGTAATTAATGAAGCTGTGCGTGTTTATAAAAAAAGTTGAACATTAAAAATTTCAAATTAACTCTATATTCGTCGTCTTTGTCCTTTGCATAAATCGTCGTAGTCTTTATTTTCTCTTTATAAAACAAGGTTGAGAAGCTAAATAAAGGGATGAAGGATGTGATGATGCAAAGGCCAAAGACGACGTATATAGAGTTCATTTGACATTTTTAGCCGTTAGTATTGTCATGTGCCATAAACATCACTTTTTAGTGGACCCAACCAAGTATTAATGGACGTCATTACTATAAACTAGTTGTGTTTTTTATTAAGTGCAAAAAAAAAGTAACTCTATTAACCATCCTGTAGGCTTCATATAAGTTCAAGGGCCAAATTTGTTACTTGCTCTTATGCTATTCATTGGTAATGAGTTCTTCAGAATTTGTCCCTGGATTTAGTTTGATTTTGAAACCTTCTTTTGTTCCTCAGGAACTTGTCTTGATGTTTGACGTCTCAATATTTCGTCGACCTGATTTTGCTCGTGTCTGGACATTGGCTTCTTCAAAACTCACCTACCTTCAGCTTGGGTACATAACTCAGTTAATGGTTATAGAGCTGCTCAGCCCCACGATAGCACCAAATCAGTCACCCAGTCACATTCTCCCACCTGTATTCCCAAATATTCACAAACTTTGCCTTTCGGTGGACTACATTTCCAACACTATGGTCAGCATAATATCAAATACTCTCATTCATTTAACCCATTTGGAGCTTCGAGATCAACCCATCATTGACCCTGGACTTGCATTTGACCTTACGGACGAAGGTCTTCAGCTGATTAACCAACACGGGAGATTGAAACACCTTTCTCTTATTCGTAGCCAGGAGTTTAGTCCAACATTTTTTAGAAGAGTTACTGATCAAGGTATCCTCTTTATGGCTGACAGATGTACAAGTATGGAAAGCATATGTCTTGCTGGATTTTGTCAGGTAACAGATACTGGCTTCAAAACGCTCCTACATGCTTGCAAACACTTATACAAGCTAAAGGTTTTTAACGGGACCCGCATGTCTGATCTTGTGTTTCATGACATGTATGCAACGTCCCTTGCTCTGTCCCTAGTAAGCTTAAGATGCTGTAACCTTTTAACAAATTCTGCTGTCCTGCAATTGGCATTGAATATGGATCTCAGTGTGCTTGACTTGAGGGATTCTAAACATATTGGTGATAAATCCCTTCAAGCCATTAGCAAGCTTCCAAAATTAAGGACTTTGCTGTTAGATGGAACTGATGTAACTGACTTGGGTTTGTCGTACTTGCAAAAAGGTGCAAACAGCACTCTTTTAAAATTATCAATTAGGGGTTGTAAGAGGCTTACATGCAAGTGTATATCTTCTCTTTTCAATGGCGGTTCCAACAGAGAACTACAAGAATTGGATGTATCTAATCTACCTAACCTCACAAACGGCGGTGTGCTTTTCCTTGTGAAGAATCGGATTCCGCTAGTTGATTTGCGGATGCGGCAATGTCCTCTTATTGGTGACACGTCGGTGATGGCGTTAGCATCAATGACCATGGCTGATGGTGACAGGTGGCATGGTAGTAACTTGCGATCATTGGATATATACAACTGTGGTGGGATATCCAAACTTGCATTCCAGTGGTTAAAGAAACCTTATTTTCCTGGATTGAGGTGGTTGGGAGTGGCGGCTTCTATGAACCCTGAGTTAGTTGACTCGTTAGCTTTGAATAGACCGTTTTTGAATTTAATGAGTCGTGGGGAGGAGCTCGGAACTGATAAGTGGGATAATTTGGATGATATTTATATGCATGAGTATGAGGAAGTTGATGAACTTGAGCAATGGATATTTCAAGAAGATGAAAACATGACTGATGGTGATGATGATGCTGACAATGATGAAGATGACGATGACGATGACGATGACGAGGATGATGATGAGGTAAACTCTGATGGGGAGGTGGAAGCTGTTAATGAAAATTAAGAAGTAGAAGCGAATCTCATTTCTTCTTTTCTAATTCTGGTAAGATTCCCAAAACTCTTTGTTTTTATCATTGTTAGTGTTGTAATATAAGGGTCATCTTTCCTTGCCTGTTTCCCTCTAATTCGTGGTCTTTGTATATGGGGTCTCCATTTATATGTTGTGTGAGAAAATAAAACCCCCATAAATAGGGAACGCCACGTGAGGGAGATGGGTATAAAAGAAAGGACCTTGAATATATAATTAGGATCTATCGTGTGCCGTGTGTTGTTGAAGATTGTCAACCTGTGCTATTTTAGTTGTAACTTATGTTTGGTATACCTTCAGTGGCTTGTATATCAGTAAAATGTGGATCAGTAATTGTAGTACTGTGGAACATGTATAAAAACTGGGGCGAACCATGAGATATCTGTGTGTTTTGTTTGTGTTTTGCTTGGTCATTTGCAGCACCACATTTGCATGTTATTTGTTCTTTGAACGGCACATCTGCCTGTTACTAAAAGATGTAAATAGTTAGCTACCTTTTAAGGTTGGTTTTCTTTTGTAAACCAGTCTGTATATCGATTGATTAATGTAAGTACATCTGTGCTAACTTGTCTCGCTGTGGTTAAAAAAAAAGTTCACCATGTGATTCCTTTGTATAACTTTTCGTAGTTAACACTTGAACTGTAACAAGTTATGTAAAGATACTTGAGAATATAAATATTAAAAGGTAGTTAAATCTCTTTATATGAGACAAATTTTGTTGAAGAATCTACTCCAATCAAAATAACAACAGTTGTCTTGTCTTGAATGTTTTCCCTTGATGCATTATGAAACATTTTAATGTAGCCATCTGTCTTAGGGCTGCTCATCGGGTGAAAACCGGACCGGACCGAGAAAAACCGGACCGGACCAAGACCGAATCCGGCAAAAACCCTAGACCAAGACCGAGACCGAATGTGGTCGGTACGGTCCGGTCTCGGTCGGTCCGGTCCAACAAGGCTAAATTTTCGGTTTGTGGTCCGGACCGGACCAATACCGAATTTGCCAAAAACGGTAGACGGAGACCGGACCGGACCGCCGGTCCTTCGGTCCGGTCGGTTTCAGTTCGGTGTCGGTTTTTTTGGTCGGTCTGGTCCATCCGGTCCGTTTGCTCACCCCTAATCTGTCTAAACTCAGCCCAATATCGTTTTCTAATGCTTTGTTAAAACTAATATTGAAGGTTTGTTTTGGTTACCTCACTTGACTATCCAGGCAACTTTAGTTTTTGTTATGATCCAATTAGGAGCAGATTTAGGTCTGTATTCATGATTGGTTAAAGCCTTAAAGGTATGGAAATAATAACAAAGGAATAGATCTGCAGTTTCATATCGAATTATGCTCCCTATAAAACATAGACGCTTAATTGATTTCACCTCAGTATTTGCTAAGTGCAAGTCTGTGACCAACGAAGACCTCATTTTAACGTCATTACTCTTTTTTTTTTGTCCATTTGATATCTTGGTATCCGAGAAGGTAACTACCAATTACACGAGTTTTCAATCAAATTAAGGTGAACATGGTACGAAACTTGATATTGAAGGTTAAGTTGTGGAATTCTATCTTCTTAGAGCAGTCGGTGTGGTCACTCACAAGGTGAGTGAAACCTTAACGCAGCAGAGTTAAACCCCACGTTACCATAACCCCTCCAACGTTAAGCTTTTGCGTTAAACAATGCGTTAAGCTGCTAACGCAACGTGAAACATGTACCAAATAATTTTTTCTTCCACTTTACCCCCCTCAAACGTCTTTATGCCCGTTGGATTTGAAAAAAAAAAATTACACTTTCCACCCCCCAACGTTTATAACCGGCTACATTGAATAAAAAAAATAAAGTTCAAAACCTTTTCCCCGTCACTATAAATAACCAATTAACACACAACTTTTTTTCACACTTCCACAACACAATCTCGTTTAAATATACTTCCATTTGCTAAAACAAAATGTCGGAATTTTACAACGACGATAGTTTATTGAATCTCATGAGTGGGTGGAATAACCCAAACGCGGGTTCATCTTCAAACCCGAACGCGGGTTCATCATCACCCAACATCACTTTCCCTAACCCACTCGGCTTGTCGAGCCAAAAACTTTACCTACAACATCAACGATTTTTATATTGGGAACAAAACCAACAAAACAAACTAAACATCAATTTTCAAAATCTACAATTCTCACAACAATCACAACCGCCATCCCAATCATCACAAACAAAAACCGGAACAAATGAAGTTTCCGAAACACCTATGTCTCCTACAAATCCA
The DNA here is from genome assembly GCA_910596185.1 of Chrysanthemum makinoi. Taxonomy (NCBI): domain Eukaryota; kingdom Viridiplantae; phylum Streptophyta; class Magnoliopsida; order Asterales; family Asteraceae; genus Chrysanthemum; species Chrysanthemum makinoi. Next base: position 75,865,886 of record OU343216.1, on the reverse strand, counting down.
TTCAAACGAGGTGGTAAACGAAAGGCCAAAAAATCCAAAGAACCCGAACCAATTGAACCAATTGAGGAAAATGAAGAAAATTCTGACGTGACCAACACACGTTGGCAATCAAGTGAGGAACAACTACTTGCAAAGTTTTATGTGGCCGCTACCGAGGATCCACAAGTCGGACGTGCACAAGCTCGCGATACGTTTTGGAAACGGGTAATCAACGAGTTCAATAGACTCAATTTTCAAAACCGCAACAAGGATATGTTACAAGGCAGGTGGAAAACGTTGAACCGTGATTGCATGAAATTCAACGCGTACTACAAACGTTCAAAACGTCAAGAAAAAAGTGGGGGAAGTGAGATTGATATCATGCGACGGGCTAGAGAAATGTACCGTGACGAGCACAAAAATGCGTCGTTTAATAACGAGGAGGCGTGGGAGGTTTTGCGTGCTCATAAAAAACGGGACGCGCCGGAACCGCTTGATTTAACTGGCGATGTCCCAAGCCAAACAAACGAGGCGTTATTTGTTCATGATGACCAACCACATCCGATGGGCAAAAAACGTGGTTCGAAGAAAGCTAAATCCGAGAATACGAGAAGTACCAGGGGAGCGAGTACAGGAGGAACGAGCTCGTCAAGCCAATTCACGGAGACTATGACATACGAGTATCGTTTAAAATGGGAAACCACCCAAGCTGCGTATCGGGCGGCTAAAGAAAAAGATGAAACGATTCAAAGTTGGAAGAGATGAAATTTCTGATGATTGACACTACCGGCAAGGATCCAAATGATGCGTTTTGGATCGAATCGGAAAAAGAAAAAATCATCAAAAAATATAATTTGCAACCTCGACAGTAGATGTAATTGTATTTCGTAATTTCCATGTGATTTTTTTTTTTAGTTCGTATTATAATGTTTAAGATTTAATGTTATGTGGTTTATTAAATGAAGTATTAGTTGTAGTTTAGGGGTTAAATTTGAAAATAGTTGAGTTAAGGTTGAGTTATGATAAGGGATGTTTTTTTTAGTTAAGGTTAAAAAATTAAAGTTGATGTGACGCTGACGTGACACTGAGTGAAAGTTTAACCCTTAGTGATCATACCCTATGCTCTTTTACCGGCACCAACTGTTGAGTTAATAGCTAATATGTTTAGTTTTCGCAATGCTAGAAAAATTAGAGATTGTTTGGTTCAACATAATGGATTGTTAAAGGATGTAATGGAATGCATATAGTAATTGAATGAGTCATTACTGTTCCATTGACTTATTTGATTGCTATATTGGAATGAAATAAAACATTTACGCATGTTGTTTGATATGATGCAATGAACGTTAGAAATGAATGAAATAAATGAAATATGACAAAATGTGATTACATGTCGTAATGAAATGAAGAAAAATTAGAGGGTGGCTATGGAATGAAATTGGTGAGTATAGACGTAACTGAATAAATCAATGAATAAACCGTTTCATTACAAAACTCAAAACAAGCAACATTTTTTTATTCCATCGTAATGATTTATTTTATTGCAACTTCGATTCATGCATACCAAACACTACGTTAATGATTCTGTTGGTTATAGCATGACTGTCGGGATATCGGTTCGTTGTAGCGACGTATACACTGTAACTGAATTAATTTGCGACTAATCACGAAAATGAGTTACGACATCAAAATATAACAACAAAAATAGTTCTACGAAAATTAGTTACCGCATCAAAATATAACAACAAAATAAGTATTATCGTACAAACATATATCAAAATAAAAATGTCTGTCAAAAAAGGAAATACTCCGATATAACCATAAACACAAATATGTCAACTATTTAAATAAAATATGTCGATGTAGTGTGAATTAAAGATTTTAAATGTACTGCGAAAATTTAAATGTATTGTAAAATTAAGGTTAGAGTGATGATAAAACTAACTCATGTGAATAATATTAGACTTAATTTATTCATCAATTGACACATCTTCATTTTTGAGTCTACCACATGTCTTCGTGTGATCTTTACGCACATTTTTAATCATAAAAGTTTGGCATGGATATCATGATAGTAGTTAAAGATCACACTTTTAATCTTCATGTGATCTTTATGCACACTTTTAGTGATCTTTATGCACACTTTTCTCCCTTAAAGTTATTGATAGTAGTTAGGATTCACATATTTAATTTGTAGTATTATTATTTTCTAAAACAATATTTTGTAAACAAGATTATAATTTGAATGTACCGTATAATTAGAATGCAAGAGTGGTTTAGTAAATTTACTTTTCTTAAGAATTACCCGTTTTTGTATGTAATTAAGATATAACAATGTTTAATATGGAGTAATCATTTCCCGTAATTTACCCTCTATCTAAAGTTAAAGCTTATTTTCTATTTTTATATTATTTTACACAATAAATAAGAAGTATGATGCCCTTCAACCATGAAATTCAGAAATTAACTTTTTATATTAGAGCATCCATCATAAATTTATAAATTTTTTAAAAGATTTATACCTTTAATGCTCTATTAATTTATAAACTTTTCCGTATCAATATATCATAAACGTATTTGCACTAATGAATAAAGCTATCCATAAGCCTTTCTCATATTACAAAACACACTCAATACTTCAAAAGACTTAAACTCTGGACATCTTCAAAATTCACCTATTCATGCCACATATAATTGAAATATATATTCATTATGGTTTATACATTTTTATACCTCTTCAAATTTTTATAACCTTTTCACAAATCACTATAGTAGATGCTCTTAATACCCTTATTATATATTATTTTATACAATTTACCGTTACACAAATTTATTATTTGATAATTCTAATAAAATATGTCTTTAACCAAAAATATACTAGAGTTATTTTCTTTAATAAAAGTTTCCTCGTTGAGAAGAGATATTTATCAAAGTACCATGGTTGTTATTTTAAGATTTGACAATAATACTACCAAACAAAAACAACTCGATCACACGTACGGTATTTGAAACCGTAAGATTCTAATAAGATCCGGTCTTAACCATAAAATATAGGATCTTGATCTAATTCAATTTTGCCTGCTCGAACTACAATATAAAAAGCTACAAATTTATGAATTAACTTTTATAGAGGCTAATTCTCTTATCATAATTTATACCGACATTTTTATAACACATTCATATAAATTTGTGTTTGATACTTTGATATATAACAATTTATGGATTTGTACTTCCTCTATTCCAAAATAACTGGCTACAGATAAAAGATACATAGTTTGAGAAAATGAGATCATTACACTCTTCAACCAATTAAGTATAATTTTTACCTACTAAAGGTTTATTTGATTGTTTGAAATACAAATTGAACAATTATTTTGTAACATTCCAATGTAAAAAAGTGCACAATACTATTGAGATGGAGTAAAGTATAATATAAAAACGCTTGATAAAGAATTGACACTATAATAGTATTATTGATCTCACATGATCATACCTCATTTCGATCTTACAAAGAAAAAAACAATCATAAATATAATCCGGATCTTAAAAACTCTTTTGATCAAATTACCATCCACGATGAAATAAATTTCAAAGAACATTCTTCTTTTTTAATCAAAAAGTACAACTTTAAAGAACATTTTCGACATTAACAACTTTTTTTCTTTTCATCAAAAAGTACAAATTTAATTTACTCGTTTAGTAAACATTTATAATAAAATATCCTACAGATATCGCAATGTCTTTGTATAGCACATAAATTATGATTATTTATGCACCTACCATGCATTCATATTCGTTACTAATTAACAAATACGAAATCTTTTAGAAAATACCATATATTCACTCATTAAAATTCTCATTTGTTGGATAAATGAGCTGAGGGTTTTAATCATTTGCAAAATTTTGGCATAACCAAATCATCATAACGTGATTTAATATGTTATGTAACGTTCAAAATGATGAGTTGAGGTAATTTATATTATTAATTTCTTAAAACTAAAATATAACTTAACTATACTTATATTGATATATAAGAATATAAGATGTCACAACTAGTATAATATTAAATTTCATAATCTTATGACTTATGAGTTTCCTATAACAAAGAAGAAAAATAACAATAAATCGTTGCCAATTCATATCCTCGGCTTGAAAACATTTGATTCGTTAATTCTCAAATCCTGAAAAAAACGAATCATTTGATGATCACAACAAGAATATAATTCCTCATTTAATATCATAATATATTCATTGCATGGTATGAAATAATTCATTTCATTTTCATCAATGGATTTTTCTTCATCTTTTAAACGATCATTCGGATCACCTCGTTCCTCAAAACATGCACGTAAGAGTTCTGCTAGCGCGGTGGATGATGACTCTCATCGTCCTATTCTATCTGATCATGACCACGCCACAACTTCTCACTCGGTTGATCATCGAGAAGTCATTCTTAAGATTGATAATGATGATTCTAGACCATTAAGACGTGACATGAATGCTATGGAGGATCCACCGTCGAGGTTGATAGGGGAGTTTCTAAATAAACAAAAGGATTCGGGAGGTGAAATGACGTTAGATATGGATTTAGAGATGGATGAGCTTCGTCATGGACGTAATTCTAGCAATAATAGTAATAGTAATAATAATAATAATGATCATACTTTTGAAAGTGTTAATCCGAATGTTAGAGTTTTGAATTCTAAGGATTTGAAAGTTTCGTTTCAACAGCCTCATCCATCGTCTAAAGTTGTTGATATCAAACCGGATCACGAATCAGGAGAATCATCATCAACAGAAGATGATGATGAAGATTTTGAGGATGTTAGATTGCAAGAACAACAACAACAAGTAAGGCGGAAATCGGGTATTTTAAATAACGCGAGTGGTGTATGTGATGATAAAGGTGCAGGTGAGGTTGTGAAATGTACATCGTTCCAAAGACGAGCAACAATAGTGCGAACAAAAACACATCAATCAAGGTTAATAGATCCACCAGAGGTTGAAGTCGAGGTTCCATTATCCGGTCCAGCAGGCAAGTCAGGTCAATATAGATCAGGCATGCTATTAGCACGTCCCTCGGGTATTGTGGCCCGGGGTGAACTTGATGAAGAGGATGATTCCTTATTTGACGAAGATAATCCGGATGATTTCAAAAGAGCTAAACTCGATGCATTAACCTTAGTCCAATATATTAGTCTTGTTTTGATTATGTCCGCGTTAATTTGCACACTTTTGATTGATGAATGGAAGCGTAAAGTAGTAAGAGGACTACATATTTGGGAATGGGAGGTTTTAGTACTCGTTTTGATATGTGGCCGTTTGGTTTCAGGTTGGGGTATAAGGTTTATTGTATTCTTTATTGAGAGGAATTTCCTTTTGCGCAAACGAGTTTTATACTTTGTGTATGGTATCAGAAAACCGGTACAGAATTGTATTTGGTTAGGTTTGGTTTTGATTGCTTGGCATTACATGTTTGATGAAAAAGTTGAGGGTCATAACAGGTTTCTTAGGGTTATGAACCAATTAATGGTGTGTATGCTTGTAGCTACTTCACTGTGGCTTGTCAAAACCCTTATGGTTAAAGTGTTAGCATCTTCCTTTCATGTCAAAAAGTTTTTTGATCGGATTCAAGAAGCTTTGTTTAATCAGTATGTTATCGAGACTCTTTCAGGGGCACCGTTGGTTGAGATTCAAAATAATCAAATAGAAGAAGAGAAAACAATGGCGGAAATACATAGACTTCAGAATGCGGGTGCTAATGTGCCTCCAGAACTTAAGGAAACTGTATTTCCATCAAAGAGTGGAAGGGTTATTGGGAGTGGAAGATTACAAAAACCCGCTCCTCCTGTTGCTATCAAGGCTGATGAAAAGGAGCAAGGAATATCGATTGAGCATTTGCATAGGCTTAACCCGAAGAATGTATCTGCTTGGAACATGAAAAGGTTGATGAGAATTGTTCGTTTAGGGACATTGGGTACATTAGATGAGCAATTACATGATATGAATACACAAGAAGATGAGTCAGTGACACAAATCAGAAGTGAAATTGAAGCTAAACGTGCAGCTAGGAAGATTTTCATGAATGTGGCTAAGCCTGGCTCCAAGTATGTTCTTAATTATCTTTTTAAAATGTATTTAGTCATGGTTTAATGATTATGTCACATGATTGAGATTCTAGGATGGGAAGTTTGTTGTTTTCAGGCACATCTATCTTCATGATCTGATGCGCTTCTTGAGAGAAGATCAGGCTGTGAAAACGATGTCTCTTTTAGCAGGAACACCTGGAGACGAAAAAGCTAGCAAGGGGGCTTTGAAGGCTTGGGTGGTAAGATTTATTATAAAAAAAGCCTGAATTCATTAATCACTTAATTGTAGCTTGTAGATCAGTATACAACTATATCTCCTCATTTGATGTGAATTTACAGGTTAATGCATTCAGAGAACGAAAAGCACTAGCGTTGACATTAAATGATACAAAAACAGCAGTCAACAAGTTGCATCAAATGGTGAATGTGTTGGTTGGAGTCATTATAGTGGTTATTTGCCTTCTGATACTCAACATAGCAACAAGCAAATTTCTTGTTTTTATAAGCTCCCAGATTGTAGTAGTGGCTTTTATCTTCGGGAATACTTGCAAGACTATATTTGAGGCTATCATTTTCTTGTTTGTCATGCATCCTTTTGACGTGGGTGATCGTTGTGAGATTGATGGAGTTCAGGTATCAAAAGATGTTCAGAAATTTATCTTCAAAATTCTCCTTTTTAAAGTCTACTCAGCTCAATTTTTTAATGTTTAATGGTTTCAGATGATCGTAGAAGAAATGAATATATTGACTACTGTTTTTCTAAAATGGGACAATGAGAAGGTTTATTTTCCAAACAGTACTCTATCAACTAGAGCGATCAGCAACCATTATCGTAGTCCCGATATGTGGGATTCAATCGATTTCTTCATCCATATCACTACTCCACCTGACAAGTTAGCTGTCATGAAACAAAGAATCATCAAGTAAGAATCATCTTCTTTTTACTTTTATGCTTGCATGTGTGCTTGGATTTACAGACTACAAATGGTTATTATGATGCTCAACATCAAATTATATAACTGGTGTCAATAAATAGGTTAAGTAAACCATAGTTTGGTAATTCCATATCTACCTTAAAATATCAGTTTTTGTGCAGAAATTCTGTTGCTTGTAAAAAATGATTATTTTGTTTAATTTGTAAAATCCGAAACTCATATTTGCCAAGGCTGCACACCAAGAAGCGATAATTAGATTTTCAGCATATTTAAACACACGTGACAGGATATTGGCTGGCCTCTTTCAAATAAGATAGCAAACAAACTTAATAAATAAAAATAAGAAAGATATCCATCCGAAAGAAATACATGCTCAAATATAGTTAGGTTGACCCAGGTTCAAGTCCCATCCTTGGCATTTTCTTACCTCCACAAAACCTATGGGCACACTGGAGAGACTTTGTGGAATATGAGCTCAGTGGTCCGAGTCTTGGCTCGTGCTCACTCCAGTTGGTGCCCACTAGGCTAGGAGAGTTGCCGGAGCTATTTTTTTGTGGGGTGGACAATGGCCGGTGCCAAAAGGCACCCGGGGTCAGGGTGTTCCCGCCAACCTACACCTTTTGTGGAATAGTTAGGTCATTTTTGATAGGCAGTTAGGCACAATCCCACAATAGCAACATACTTTTACACTTGTACAAATTATAGCAACATGTGAAAAACTTATAAAAAAGAACAACTTACTTCATTTTCTTCACCCATAACAACAATGGTGAAGTAAAATGCTGCTATGTTTGGTAAATATATTTCAATTATTGTTTAAAAAAACCCTGAAAGTATATTGCTATTTATGGTTTAATATAGTGTTGTTTTCCGCAATTAACATAATGTTACATATTAGTGGTTTTTGTGATAATATTGGTTGAATGTAATTTGATTTTGGTTTTGGCAGCTTCATTGAGAACAAGAAGGATCATTATTATCCAAATGATATTGCGATCGTGTCATTGAAATTAGAGGAGTTAAACAGGATCAAGTTGCAAATTTGGTGGAGACACAAAATTAACTTTCAAGACATGACTGAGAGGTATATTAGAAAAGGTGCGGTCATTGATGAAATGATTCGAATTTTTAAAGAACATGATGTTGAATACAGATTCTACCCAACCGATATCAATATCAGAAGTATGCCTCCACCTGTTACCACTTCTCGCATTCCTCCAGCTTGGGAAACTCCTAAATGAGTATGAAAAAGGGAATCGTGCAATTTAAATCGCATGGATGGTTTAATACGATGTTAAACTTGATGATCCTCATGAGACCAAACGTAAAATCTGAGCCTTGGGAAAATCCAGAATGTGATTGTGCACAAAGTGAGTAGTAACAGCATGGCATTGTGTTGAGGGACAATGCAGATTTTGTCTGGAGTTGCAAGGAAAATTATATTTTGGAACTGACTCTTTTTATAATGATGTTCTGAATTTGAAATGAGCAGTTTGGCATGTTTTTTTTGCATAGCTTCTATTATTTATGATAACTTTTAATGATTGTTAGAAAATGACATGGCTTGGTTCACGTTAGGCGCACTCCAAGTGAATAGGGCATTCATCATGCTTTATTACGAAATGTGATCACATTCTCATTTTATACTGAAATTGTTTAATTCTTTTGATCAAGTTGTGTTTATCACGAGATTTGACTCACTTTTAAGTTTTTATCAAAATTGTAAATATGTCATTCGGGTAATTTTAGATGTTTAGACGCCTTAATTGAAATGTTAAGAAATTTTGAATTAAGATTCTAATTCAGGTTTCACATGGTGCTCAAAAGCAGTAACAATGTAAACTAATTACCTGAATAAAAATTTGGTAATTAGTCGATTTCCTGAATTACACCCAAAGGTTGGTTTCAAAATAGATTGAACTCTGCAAGATTTTTTCAGGTTGAAAACCAAATGAATCAATCAAACATCATCTCAACACAACACACAAATACAACTTAAACATAATGTTTTCAGAGAAGTCTGTGTTAGAACTTTAAATTTCATCATCTCACTCTTGTTTGTGTAATATCACCATCAGTAACCGTTTAACCATCATTGCCGGTCAATGCTTTATTACTACGCTTTAGGTGGCTTGGGGGCATCCAGGAATTGTTTGATTAAAAAGCCTTGAGCATTTCAAAGGGAATGAACAATTTTTTAGCATGACCAGAAAAGAGATCGATCACATTTTAGTTTATAAACAAAAAAACTATAAGCATCTCTATGGGTAGCTTGAGAAATTAAACATCGGATTAAGAGAATGTAACAACTTCATTAACAGATCTTATTAAGAGAATGTAACAACTTCATGTACAATATGCTATAATGCTAATATTGTCAAACTGTGAAATCTCGAAACAGTCAATTAAAATATGTTTGATATATCTTATCAATGATGTCTCATCGACTAATTAGTGAAGAAACCACGCTTGTTTTACTTCTGCATTCCACACCGCTCGCATTCAAAACATGTGATCTCCATGTTCTAGAATGTTTTTCCCTGCACAATATTCATGAAAGAAAAAGCAATTGAAGATTTTAAAGAGTAGTTAGAGTTCATAACAGTACTATAACGTATACGGCCAGTGTTCAAATGTATTTAAACACTCAAATTACATAAAGAAGATATGATCTTTATTCGATCAACTTTTTATTTGGGCTAATATCTAATTTTCTTTCTAGGTGTAAACCTTCAAACATTTTGATTTGAAGTAAGGAATGAATTACATTTGAAAAAATACTCCTTATTAACTTCCAAGTGATCAACTTTCGATTGTTTTCTAATTTAATTTGATAAAAATTTCAAATGATTAAAGACAGCAAGTAGGTACCTCTTGTTGTTTGGTCTTTATGAAAGAGTTGAGGTCTTCCCTTATATCACACTTCCCAAAACTTGTATCCATAACTTTCAGGGCAGGGGTGTCCAGTTGTCCTTTGGTAAGAACCGTAATTGCTGGGCATTTCTTGATTTTTAAATTATCTAATGATGGCCATGAAAAAGCCTCCTTCCCTAAGCAAAATCCCTTAAGACTTGGAAGAACATCTAGATTTAAGACCTTTAGATGAGGTAAAATAATTATCTGATCATTCACTCTGAAATCCCGTTCTTCTTCCTTGACTATCAACTCGAGATTTTGGCAGTCATAAATATACAGGTATTGGAGTTGGACTAGACTACCAACCATGGAAGATGTAAAAACATGTTCCAACCTTGTGCAGCTAATAATTTTCAGAGTTGTAAGCTTTGGAAACTCCAGTACCATCCATCGGTTTCTCTTCCATAAATACCTGAGATTATTCATATCATATATTTTCACGTCTGTTAGGTTTGGAATGTTAAAAACAGTTTGCGATTCAGTGAAATAACCATTGTTATTATTATCTGTCCCTTCCGGTATTACTTCAAATACCTCCTCCGCCAATTCGTTGTATTTTATATCAATTTCTTCTAGCTTTGTCAGCTGTAGTAACACATTGGATGGAATAATCTGTGTATCATCTCTATGCTTCAAATCCTTCAATACTACATAGCACGAAATTATGCTTGATGACCATGTATGGCAATACCACAACATCAATCTTCTGGGGTATTGCAGGCATAATGGCCAAGTAGCACTGATTACTTGAGTACCCTACAACAGATCACAAATTGTTTTAGTATAAAACGTGGTTTGATTTGTATAATTCTTTCGTACATACACCAGATATTAATTCATACATAGTTTTCTACACGATTTTTAACGATAACGTTTTCAGACTTGTGGATTTTGTGTTTGGAAACATTTCGGCGAAAGGACATAGCATTGACTTAAGGTTTTGAGAATTGGCGGAAAAGATCGAATCAAGTAAGAAAAATAAAGAATGAATCTGGGGAAGTTCAAGTGAAGATGGTGGATGTGTTGTGATGAGGATTTGCAGATGGTGACTCAATGGTTTTGTGCTGAGATGGAATTTGAAGGGTGGTCAAACAACCCAAGCAAAAAGTCAAATATAAGCCGGTTGAATAGATAAAAGAAATCACTCAGACCAAATATTTATAATAAAAATAATATGAGTAATGTTATTTAGACCTACTAATCAAGCCTAAATACATGCCTAATGCATAAATCACTTGTACAATTGTATTATGTACTTTCTCTCTTCAAATTTCCACCAATCATTTATTTAAATCAACCAATCAAATCATTAGGTACATTTGTATGCTTGATTAGTAGGCACAACAATCATTTTTCAAAATAATAAATACGTTATGCAAAATAACAATGAATTATTGGAAATTATTTGCACGCATTATATTTTTATCAGTACATTTCAATGTATAAGTACTTAAATTAGTTTATACTTAAATTCTAACCGTTTAATGCATATATTAATATGTGTCAATAAAAATTGAAAGTGCCCCATGAATTATTATTATTCTCTTATTGTAATAAGATACGTACAAAATAAATAATTAAACCTTTGAAGATTTTCTAGTTGAGCAAATAGAAGGGCTTGATTTTTACATGTAGGAAACATGGAGCCAAATCATTTGATAATCGAAAGTCAAAATAATAATAATAATAATAATAATAATAAAATAAAAAAATCAATGTAATCTAAATTTCAACCTTAAAAAAATATGTATAAAAACTCATGTGTCGATTTTGCCAAAAAGTAATTAATAAAACTTTAATTGTTAAATTATAAACAAATTATATTGATTTAAGTAAATTTATCAGTTTTCATGTTTTTTTAAAAACTTCATGATGTTAATAATAACCAATATACTTTACACGCTCCAAACTTTAGATTTCTTCCTAAAAAATACATATATTTTGTTATTTATAAATTTTAAAATAAAAGCACGAGTTATTGTAATATGTAAATGAATGCACGAGATGGTAAACATATGAACGACTCATGTTATTCCTCTTTATGAGATTAAGTAAGGTTGCCGGAAAAGTATTGTACTAGTAGTTTTTACTGTCCACGTTCAATAACGACACATGTTATTCACATTTATAAGTTTAACCCGTACGTACACGGGTCTAAAAATTAAATGCGGCTAAAAATTATTATTAACCAGGAATATCAATATCAAAATGACGGCACGACTCAAAGGGTTACTGTGAGATGAAAATAAATACACGAGATTTTATATATTGCAACAACAACGCATGTAATTCCTCTTTAAAGTTTAAATAAGGATATCCGGAAAAACAAGTTTTCAAGGAGCATTGCGTGCTATTAAACATGCATATTGTCTAAAATATTATATCGATAGTTAAATTTAAATTTAAATATCGATAGTTATATCGATTGGGTAAAGGAGTTATGTGTCTCACATAAAGTGAATTTTTTATCTCTCCAAGAAACTAAAATGGAGGCCATTAATTCTTTTGATATAAAAAATTGTTGGGGAAACTTTGTTTTTTGACTACGCAATTAGTGAATCCGTTGGATCATTGATGAGTGTGTAAATACTCATCATTTTTGGTCAAATCTGAACTGCAAAACATTTAAAAACACTCAGAAAGGCATCAAAATACTGAAAATATCCCAAAATTGTGTTTTATATGTTTTAAATGCAAAATGAGTAAAAACAGCTAAAAAACGAACAAAGTTTGCTTAATTGGCAGTTTCAGTCTCCTAACTTTAAAAAAAATGGCAAAACAAGTCCCCGGGATTTTCAAAAATAGAAAATATTATTTATGGTCCTTGGTTAAGAAAGCTTGTCAAATATAGTCCTTATGATTAATTTTGAAAAACTACAATTTCGGTCCCTCAAGTTTGGATGAATTGCAAGAATGGCCCTTGTGTTAATAGCTACAACCAACCAGGAACACAAATAAATAAACTCAACCACCCTTTTCCCCTTTTCCCTCCTTTTACCTGTTTCTCTGCTTTCCCTCTTCCCCACTCAACCACCCATTCATTTTTTTTTTCCTTTATCCAGGAACACAAATAACCTCACCCATATCCACCTTCACCTATCCCTGCACGCTTGTCTCCCCAGCTCACTTTTCACCACTTACGCAGAAAGCACCAAGAATGAGAGAGAAGACCCATGGCTTATTAGTATAAATAGTTTGTATGCCAATGTATAAGGCAGTTAGTAAGTCAGTTTTTTAGTTTTATTTTAGTTTTTAGTTTTAGTCTAGAAATTCTGTTCTAGTCCCATTTCAAGTTTCATTGTCATTTTAATTGTACTCTTTAATTTCCAGTTAATGAACTTTTCAGTTTACTGTTAATTATTTTTTGTTATGCTGTTACCTTTAGTTCATGTACTCAATTTGCATTTCAAGTTTTAAGGTTGTTAAAGTTGGTGAATTTCGGTTTTGCAAGTAAGAATCTTAATTTGAAAGTTTGTTTTAAAGTTGTGTAAGTCTCACTTGTTTGGAAATCAGTATTAAGTGTTTAGATTTTAGTAGACTTGGGTCTCAAAACATCATTTTTACCGTTTGACTTGTTGAGTCAAAGCCTTTTTTGTCAAAAGTTTAAGTGGGTGTCGATGTTAGAATCTGTTCTGCCAAGTTTCTAAAAGTTTGCATAGTAGAAAAGTTCTGTTCTGGTTTCTTTGCTGTTCTATATCAGCAAATCAGTGGGCGAAGCAAGATGAGAGTAGCTTAAATTTAAGCTGTTAACAGCTTTGTGTTGGCCCCTAACTGTTTTTTTTATATATAACCATGCTAGCCTAACTTTGTTTCTGAAGCACGACTTGGTCCTGGAAGCTAACTTTTTAGCTTAAAAATAAGCCCCTTGTGGGACTGTTTTGGCCTGATTCTGCAACAGCAGACCCACTCACAGCACCAGATCAATGTCCATGTTAATGCTTATTAGGATTTTAGCTTTTAAATTTAGTTTTCTATCTTTAAATTTCGGTTGTAATGTCTTTTTTTTAATTAATGCAATAGTTTTTTCACTTCTGTCTCGTTACTGTTCATTGTGCAAATAAGCATTCAAGTGCTTATTTGCTATTTGCTAGCTATTTCTAGTTCTAAAAGTGTATTTTGGTTCTGCAAGTTACTTTTTATACAAGAAAATCCTAGCTAAAAGTTTTAAGAAATCAGTTTTTAAGAGAAATACACATAAGGGAGTGTTTGGTTTATGGGTTGAAACAGGCTAAAACCCCATTTTGACCCATTTTGGGGTTCTTATCAGTTTCGATATAATAATGTAAGTCTGTTTTGTAAGTCATTCTGGTATGCAATAGTTTCAAAAAGCTTAAGCAGAGTTTTCATAATCAGTTTTTATATGTCCTACAAGCCTACCTTCACAGCCACTTTTCAAGCTTGTATAAGCTCTCTCATGGCCTGCCATAGGGGCAAATGCTAGTCAGGTAGGTGGATTTCTTGTGCCAATAAGCTCAGGGGCTTCTTTGTTCTGTAGCTCGCTCAGAAATAAGCCAAAAGTACGCCCCATAGGGCTGTACCACTGTTACAGCAACAGAGCAGCTAAGTGTTTTGTTTAGCACTTATTAGGATTCTTAATTAGCTCATTTAGGATTTTTATTGCCCTTTAGTATCATTAGTTTAGGATCAGTTCAGTTTCAGCTTATTACGTGCTTACTTGAGCTTATCCGATGCTTATTGGTGCTTTTTGAATCTCCTTTTAGTGCTTATTTTCCATTTTTTTTCTTAGTTTAGGATTCCCTAGTGTAACTCATTTGCCCACTGTTTTTCCCTTATTTAGTTAGATTTCTTACATGTTAGCTTATTTCTGCTTTTAACTTTGCTTTTCCATTGCTTCTCAAGTGCTTATTTGGGCTATAAACTGTTAAGGAGTGTTTGGTAGGTTGCCTATTGTGATTTCAAAAATAGTGTCAATTCAGTTTTTAACCAAACTTCGTGGAATTTTCACAGATTCGTTATAAGTCCATTTGAGCTGAAATTTGGGATACAAGATCTTTGGTTGGTGATCTACAACTAGGTATTTTTAGTTTATTTTTGTGATTTTTCTAGATAGCTTAATATAGTGCATAAAGTAGGGCCTTAGTAGTTTGGCATATAGTTATTAAAATCTGGTCGCGAGTTTTTTTTTTGTAGCTTGTGCTTTTTACTTCCCAATCAGTTGCATTAGCTCATTTTAGGTTAGATTTAGGCTTTAGTAGCTTTTGGTAGCTTATGGTTAGCTTTTAGCTTATTTCAAGTGCTTATTTGCCCAATTCAGCTTATTAGTGGGCTTATCTAACTTTTTATATTTTTCCTAGGCTTAGAATAATATTTAGATTTTCCTGTAAAGTCTCATAATTTTTACTGTTCATTCGTTATTTTTCTTAATTTTAATTAGTTTAAATTAGTTTTTAATTAATAATAATTATTTAAAAAGTCTAAAAAATATATTTTCAGTTTTAAAATAACTTTTATAATATTTTAGATTTTTCTAAGTCATAATTTCACTTTTCTAGCTTTATTTCATATTTTCTTATATTTTAGGGTATTATTAAATAGTTAAAAATACTTTTTAATTAATAATAATTAAATAAATAGTCATAAAAATAATTTTATTTTTCCAATAATTTTCTTACATCATTAGGATTGTAAAAATATATTTTCCATATCCGTAGGTATTTTACTTCTTTATTTTTACGTTTTATTTGGTACGTTACGTAATTTTATTTAAACGTACGTTTTAGGTTTTAATCGTTAATCGTTTTTAAATATAGAATTAAAATGACTTCAAAGTCTTTTATAGATTTAATTTCCTTAGTTTAATCACTTAATCAATCATAACCCCTTTCCTGTTCAATATCACCCGATCACAGATTCGTTGTATTACAGTTTACACACCTCGTTGGGACTTAACGACCTGGGGAAACACTATACTCCTCTAGATCTTCATTGCATTGTTTCTGAGCTGTTTGAAGGTTATTACGGTTGACCATTCACAAGTGGTTAGCTTGTGTGATAAAACTTGACGGTTCGGAAGCGATCAATCATCAGGAGGAATATTATGTGTATGGAATCCTAGTATTTTTAAGAAGTCATCTTCTACGGTGTCAGATTACTTTATCATAGTTCGTGGAGAATGGATTCCTAATGGTAGGTCGATTCTTATTATTTCGGTTTATGCTCCGCAAGAATTTTCTGAAAAAAAGATGTTATGGGACTACTTGAACCACATTATCAGTAATTGGAAAGGCGTGGTCATTATCATGGGTGACTTTAACGAGGTTCGCTATAAAAATGAGAGATTTGGATCGGTGTTCAACATTCAAAGTGCTAAAGCCTTTAATTCGTTTATTGCCAACTCGAACCTTGAAGAGGTTTCTCTTGGTGGTTGTTCTTATACGTGGTGTCATGCTTCCACTTCCAAGATGAGTAAATTGGATCGCTTCTTAATTTACGAAAGAAGATTTCTTAGAGAATGTCCTTCTTTCTCCGCTATTACGTTGGATAGATTCCTTTCGGATCATCGTCCTATTTTGCTTCGGGAATCTAATCAAGATTTTGGGCTTATTCCCTTTCGGTTTTTTCATTACTGGTTTGAATTGGAGGGATTTGATAAACTTGTTCATGATGCTTGGCGTGAAGCCCCCTCTTATTCAAATATAGCCATGGCTAATTTTATGCATAAACTGAAGTTTACTAAAAATACTATCCGGAGTTGGAATAGAATGAGACAAACTATCACTAACAGAAAGCGTACCCTGCAACAGGACCTTAGGAATCTGGATATGATTATTGATAAAGGTAACGCTTTGGAGGCTATTCTGATCAATCGTATGGAGGTTTGTAATTCTATTCAAGATTGGGATAAATTGCATAATATGGAGGTAGCTCAGAAGGCTAAGATCAGATGGACTGTTGAAGGAGATGAGAACTCCAAATTCTTCCATGGTATCCTTAATAAAAAGCGTGCTCAACTTGCTATTCGTGGAGTGATGAAAGATGGCGTGTGGGAGGAGAAACCAGAAGTGATTAAAAGGGAGTTCTTAAGTCACTTTAGGACTCGATTCGAGCAGCCCACACACCAACGTCCTATGATAAATGTGGAGTTTCCTAATCAGTTGAACTCTTCTCAGGTGATGGATTTGGAAGCCGAGGTATCTATTGATGAAATTAAAAAGGCGGTTTGGGATTGTGGCACTGATAAAGCACCTGGGCCGGACGGGTTCACATTTGGGTTTTATAAGCGGTTTTGGGGTTTAATAGAAATTGATGTGGTTTCAGCCGTGAAGTACTTCTTTCAAACAGGAAGTTTTTCTAAGGGATGCAACTCTTCATTTATGTTGGTGTTAGGTGATCTCGTTAATGAAGTCCAGTCGGCGTTTGTGGCGGGTAGACAAATTTTAGACAATCCGTTTATTCTTAATGAGGTGCTTCAGTGGTGTAAAGTAAAACAGAAGCAGTCGTTTGTCTTGAAGGTTGATTTTGAGAAAGCATACGACTCTGTTCGTAGGGACTACTTATGCGATGTTTTAAGGAAGTTTGGCTTTGGTAATTGATGGTGTGGGTGGATCTATGAGTGTCTTCGAACTTCCAGGGGATCGGTTCTTGTGAATGGAAGCCCAACGGAAGAATTTCAATTCTTCAAAGGCCTAAAGCAGGGTGACCCTCTTGCGCCCTTTCTCTTTATATTGGTCATGGAAAGCCTTCATATCTCCTTTACTCGTGTGGTGGAAGCGGGTTTCTTTAAAGGTATTGTTTTAAATCCTTTGACTCATTTATCCAACTTTTTTTTCGCGGATGATGCCGTGTTCATGGGTCAATGGAATTCGAGAAACATTAACACTATAATTCATGTGTTGAAATGTTTTCAATTATCCTCTGGGTTAAATATTAATTTGGGAAAAAGCAAGATAATGGGTATTGCGGTTAATGACGTATATGTGCAGCTAGCGTGGATAAAATCGGTGTGATATCCTTAATCCTCCTTTCACTTATCTTGGTTCGAATGTCGGGGGAAGTATGAATAGGATTCATGCGTGGGATGTTATTGTGGATAAGTTGATTGCTCGCCTCTCGAAATGGAAAATGAAAACTTTGTCGGTAGGCGGTAGATTAACTCTTCTCAAAGCGGTTCTTGGAGCTATGTCGATCTATCATATGTCTCTTTTTAAGGTGCCTGTGAAGGTTCTTCATCGTATGGAATCCATTCGGAGTCGTTTTTTTAATGGGATTGAGTTTAATTGTAAGAAAGCGACTTGGGTGAAGTGGTGTAATGCGTTAGCCTCGAAAGAGAGAGGGGGTCTTTGTAACACCCCCAAAAATGGTTTGCAGCGGAAGAAAAGGTTTTTGGGATGCTACTCAATTGGATCATAACACAAAGTGAAAAATAAAGATTTTTCTTAAAAGATTTCGTTTATTGAAGTAAAATAGAGTTTATAAAAGTTGATTTGTTGCGAAAAAATGGCCCATTAATAAAATGTGGTCCCCACTTCATCAGTCATCTATGACCGTGCCATGCCAACGCCAAGCCTCGAGAGTTAGCTATCGCCTTTCTAATACCTGAGATAAACATGCTTAAAAGATCAACACAATGGTTGAGTGATATTCATAGGTTTAGTAAATAGTTGAACACAAGTAAGAGATGACAATTGCCACGAAGACAATCACCATAGAAAACAGAGATTATTATTATGCACTAAGCTCATGACACCAAACTAATTGCGTACACCTTAATTACTGGTGTAAGTAATATTGCCCTCAGATGGAATTGCCAATTCCATAGTTACCAAATATAGTCTTGATTATTTCCGATAACCGAGTCGGGGTCGTCAATTCCCATAGTACTATCCACAATATTCGCGTTCACTCGCAAGTGATTAATGGTCCATGATCAAAGGGACTTATGGCAGGCAACTTAGGCTATAATAATAATGATAGCAAGCATACCTTTTAAGAAAAGACTTGTGTTCTAGTTTATAGCATGTATCTCCCCCAAAAAGTTTATAAAACAGTTAAAAGAGTAAAAGTGGGGCTATGAACTCACCTTGGCAATTAGAAATCTGATGTGAACAATTTAATTAGTGTAGCGCCGCGGCTCCGAAACACGCATAACCTAGATTAGGACGGTAGTTTAGTCTTTATTCATGTTTAAGACTCGATAAAGTTTAACAAAACTTTATAAGTTTTTCAATGTTTGTGTTGTTGTTGTTGCTTGTGTGGCAGCATTTATCTTAAAACAATTTACAAGATTTGGGTAGATTTCGGCTTATGAAGGATGGCATGGAAGGAATCTCAAGGAAGGAAATTTCGACTTTGGTTTAATGATGACCAAATGATAATACTTGGAAGGGTACACGCACAAAAAGATATCAAGGATGAACAAGACTTCGGTTTGATGATAACCGAATGACGATGTATGGGAAATTATTCACATAATATTAGATATTAATGGATCATGTAATACTATTGTCAAAGGTATATATTTACTAAATGTACTGTTTATATTTCTTTATATGTCACATTTAGCAAAAGTAATACAAGTATTTAAGTCATACTCTTGGTTAATACCTTTATATTTAAATTACTTGACGGGTGAAAGTTAAGCTTTAAAAACTTCTCTTTGGTGAGTTCAAAATATAATAAGCTATAATTATATATACGTTGTCGAAAGTTGGGTATGGCCCGGGTACAAGTTTTAGTTTACATGAAAACTAAATATTAGGCCGTATATGTTTAAATATTAAGTCGTTTCCCATAGTTTACAAAACCTAACAAGATATTTTTATAATTAGAGTGAATGGTTATGTTTAAAATTTTCAAATATAGTTTTGATAAGTATAATGGTTTATGGTTTTATGATACGAACACCATGCTTAAGTCATGTCGCGTTAAGCAATCATATATATGTATTTGCATATAAATATAAGATGGTTTATGCTGACTTGCATTACGCTGTAACACTCGTGGATGAGTGGAAAGGGATAAGTCGCGAAATAGTCATGAAATGATTTGAGACGACACATAGAATGACTTCTAACGTACCCATGGTGGGCAGTTATAACCAAATGGACTCTAGGTGGAATGGGCCTCGGCCCAATTTCCTCAAGTAAAGACAATGGGATGGAAGAAATTTAACAAAACTAAATTAGTCTTGGCTGTTGGTGTCACGGCTCAGAAACAAAACAAACACCCCTGAAAGTTTTTCCTCTTCATTTAAGACCAATGGCAAGAAGGTTTAACAACTGATTGGACTTAGTGACCCCAACAGTCGGGTACTACCCAATGTTGGCACATGACCCATTACTCTTTTAGCATGACTCAAGCCAAGGTGACTTTATGGGGTAGTCAATACCGTGCCGGGCTGTTTTCCAGCAGCCTCTCGGCTAACAAACTTAACCCAAAACCAAGTTCAAGCCAAACAGGTACTTAACAAAACAATGTCTCCCATGACCAAAACCAAAGGTAAATAACAACACACCACTGTGTCGAGCCACAGTGGGTTTCGCCCCAATACAAAACTCAGTTAGGTCAAGGGATAAGCAATAAGGTAAGTTGATATTACCGCTAATAAGGAGGACAAATAAGCCGAAAACAAATGAGCACGGATTAAGCTGAAAACTGAAAAGGAGTTTAATTAAGCCGATACTACTTATGCAAATTTAAGGATAGTTAGAGTCTGCTTTATTATCGCCTTTTACCACACAATAACAACAACACTTATTAATAACAAATTTTTATTTCCATCTTCTCGATAAAATTTGTTTTAACAATTATAACAAGAATTTGACCAAAGGATAACATATCATCAAAAGTTTACAAGGTTTCTTACATGGAGATACTAGTGGCTCGATCCGAATAAGAATACAAGTGCACACGAACAAATCTTGAACCAGAAATCGATATATTGAACAAATTATACTTGAATTGAATAATTCAATACTCAATTTACAAAACCCCTCTATTAATTTGAGAAGGCCCTAATTCATATAAACCCTAATTTTTAATCTTTCTTGCGTTTTATTTTTGAATAAAACCTGTGGAAGATTTAGTCTCATTTGTAGGTGGATAATTGAGACACAATGACATTTACTTTCTTGATCTCGTGCTTAGGGCATCCCTTTTTCGGCTCTTGCCGTCCTCATGCTTCCCCGCGACGTCTAAAAGAGATAGGCTTCCCATTTGGGGGGGTTGATATAGACAGGTTTGCCTTTGACATTCAAAAGAGAAGAAAGTATCCATGTTGGTGATTGTTGAGTACAGTAGAGGGGCGAGAAAAAGAAAGAGGAGAGGGCATGTGAGAACTCAGAAGGGAGGGGTAGGAAAATGACATCTCAAGGAGGTGGTGGTATTTGTTTTATTTATTATTATTGGACACAATATAAATTGTACCCCGTGTTTTGTCGAATCCTCGAGTAAACGTACCTTCGGTACCGAAAAATATAGAAATTATATTTTTGGAAACGATTTCATAATCGTAATAATATAACATTATTATTACGTAGAGATTTGATTATAACCGTTTGCCGTAATCAATTTGGTGTCGGTATGCGTGCGGTGCCGTGACTTTCTAAATTTACGAGATAACCTCTCGTTTGCAAATTTTAGATATTAGCATCTGTCAGAAAATAATTGATTTGAATTTTCGGCGTGATAAATATTATTATAATAATCCGGAATTTTGCGGGTTGTTATAGTCTACCCACCTTACAAGAGATCCGTCCCGGATCTTAGTTTACGTTACCCGATAGGGTGTCGGGAACGAGGTGATGGTATTTGGAACAAGTTTTGAATTTCCATAGGTTGTTCTAGTGTTTTCCCTTTGGGTATGGGTACCTAGGTGTTATGTAAGCAGAATATCCTCTATCCGAGGAGCGATGATTTTTCTGTGGTAGGTTCATTGGGTGAAAGTTCTAATTCTTGATGTTATAAGGTTTCACTGTTTTGTTAGTGTGGGCACTTCTAACTTCTCAAGGTCTTATCAAAACGTACCCATTTCTGGTGTTTCATGATTCTAAAGTATATAGGTTGATTCTTAAGGTTCGCTATAGGTTTGTGTGTTTTCTTCTTTAAAGGGGTGAAGAAACATTTGTTTTAAATTTTCTCTTTCGACTAAATGTCTATACCAGTTTGACTAATACTAGATTTCAAAATCGAAAAGATGTAAAAAAAATGACACATTTTTTTTTAATTGTAAAACCGGTTCTAAATTATGGGGTGTACAGGGAAATTTTGCGAAACTTTTAGTGTTTCAGCATTTTGTCTCATTTTAACGAGGGATTTTGGAAAGTGTTATTGTTGGATTTTAAAAAGAAATCCTCAAATTTGGAAAATATATTGCAGCAAGGATATTTAGCAGGATATAACATTTACCCATAGCCACGGGTAGGGTTTAGTTGTCTAAGGTTATGCTTTTAAATTTGAACGGTACATATAAGAAAATATAAAGTCTTTAAAATTTTAAATAGCACTTGATGTATGTAAAGAAGGTTGCTGAATTTCAGCTTTTGCGATGAAAACTTGTTAAATAAAGTTTTAGGCGTCAACATGGAGTCGGTTCCAAGTTGGAGGTTTTTATATGAATTCAAAAGTTGTTTCTCAAAATAATTTCAAATACCTTAGCTTTTGTAGATGATGAATTAGTTTTGCTTCTTAGCATTTCTCATTATTGTTTTCAAAACAAAGCGCTTATCTTTACTCCGAAAATTTGGTTTATTTTCAAAAGAAAATATCGGTTATCCTTTAAAGTTTTTCAAGAGAGTAAATAGTTTATAAGGAAATTGCAGTAAAGTTTATGAAAAGGTTTGTAAAACTACTTTATTAAGTAAGAAGAAAATACTTTTATTATGATTAATCGTAGTTTGTGGTTTGGTATTGAGGCAACAATTTGGTAAGGTGATTTTTAAAAGCCTCATAAAGTAATAGAAAACGGTTTATCAATGGTAGTGGAATATTTTGGTAAGACATAATTCAGTTTATAAAATAACTCGTGAAATAATTTGTAAAATAGTTTATAAGAAAGTACTTTATTGTTTGTCAAATAATAGAAGATTTCGTAGTTCAATTAATATCAAGATGGTTTATAGGGTGGTAATAAAATAGTCAATAAAGTAAGAGCGAATAGTTTGTGAGGTAAGAGTACCAAGCTTTATGGTTTTAAATCGGACAGTGGCTAAAACAGCTCACTAAAAGGGTAAAATAGTTTATAAGACCGTAATATAACTTGCAGGAAAAATTTGTAATATAGTTTATAAATTGTTATCGCAATTGTTTGTTGTTTTATAAAACAATAGTAGGGTAATGAATCGGTTTATCATTCTATAGAGAATAGTTTGCAAAGCATTAATAAGGTCATTGTTTATGAAGTATGAGTAAGGTTGTAAATTTTTGGTTTAATGGTACAGTAGTAAGGCTTTTTGGAAAAATGACCGTGAAGTGATTGGTAAAATAGTTGAAAGTAGTTCACGTTAGATAACGACGAAGTTTATTATTTCATAAGAGGGAAGGTAAGACAGACAGTTGGTATTTCAAAGGAATGAGTGAAAAGTTAGGAATCCGTTCCCAGAAAAGTGACTTGAGTTGCAAGTTGACTCTTGGTATGTTTTTATATCTTTTAGTCGTTCGTTTATTATTTATGTTTAGCGAGGGGTTTCCTTTTTAGAAGTTGAGGTGTGTTGTTCCTAAAACGGCTAGGGATGTAATCCGGTTCATCGATTAGGTACGAGTTTTGGGGTAGAGGTGACACTGTTACCGCAGAGATGACGAGACAACTTCGATCTCAACGTTTGAGAGAATAATAATAGGATGGGATGATGGAGACATGGGTTGCAACGACCCAGTAATAGAGGTTTAATGATTCCGTAACGAAGACGATAAGTCGATGGGACGGGAAAACAGGAGGCGTGGTATTGCAGTAACCCAAAAATATAATCTAAACCTAGAGTAATGCCGTGCGGTAATTTAGAATTTTAGTTAGTTGTTCATAATCTACTAAGCAAATCTAAATGATAAATATAAATTATAATTATTAACTCGCATCATGCAACATCTTATTGGTTATGTATTATCTGCTCAGCAAATCTCATATATAACGTAGGCACGGAGGGCGCGAAGTGGTGGTGTAAAGTGGTCTATTCAACATGGATCACTGTGGTGTCCTTACGCGAAGTGGTAGTGTGCATCATCTGCCATGCAAATCTCCATGCACGTTGCTAGTAAGATGTAGACGCAGAGGCGTAAGGTAGTGGTGTAAAATGGTCAGTTTAGAGAGTGTAGTAATGAGAAAGGCGTTCCACTTAGAAGAAAGGTATCGTAGTGAGGAAATATTGTGACGTCAGTGTATGATGTGTAGAAGTAAACTTTTATAATTCTTATGACGAACACACATGAAAATTTTTCCTTTTTAAGAAGCCAGTCAGGAGGTGGACTGGGCATACCACTATTATAACTACTTTCAGTATTGCAACATTCACCTATGAGTCGGACATAGGTGATCAGGCTATGTCCCACTGTCCCTGGTTGAATATAGGTGATCAGGCTATATTCACCCGAGGTTCAATGAATCTTACAATGCTTAGCTTAGTTATACTAGTAACATGTCCTAATGCCTTTAAAGTTTATTATGAAAGGTTGAACAATTATTTAATTTATGTGGGGGAGAGGCGTGCCATGTGATACGTAAACATTTGTATAAGTAAGGCAATCCTAGCTAATAGTGAGACTAAGTTAGCAGTAATAAACACATATCTTATCAAAGATGACTTCAACGAGTCATAAGTGAGGCATTCAGCTTGGCAGGCAGGCATGTTTCGGTCATAGGGTTAAGTTTTTGTAAAAGTGGTTATAGTCTAGGTTTGAAAATACCTAGTTCTCTATAACCAAGGCTCTGATGCCAATCTGTAACACCCCCAAAAATGGTTTGCAGCGGAAGAAAAGGTTTTTGGGATGCTACTCAATTGGATCATAACACAAAGTGAAAAATAAAGATTTTTCTTAAAAGATTTCGTTTATTGAAGTAAAATAGAGTTTATAAAAGTTGATTTGTTGCGGAAAAATGGCCCATTAATAAAATGTGGTCCCCACTTCGTAAATCAGAGTCATCTATGACCGTGCCATGCCAATGCCCAAGCGCCTCCAGAGTTAGCTATCGCCTTTCTAATACCTGAGATAAACATGCTTAAAAGATCAACACAATGGTTGAGTGATATTCATAGGTTTAGTAAATAGTTGAACACAAGTAAGAGATGACAATTGCCACGAAGACAATCACCATAGAAAACAGAGATTATTATTATGCACTAAGCTCATGACACCAAACTAACTGCGTACACCTTAATTCGGGTATAAGTAATATTGCCCTCGATGGAATTGCCAATTCCATAGTTACCAAATATAGTGCGCCCAGTTATTTCCGAGATAACCGAGACGGGTCGTCAATTCCCATAGTACTATCCACAATATTCGCGTTCACTCGCAAGTGATTAATGGTCCATGATCAAAGGGACTTATGGCAGGCAACTTAGGCTATAATAATAATGATCAGGCAAGCATACCTTTTAAGAAAAGACTTGTGTTCTAGTTTATAGCATGTATCTCCCCCAAAAAGTTTATAAAACAGTTAAAAGAGTAAAAGTGGGGCTATGAACTCACCTTGGCAATTAGAAATCTGATGTGAACAATTTAATTAGTGTAGCGCACGGCTCCGACACGCAACCTAGATTAGGACGGTAGTTTAGTCTTTATTCATGTTTAAGACTCGATAAAGTTTAACAAAACTTTATAAGTTTTTCAATGTTTGTGTTGTTGTTGTTGCTTGTGTGGCAGCATTTATCTTAAAACAATTTACAAGATTTGGGTAGATTTCGACTTATGAAGGATGGCATGGAAGGAATCTCAAGGAAGGAAATTTCGACTTTGGTTTAATGATGACCAAATGATAATACTTGGAAGGGTACACGCACAAAAAGATATCAACGATGAACAAGACTTCGGTTTGATGATAACCGAATGACGATGTATGGGAAATTATTCACATAATATTAGATATTAATGGATCATGTAATACTATTGTCAAAGGTATATATTTACTAAATGTACTGTTTATATTTCTTTATATGTCACATTTAGCAAAAGTAATACAAGTATTTAAGTCATACTCTTGGTTAATACCTTTATATTTAAATTACTTGACGGGTGAAAGTTATGCTTTAAAAACTTCTCTTTGGTGAGTTCAAAATATAATAAGCTATAATTATATATACGTTTTCGAAAGTTGGGTATGGCCCGGGTACAAGTTTTAGTTTACATGAAAACTAAATATTAGGCCGTATATGTTTAAATATTAAGTCGTTTCCCATAGTTTACAAAACCTAACAGTATTTTTATAATTAGAGTGAATGGTTATGTTTAAAATTTTCAAATATAGTTTTGATAAGCATAATGGTTTATGGTTTTATGATACGAACACCATGCTTAAGTCATGTCGCGTTAAGCAATCATATATATGTATTTGCATATAAATATAAGATGGTTTATGCTGACTTGCATTACGCTGTAACACTCGTGGATGAGTGGAAAGGGATAAGTCGCGAAATAGTCATGAAATGATTTGAGACGACACATAGAATGACTTCTAACGTACCCATGGTGGGCGCTTATAACCAAATGGACTCTAGGTGGAATGGGCCTCGGCCCAATTTCCTCAAGTAAAGACAATGGGATGGAAGAAATTTAACAAAACTAAATTAGTCTTGGCTGTTGGTGTCACGGCTCAGAAACAAAACAAACACCCCTGAAAGTTTTTCCTCTTCATTTAAGACCAATGGCAAGAAGGTTTAACAACTGATTGGACTTAGTGACCCCAACAGTCGGGTACTACCCAATGTTGGCACATGACCCATTACTCTTTCAGCATGACTCAAGCCAAGGTGACTTTATAGGGTAGTCAATACCGTGCGGGCTGTTTTCCGGACCTCTCGGCTAACAAACTTAACCCAAAACCAAGTTCAAGCCAAACAGGTACTTAACAAAACAATGTCTCCCATGACCAAAACCAAAGGTAAATAACAACACACCACTGTGTCGAAGCCACATGGGTTTCAGCCCCAATACAAAACTCAGTTAGGTCAAGGGATAAGCAATAAGGTAAGTTGATATTACCGCTAATAAGGAGGACAAATAAGCCGAAAACAAATGAGCACGATTAAGTGAAAGCGAAAAGGAGTTTAATTAAGCCGATACTACTTATGCAAATTTAAGGATAGTTAGAGTCTGCTTTATTATCGCCTTTTACCACACAATAACAACAACACTTATTAATAACAAATTTTTATTTCCATCTTCTCGATAAAATTTGTTTTAACAATTATAACAAGAATTTGACCAAAGGATAACATATCATCAAAAGTTTACAAGGTTTCTTACATGGAGATACTAGTGGCTCGATCCGAATAAGAATACAAGTGCACACGAACAAATCTTGAACCAGAAATCGATATATTGAACAAATTATACTTGAATTGAATAATTCAATACTCAATTTACAAAACCCCTCTATCAATTTGAGAAGGCCCTAATTCATATAAATCCTAATTTTTAATCTTTCTTGCGTTTTATTTTTGAATAAAACCTGTGGAAGATTTAGTCTCATTTGTAGGTGGATAATTGAGACACAATGACATTTACTTTCTTGATCTCGTGCTTAGGGCATCCCTTTTCTGGCTCTTGCCGTCCTCATGCTTCATTACGCGACGTCTAAAAATAGATAGGCTTCCCATTTGGGGGGGTTGATATGGACAGGTTTGCCTTTGACATTCAAAAGAGAAGAA
>OU343216.1:75817790-75838048 GCA_910596185.1 Chrysanthemum makinoi | reverse complement strand
TAGTTCCAACGCTTCAAGAGAATCATGCACAATTATGGGTTCATGCAAAGGTTTTCCATTGGCAACACATTCCGAGATTTCGAAGCCAGAAACGGGAAGAAGGGTCGCTACCAAGTGCCATCTTATGCCAAGTATGAAAACGTGATTTACTTGGTTAGAAAGCATCTTGTTTGATTTAGCCGAATTTAATTCAAGCAGTTGGGCTAAATTGTCCAATGTTTTGATTTTTCCGCTTTATCAAGAATTTCATCAAGAAAGAGAATCTTCTCGCTTTGAAAAATCAAGAATCAACTGCTCTTTTCAAGATCAAAACAATGCTTTTTGTAAAGTTGGTCATTTAGATCAAATTTCCTTGTTTAAAGATTTTATTTTCAAGTTCAAATTCACATCAAGTGTGTCATACTTGAGTTGCAATTGTTTTCTCTTAAAACAGAATCTCGATACCAATTTCTAATTGACATTTTGTTAGTATGAAATTCAAAGCTTTGGCGTGCCTCTTGTAACTCTCAAGCTCAAGTGGTCAATTTAACATTCGCGGCCTTAACTCACGCGATTGACCTTACTCACTTTTTTCAATTTCAATGCCATTAATCGATTGATTAATGATTCAAAATAAGCACGTGTTTCCTCATCAGCCTCATGATTTTGTGCCACACGTACCTCCACTAGGATCCACATCTCGAGTTTCAGAGTTAGTATTGCTACAACTCGGATTGTCCGTGTCGATATGAAAGTGTCAAGATATCAAAGTATCAAGATATCAGCACCGTAGTTTGCAAGCATCGAAAAGTCAAAAGAGTCAACGCATCGCTAAAGATAAAGTCAAAGCAATCGCGACAATGAAGTCAAAGTACCGCAAGAACAAAGAACTGCTTATATTCGCTATAGAAAGTATGGTAACTCTTAGAATATCTATGATAGATTACTTGTCATACAAGGTTATCAATTGTAAACCGACTAGATATCCTCAGCCTATAAAAGGACTCCTAGATTGGCATTAGAGATATGACTTGTGACTTACGATTTTAGAATTAGAGTTTTAGAAAAGTTCGACATTATCTTAGAGTTGTATTAGTGATCCGCATAATAAGCAGATTTAGAGTTTATAATAATAGGTTATTCTTCTTAGCTTTGTTAAGTAAATTTCGCTGCATTTAATAAAGATTACTCACTGTTTCTTTGTTAATAACTTAGGATTTATCCGAGGTTATTAAACCTTAACAAGCTAGTTAAAGTTAGTTTGATTAAAGTATATCGATCCAACAAGTGGTATCGTGAGTTTGTGTGGAAACTCCGACTAGAAGAGACCCTACTTCTACAACAATATTCAAGATGTCGACCGTTTGATCAACTCCTATCACGTGAGGTATGTTCTAAGTGTCATGATTTTTATCATAAATTACTAGCTTATGTGATCGAGAGATAATTGGTTAAGGCTGTATCGAGGTAGCGTTATCAAATAACCTTAGAATCTATGGAAGCCAAAATTTTAGCACATGAAACTAATGAAGTAGTCAATGAAAAATATGCAATAAAGATTACCGCTAAAGCTTAGGAATGGAAATTAAACAGAAAATTGCCGAAATTGAGAAATTAACTAAGGAAAGAGATGATTTGTTAGCTAAGTTTCTCTTGCCAAAGTGAAGCCGGTTTGTCACATGTTTCTTATGTTCAAAACAAAGAAAGAGCTTATCTTAAACCGGATTAGGTTTTGTATGGATTTTAGTAAAATAGAAGAAAACCAATCTAGTAATCAGATGAAGCGTGAGTATGAGGATATAATCACTAGTGATGAAGAACTCATTAATTATGTAGATACATCTAGTAATAATGGTTCAATAAGTGACTCACCTCCTACATATAAGAAACCTAATGATTATCATGTCGTTCCACATCCTATCGGGCATTCATCAACCCCTTAGGCCCCATGTTTCTCGCTTTGAATAAGCAGCTCAGAGTTTAGAAAAGCTAGTTGCTAAATCTAGGTCCTAAACACCCAAAGAAACCGCTGAAAACAAGATCAAAACCGCAGCACTTTTAAATCAAAGTAATCGCTTCACAAGCAAAGACCTTCTTCAAAAATCTTTTCAACACAAGATCGCTAAACCTTTTTGGGATAATTTTGGTCAAAACAAGTTTAATCACTCACCAAGAAGGCAAAATAATTTTGGGCATAGACATAGAAGAAATCACCTTGGTCATATGGGTCAAAACCTGTTTTGTGTGTTATAGTCCTACTCACTTAATCAAAGATTGTGACAAACACTCATAATATCTAAGCAAGTTTCCAAGGAATAAGTCTACAACTCTAAACCTAGAGAGTACAAAACCAAATAGTGACTAATTCAAATAGGTTAATCACGTAAACTTCACACTGCATCATAGATACCCACATCGTAGAAGATTCAAGATCTCACAAGATTTCCAAAGTACCGCCGCAGACAAGGTAATCGATACAACCGCTGAATAGGTATTCTGTGAGATCTCACTATCAACCTAGAATGATCACAATTCATATGGGGATCTAGATCGCGTGAACCAATTGCTAAAACCTAATGGGTCAAAAGGAAGTAATCGGGGTACACAAGACGCTCAACAAAAGTGAATCCGATGTCAGGTGACACAAGAAAATGCTAATCAACCGTGAAAGAGATTTATGTTGAAAACCGAAAAGTTTGAAAATCCACATGTTTTGAATAACAAGATAATACCGATCATGCTTTAGAAAACAAGTGGAGATTATGTACTCAAAGAATGCGAAGTATGTCACTCCAAGCGGGAACACAGTCAAGAATGGCTCGGGTTCCTCAAAGCCACTAACTTTTTCATCTTATTGCAGGCAACCCGTAAGAGGAGCTTAAAGATCATTTTATTGTTGATAGTGGTTGTTCTGCTAGCATGACAGAGACAAGGAGTTTCGGCCGTGTTTTGGAGTATATTAGTTAGTAAGCTTTGTTTAAGGGAGGACTATAAGGTGTTAGTATAGCCTTGCAGTATTGCTTCGAGGGGAGGATGCTTGTTGATACTTAGTTTATATGAAGAAATTTTGGCAAAGTAATCGCTTTTAAAGCACGCTGAAAGTACCGCAGGGGAAAGTATCGCTATGTGAAAGTACCGTTTGTCGTATTAAAGTAATCGTTCCAACGGTAATATTGATGGGTAATTGATAATAACGGTAACTTTGTTATTATAGGTTGTGATTTTTCAAATCCTACCTATAAATAACTACTTTCCAAATTTCCCTCTCATATTATTACTTTACATCTTTCCATAATACTTATCTCCTCGACACCATCTTTTATTCTTCAACAATGGCTTAATCGCTTAACCGCTTTCAAAACACAATATGGTGGCTAATTTGACAAAACAGAGGCTTAATATAGTTTTTATGATATCGATTGATTATCTTATCGGTCGCCTATTAGTTATGCTCTTTTAGTTGAGCCTGATATTATTGAACCATGGATTCAAGAATTTTGGGCTAATGCTAGAGATAATACGGAGGAAGATGAATACTATATTAGATAAAACAGCCACGGATCTGACTATCAAGATTACGTAAGCCTCTATTCGAGAAGACTTATTATTTGGAGATGAAGATGGGGCTATTCGGTTTGACAAGCAACTGATTTGGGATACTTTTAGGAATCTTGGTTATGAAGGGTCTCTAACCGAACAAACATTCAAAAAGCATTATTCGTCCTCAATGGAAGTTTTGATTCATGTACCGCTTCATTGCATAAGTTCTAAAAGTACTTTGGGAGCAAATTTGGTTTTAATATAGCATCTCAGTAGTGGTTGGTTTAGCTACGCATTGCGAGTGTTTAATTTTTCAAAGCTTTATTTTGGATGGATGCTATCACATATTTCTTCCGGTCAAAATGGTTGATGTACCCAAGGTTTGTATTGTGTTTTCTTAAACAAGCATTGGTCGATCTTCCAAAACCTCCCCGCGAGCTACTTGTTATTGTGCAACAAGCCAAAATCTTTACATTTATGGCTAGGCGCAGTGTTTTGTTCAGAGGTGGAGATATTCCATTAACTTCTACAATGATGGAAGTTGTCAAGCCGCATCGAATGAAGCCGAGAGGATGAAGAAAGTGAAGGTGTTGATTCTCAGATAGTTGCACGCTTTCTCAAGCAGTGTCAGATCTCAAGGTACCGCTTCTCAAGGTAATCGCATCACAGGGAACTGCTTCTCCAAGTCCCCGAGGTTCAAGGAGATATGAAAGCACACCTACTCCATCTCCACAACATTCTATTCCCTGCTTTCGTAGGAACATTCACATCCTCACAAAGATCATACAATACCTCGTGAAGGATTAACTTTGGATAACTATGCTTTGACAAGTGAGCTAGTTCATTGAACAAGACTATTGAGTCTCAAGCTAAGGCACTTAGGAAGTTGAGACGTAGGTATATTTGGTTGAGGAATTTTATTAAACCCTATATTCATGGATTCAACTTATGGGTTAAAGAGGAAAACCAACGCCGTAAAACAACAACTCGAAAGGAATTAAAACGTTAAGGGTTCCTAAGTCATCTTCACAACTTGGGGAGGAATTTAGCAAAAAGAAAATTTTGAAAGAAGATGTTACAAAGAAGAAAGAATCGTAGTACCGCAGACAAGATTATTTCGTGATTCGAGGAACAAGAAGAAGAAGTGTAAGTTCAAAGTATCGAACATCAAGGTACTGATGTTCAAGGTAACGATGTTCAAGGTAATCAACATCAAAGTACCGATTTTCATGATACATCTAGGCAAGAAGTAATAACTCCAAGGGTATTGAATTTTGAAGAAGAAGCCGGTCCTTCTACATTTGTTATAGAAGAAGAGGAGGAAACCACATTCATACCTATTCATTCTGCTAGTGATGATGAAGTAATTGCTACAATACTAGATTTATCACAACCAAGAGGAGGAGTTACTATTAGAGATGTACAAGAAGAAGAACAACCAAGAGCTTCTCAACCACCAATTGATCCTAAAGACAAAGGGAAAGGTATTCTCAAGTTGAAACAAAGAAAAGAAACTCACTTTGGCGTAACTTAGAGCAATTGAAGGCAGAAATGAAGCCAAGTAGAAAAGTTCAAGAAGAATTAGATGCTCAAGATAGAAAAGAACAAGAAGCTCAAGAGGCTCTAAATAGAAAAGGTACTCAAGAGGTGCAAGATGAATTAGATGTTGAAACATCAACCTTACAAATTCCCTACACTCAAGTAGATTTATGCCAAGAAGACCTAATTTAGCTAAGGACATGAATGCTATGATGGCTTATCTCAAAAAGTCAAGGGTATAAAGGATTACATAAGTTTAATTATCTTGAGATGAAAAGATTATATGATGCTGCTAGGGAGGATTATAAGAAGAATGCTGCGTGCATCAAAGATTTTAGAGAAGAAGCTACCGACCTAAACCAAAAGAAGAAAAGTTTAAAGAGAAAAAGAAAACCGGTTACGGCAACCAGTTTTCAAAGAAAGAAAAGGTAGAATTAAGATCCGAGACTAGTGATGAATTGAAGAATTATCTCAGAGTGGTAGATTTTGATTATACAAAGGAAGATGATGATATGAAGCTGAACAGATCAAAGATCGTTGTTTTCAAAGTTGAGAAATCTAAGAATGGAGATTACATGGTTTTTTTATAAGGAAGATGAAAGTTTTAAAGTTTTCAAAAGGTTATGGGATTTGGCCGCATGTTATTGATAGAGTAGATATATTCTATTTATATCATGTTGTGAAGGCTTATTTTGAAGATCATCCACAGGGATTGGATTGGTTTTACATGGTGATCTCATAACTATGTGGGAAACCAAGAAGAAAGCTCATGATATCCGGAAGAATCGGGAAAATCGAAATAGTTTGCCGGAGATTCTTTGAAGAACTGAGTTCATGTTTTGAGCTAGAAAATGGAACAATGATACACATGTTTGGAAAAGAAGATACCCTCCTCTCAGCTTGAGCTCATGAGAAGAATGCTAGAGCATGGATTGGAAGTAGAAGAGGATAATGAAACCGCTTGCATGGTTATCAACTTGTTTATAAACCGACTACCATTACCGTAGGAATGATCAATAATCGTATGAATTTTATTTGAATAAATACTTTTTGATATATCAAGATTTTATTCAAAGTATCACGATGCATACTTTCATCAAAGCAATGCTTTTTTAACTAAACCGCTTAAATAAATTTTAGAAGAGACCTTTTTGCTAAGTGAGAAGTATTTTGAACTAAAGGTTGAATAAATGGGTTTTGTGATGATAACATCAATAGGTTATCAATCCACCATGGTTACAAAAGGATTGACTAATCCATGAGCAAGCGGCTCTGCGGTAAAGATATATCAAATCCGTTTTTAGTTGACAACTTGCTAATAAGTTGGATGGTATTCAACTCTCCATATCAGTAATGTGAAGAGTTGGCTAGCCCACAAGAAAAATGGCTTGTGGTAAAGGCATTGGAAAAACCATTATTGGTAATTAGTTCACCATTAGATAGAAGAACTAACTAGTCGGAAAGGTACGACTTTTGGTAAAGCCAAAACAAATCTTGATGATAGTCTGGTGGTTTGCTAAAAATCATATGGTTATCAATGTACCATGGTCTTACACACCAAAACATTTGGCTACTCAAGAGATAATGGCTTTGGTAAAGAGTTCTAAATCCATTATTTTTCAATGATTCACTTGAAAGTGATGAGAATAGTATGCAACTTAAGCTGAATTAAATGTACAAATTGTCATATGTTGCGTGTTCTTTGAAAAAATGGAGCTTCTTTGGATCTTCTTTGTAAAGAGAACAATTCTAAGAGATACTTTGACAAGATGTTACAGAGATAAAAGCTTAAAGACTAAGAAACAATCCGTTTTTAAAGATGAAGTTGTTAAAGATATATTCACAAAAGAACTTGAAGTCAAGCAAGTAGAATTCAAGTTAGGGCAGGATTGTTGGGATATGAAAGTGCTGAAGATATCAAAGTAATCTGAAGATATCAAATGTATCAAAGTCAGCAAAATCTTGGAAAAAGTCAAAGAGTCAGCGTCTTGCTAAAGATAAAAGTCAAAGTACGCACAATGAAGTCAAAGTACTGCAAGAACAAAGAACTGTTATATTCGTTTATAGAAAGTATGGTAACTCTAGAATATTCCGTATTAGATTACTTGTCATACAAGGTTATCAATTGTAAACCGACTAGGATATCCTTGAGCCTATAAAAGGACTCCTAGATTGGCATTAGAGATATGACTTGTGACTTACGATTTTAGAATTAGAGTTTTTAGAAAGTTCGATTATCTTAGAGTTGTATTAGTGTATCAAGCATAATAAGCGATTTAGAGTTTATAATAAAAGATTATTCTTCTTAGCTTTGTTAAGTAAATTCCGCGTACTTAATAAAGATTACTCAGTGTTTCTTTGTTAATAACTTAGGATTTATCCGAGGTTATTAAACCTTAACAAGCTAGTTAAAGTTAGTTTGATTAAAGTATATCGATCCAACACCAGGTATGTATCATAAGTAGGTGCTGGCGTCACAGAATGCTGTTTATCATGAGTAAACACATCAAATATGACATTGTTATAGCATGGTTCAATGATTGGTACCTCGAATCAAGCGTTGGTGTCATAGACAGGAGGTGCGTCAGAATCGATTAACGCGGCGTGACTTAGTCTCCTGAAAATTTGCCATGAATATGCAGTTTGCATTGATTTCCTCGAGGTCTTCCAAATCATCCACGATAGCGAAAAAATCATTTTCCTCGGCACTCAACCGCATCCATGCTTCTTGCTTCGTGCTAACAACATAGCTTTTCAGAAGAAACTCGGCATTCTTCTTGTATGGCTTAGTGGGGCGGTTTAGTGCCATGTGACCCATTCCTTGACAGTTATAACACTTAACCCGATTACCTCGATTCACATTTCCATAATTCCCAACATTGAGCTGCAACATTCCCATTCGATTACCTTTGCTCTATTCCCAACATTACGTCCCAATCTGATCCAACATTCGGACCCAATGATTACCACGATCTGAACCGATTACCCATACTAAATCCAGTAGTATATCCTGCTGATTCCCAATAACTCCAACCATTTGACCTTGATTACCCATATTCACACGGCCGTGCAATTTGCTGCTATTGCGAGTGTTTGACGAAATCCTTTGGTTGTTGTTAGTTGGTGTGGAATAGCGACTTTTGAGTGCGTTACCCAATAAAGAGTATATCCGCTTTGCAAGGTAAACGGTTCGGGTCGGCCAGGATCGGTGATTCCTTGTTCTGGTATTGTTGATCACGGATAGAATTGTTGTTGTGGTTGTGGAATGTATTCTTTGCAAGTTGTTGTTGTTGGAAGATGATGAAGCTTGTTGTTGTGTATTCACTGAAGATTGAGTCTTTGCAATAAGTGCCAATGGATCATGATTCTTTGCCAATCTTTCTTTCCCGACTTCATTAACTTCAACTTGGTTTTGTTTCCGAAAATCATTCAGTTGATCAAAGTTCACCTGATGAAGGTCTTTTGTTTGGTTGACAATAGTTACATATCGTCCCCATTCTTCCGGAAGATTGTTCAGAACTTAATGTTTTGAGCGATAGTTCTAGGTGTCAACTTGTTTCGATAAGCTCATTCATCAAAGTGCAAAACCTTCCATAGTAGGATTCAATGGATTGTCCTGGAGTTGAAGTAAACTTTTCCCATTCAGTTAGCAACTTGTTCTCCATGTCTTGTTGACCAATTTATGTTCCGTGACAAAGCCGTCTAACACGTTCCCACATATCGAAAGCAGTTTCACACCACAACCGCTCTACCGCAAAAAGATGTCTATTGGTAAACCCCGGTTGGATAATATGAATTGCCATGTCATCTCGCTTCGACTTGTTTTCGATCCTCTGCGGTGTATTGATTCGATCGAAGACGAGAAGATGGTGGGACGGGAGGTGTTGCATCTGCATTTCCCGGTACATGAACTTGTCGAGGCTTGAAGGGTCCATCCTGAATGGATTTAATCATCAGTTTTCCATTCGGTTTGGTCTTGATGTAACGAAGCACATTGACTTGTCCATTGAAGATAACCACCTTTTGCCAACATAGGAGGACGGTTTGCACCTACGCATGAATGTCTTGTTGACTTGCCATTGATGAAGGTATGATCTGATAAAGTTGATGTAGGATCGATTCAACGATAAAGGAGTTGTGTTGATGAAGATATTGCCGTTTGAGGTTTTCTGAAAGTCGTACTCGTAACCTTGGTTCTTAAAAACAATTTCAGCCAAAATTTGAAATGCACTATAAAAATCAATTCTAAGGACGTATGAAAATTTTGAGTTATGACAATTTTGACGCCAAATTTGACCCGAAAAATTTGAATTTAGGCCCAAAAATTTGAATTTTTGACCAAAATTTTCACAGTTAAACCAAAATTTGAATTTCGCGTAAAAATTGAACGTTTAGTCTCCTCAAAAAATTAAATTTTACTCAAGTTTTCCCGCCAAAAGAGCTTAGGCGTAGAAACAGAAGTTACGAGTAGACGAGGCTTAGGCATAGAGATTGTGCTTATGCGTAGGATCTTATGCGTAGGATCTTATGCGTAGGATCTTATGCGCGTAATCAGCAGAGGCGTAGGAATCCTTATGCGTAAACAAAAGTATCTTACGCGCGTAACCTTAAGCTTATGCGTAGACAAAAGTTACTAATGTAAACCTTACGCTGTAATTGTGAAGTTATGCGTAGAGTTACTCGTAGCTTTTAGCTTATCGTAAACTATGGTTAAGAACCAAAATCCTTTACACTGCCACAAAATGTAAGGGATATCCACAAGTCGAAGTGTTCCACACACTTATCCAAGTGAGGAAACAGCGAGTAACCTTTGATGCTCGAAGATTCTTAGCCAAAAAGTTATGCGTAGGAACTTACGCGTAGAAAAAGGGTTTTGACTTTCTTACGCGTAGAACTAGGGTTTTGACCTACGCGTGCAAAAAAAATTTCGATGATTCAACCAATTTCACTTGCGGATAGCCTTAAAAACACTCGAATAACCCAAAATGTTGACCTTTTTCACCCAAAGTGCTTAGAAAAGTTACGAGTAGAAACGTACACCTTCAAAAACACGAGTTTAAAACGATGTAAAACGTGTAAAGCTTCAAACTTTTTCCAAAAACTAGACTCCTTAACACTATAATAACCTCAAACCATAAGAATCTTGAAGATTAAAGTGCAAAAAGTAAAGTTTTAAGCGTTTCACTTTTGAATACCGAGAGCTTTTACGCGTATACCACAAACCAAAAACAAACACTCCTAAACCATTGTTAGGCGATTGATACCAATTGTTAGGACCTAAGATATATCAACCTTATCACTTTACCAAGCAAACCCAACACACGTAACCCAAGTTACGCGTATAAAACGTGAAACACAAACACAAACAAAGCTTAGAAATAAGATGAGAAAGATGGTGACTTGATGTAATATTCGTGTATGTGAGAGGATAAAGATAAACACAATAAGTTGTATATTCCTTGAGAGAGAAAATACACACACACACACACACACACTTTCAAGCACACCCCTCAAATGACCATTTGAGGGGTATTTATAGTCCAAGGGACTTGATGCCCTAAAAGGCTTTTCATGGGCCTCGTGGGTTGGACATGGATTGGATTGGGTTGCTTGGACTTATACAAGGCAAGCTTATCCTAACCTAGCCATTTAGCTTAGTCCAATCCACGAGCCCGTTGACTATTCTAGCACAATATCTAACACACATTACAAAGTTCCTAATCGTGAATGACCATCACTTCTAATAAAACTATTAAGGCTAACACGTTTTTACGGTTTATTTGTATTAACACCGTGGATTACACTTAGTGTGTCTCAAACGGTCTACAGTCGTGGGGTGATGCTTTGGTGTACCTCAGGGACTCATCTGAACCGTAGATGTACTTCGGCACATCGCGTTATCTCACTTGTGGGACTCCGGTTCAGGAACGGCCTTTGTGAGAATTAGAGTTGTGTTTTCACACTATGCTGTTAACACTCTCAAAGTTCGAACTTGTAAGTGCCGGAATCCGCTTATTACTAACCTTTCTTATGTTTACTTCTTATGGAAGCTATGGAGCGGACTGATCGTGCAGATGCTTCACATGCTCATGCCAACATCATCACTAATGGAAGTTCTCTCTAAAGGCAACACAAAAGTCAGAATGATTCTATGTCAAATCAAAGAATCTACAAATTTTAAAGACTTAAAGAACTTCATCAGTACTGAATTCCAACGTCAAATAGTGTGTGAGCATGTTGAAGAATGACGTGGAGACACTGGAGCAGTGAAGCAGACCTGAGGCATACTTGATGCAGACAACAACAACATACTATCACTACCATCACAAAGAACAATGATCAAAGAACGAAGATAAAGAAGACGTCAAAGCTACTATTACATCAGCACCCTCACCGTCAGAATTCATTCATCACCAACACTTAGGGGGAGATTGTTGGAATCACTCCTAAACCTAATTCAAGTGTTAATGACTCATATGTAATAATTAGCTTAATATGGCCTTTATGTTAGTAATTAGCCTTAGGCTTATGTAGAAGGACCATAAGCCTAGGCCTAGTCCAATAAGGAAAAGGTAGGGACTAGGAGTGTTGCCCTAGCTCCCTTTCCTATAAATACCATGTAATAACCCTCACTTGAGGGTTGGTTGTTCAATTTATTCTCTCATTCACATCTCTACGCATAACCGGTTTAGTATTTCGTGTGTGTGTGTTTGAATATTGTTCATCCGATCACTCTCTTCCTCTCTATCTCTTTCTATTGTGCTTGTGTTGTAAACTTAGTGACCTAACACAAATACTTCACTTTCTTTTTAAATCCTGAATAGCTCTTGAACATTGATCTTGAATCCTATGTATCAAAGCTCTGACCTTCTCATTATCTTCATGAACCCTTAATGTTGTAGACAACATTACAGTGAGAGTTCCAGCTCTGAGTGGGTATTCTTTCTCAGCAAACATAAATGCATCCAGTCCAGTATTTGTAGAAACATGATGAACTTCACATGAATCATAGTAAGTCCATGTAGTACCAACACATTGAGCATCAAACTTCCAAAAATTATCATTAGCATCTGGTTTATAGAGCCTTCTTAGATCAACCCATAACTGCATTTCCTTCATATCTTTAAGCTTGTCAGCATCAAACCTTTCTTGAACTAATCTCCACAATGTATCAAGATCAACTCTATCACATGCTTTGATAAGTTCTTCAAACAAAATGAATGATGAAGTTTCACAACCTAGCCTTGTAATCTTCCATGTTGAGCAAAATTGCTAGCAGTATACACTTCCCAATCAACAATAGGATATCTGACTTGCAGTGGGTCAGGATAAAAATCTTTTTCTTCAATCAAAATCATACCAGTGAGTTGTTCTTCAGTGAATTTCTCAGATTGAACTTCTTGTTCTTTAGCAAATTTTCTTTTCTTATGTGTCTGAGGTTCACTATCTTTGGCTTTTCTCTTCAGATGAGGATATCTTCTTTCTTCTTCTTCAGATTTCATAGGAATGAAGTCGCTATCTTGCCTTTTAACCCTGTAGTAGATACCTTCAACCTGATCATCAGTCATCCCTTTGAACTAATGCTTTTTCCAGCCACCAACACTTCAACAATAAGCTTTCATCATTGAAATAACTTGTGCCTTGGTTGGTTGTCTTGGTTTCTTTTGACCCTTTTTGACTGAATCAATTGCATCCTGAAGTGCTTGATTATTCTTCATTTGAATGAAGTCCTTCAACTATGCTGTTCTTTATTCTTCAGTTAAAGACTTATCTGCAACTAGGTCAATTGCCTTCTTCTTGACTACTGGATCATTAATAATCAAGAACTCAATCTCTTGTTCTGTAGGTACATAGCTAAACTCTGGAGTCTTTTCTCTGAATATTGTGGGTGAAACAATGGAAAGTGGATTTTCATCTATTGGATCAGTGGTTTCCATTCTGTCTAGCCTTTTAGCCTCCATGAAGTCTGCAATCTCTAGTTCATCTCGCTTTTTCTTGTTTGCAACTTCATCTTCAGTGAGTTTTCTAGCAACTTCTGCATCATGAGCAATTTGAGCTTGTTCTTTATTTGAAACTTTCCTTCTTGATTGCTCTTCACTTTGCACAACTGCTTTACCTTTCACCTTCTTCTTCTTTTCAAATTCTTCATCTGCAGTGGTAATATCTTGTCCAGCAGTAGGAACTGTTTGCTCTGCAGTGGGAATTGTATCAGTGGTTGTAGCAGTGGAAGTTGCTTGCACTGGTTGCTGTTGAGGAATTTCTTCTTGAGTATCATCTTCCTCAGTAACTACAAAATCAAAATCACCTTCATCTCAAAAGTCTATTTTCCTCCCCTTAGTTTCAGCACCTGTTTTCCTCCCATGTTTAGGAGAATTCCCTAAATCTTTACTGAAGCCCTCTGAGTCACCATCATGAGGTGAGCATGGAGATGATATCACTATCTTTGCAGGTCTCTTTTTCTGTTTCAACCCCTGCAACTCTTTCTTCAAAGTTTGAATCTCTACTTTCAATTGTGTAACATCCTTAGCATGTTGTTCCTTTATTAGTGCCAAGTCTTTCTCCGGATATTCAACCTGCTTAGCTAACTTGGTACAAAGTTCCATCAATTCCATATGTTGCCCACTGCCCTCAACACTTCCAACTGTGTGACCTGTTAGGAGAGGTGAATCATAGGGCATTGGCTCAGACTCACTCCTAGTTGGACTAGGTTGAAGCCTGGAACCACCACTGCTTGTTCCTAAACCAAAAGGATCAGGGACATGCTGTGTTGTAATGGGAGGAGTTGGCTGTTTTTGCTTCCTCTCATAGATGTGAGTAACTGGTGGAGTGTAGGTTATGTTTGGAACTGTGATTGTGGGTGTGTTTTGGGATACAATTGGGATTGTTGCATCTTCACCCTGTACCTGTGAAATCTTTGCAAGCATTTGAAGAAAAAGTGGTTTAACAACCCGATTACCATCCTTATCCATGTTTTGAAAAACTTTGGGCTTTAGGCAACGGATTTTATGAGCTCTTGTATGGGGTTGCAGTTGAAATTCATTTAACACTGCTTGCACAAACCTTGGATACATCAAAAATTTTGTTGAACTCTTTACATTTCCTTGCATACTTGTAAAAATATATTTAGACCAATTAAAAATCCTATCTGTGGCTAGACAAACCAAAGGGTAAGCCATTTTTGAACTGAACTGTTCATAAGAAGTTTTCTTAGGACTTATGCAATGTAATAGAGTGTGTATTAAAAATCTCCAATGAGGACAGAAACCACTCTTTTTAAAAGTAGCCTTTTTGTCAGTGGTATCATACCCCATAGATGATAGATGTTCATGAATTTCTGGCATGGGTAATGTGATGATACCATTGAGATCATCCAATTGGAGAATTATCCTCAAGGATGACTCAGTAACATCAATAGTTACCCCATCCACTGTGGCTCTAAGAGCATCCACAGTTTCATGTGTGTCTCCATCTTCAATAGTGATGGACTGAACAGAGGTCCAAAACTGCTTGATTTGAGAGACATAGATTGTGGGATTGAGAAGTAAAGCATACCTCACATGAGTAGCGTTTAGAAAATCCACAATCTGATGAAAAACAGGGCCACTCTTGTCGTTTGACTTTTCCAAATAGGCCACTTGGTTGTGCTCATCTGCAAAAGTGAATGGTGCCATAATATCTTTTGATGAAAAATATGTTGTGTTAGTATGAATTGAATAACGAACTTGCCAATTGAGAGAAAGAGATATATACTATTAGGGTTTAAGAGTTTTGCGCAAGAAAGATTATCTAAGGAAAAGATTTATCTTAAGAGAATAAATTGTAAGTAGGAAAGTAGATAATCTTCTAAAAGTTTTAGCCTATTAATATAGAAAGTAGTTACTCTCAACGGCTAGTAAAAAATTTGTTACTGACACAACAGTTTTAACGGCTAGTTCAACAGTGTTAAATATAACACTGGCAATGGAAACTGTGAACTAGCAGTGGTAATTTTTCACAAAAATATGCAAGAACAGTGGTAAGTAAAACATATGAAAAATTTGACTGCTCTGATTATAGTTTTTAGCAAACTACCAGCTATCAACGGATTTGATATGTCTTTACCATGAGCTGTTTGCTATGGACTAGCCAACTCTTAATCATATAGAATATGGTGAGCTGATAACCATATAGTTTTTGGTAAACTATCAACCATAAACGGATTTGTGAAGTCTTTACCAGTAGCCGTTTGCTCTGGACTAGTTGATTCTTATGTGGATTAGACATGGTGAATCAATAACCATTTGTTGTGTGTCTCAGTTATACACCGTTTATGATCAACTCCCAGCCAAGATTGGTTATGTACCTGCAAGTGTTAGTATAATACAAAGAATATGCATAACCAACTTGTTTTAACCAAAGTTACTTTTAACCAAGCCATTATCTAAAAATATCTTCCCAAAGTCAACCCGATAATATCTATATTTATTTTCAACCTACCAAAATAGGGAAAAATAAATATATCCTTTAATGAACCCTTATGATCGACTTTGCCTATATAAAGGGGCTCAGCACATCATAGTCTTAATCAAAAACACATTCTAACTCACAATCTTCCTAAACATCACCATGAGCAATCCTGCCAATATCATTGACATCTCTTCTAATTCTGATACAGAGATTGTGATGGCTTCTGAGTCATCTTCAGAGGCATCAGGGTGGGCAGGTTACTTTCCACCTTATGCTACAAGCTCTTCTTCCAAGAAGCCAACAAAGCAGACTACCAATCCTGCACCTGTTGCCAAACCTGCACCTTTTCTTGAGTTCTACTCCAGTTCATCAGATGATGATGATGATGAGACCTACTCCTTGTCTAAGGAGTTGCAAAGGGCTCTAACAAAAGCATTGGGAGCAGCTCTCTCCAACATGAAGCATATTTCCATACCAGAGAAGCCTGCAAGACTACCAAGGCCTCATCCACAAGTTCTTGGTCTTGCTTGTCCAAGAATGCAGTAAACCTTTGAAAACAAGAGGAAGAGAGCACAGAAGAACAAGCATGACTATGAGGGCAAGGGAAAGAAGCCAATAGAGTAGCTAGTGTAGGATGTGGTGATGTAGTTTGTGTTAGGTTTTTATCTTTTTTGTTTAGATGGTGGTTGTAAGCACTCTC
This sequence comes from Chrysanthemum makinoi, assembly GCA_910596185.1. Taxonomy (NCBI): domain Eukaryota; kingdom Viridiplantae; phylum Streptophyta; class Magnoliopsida; order Asterales; family Asteraceae; genus Chrysanthemum; species Chrysanthemum makinoi. Next base: position 75,821,844 of record OU343216.1, on the reverse strand, counting down.
TGTTTGATGTAATGAACTTCATCTTTGCAATAAAATTTCTCTGTTTTATGTTTTCCACTGTGAGAGTAACTTTTACCACTGTTTGCATTTTACTTTCCACTGTTAGCCTTAATCTCTGCATAAAAGTTAGTGGACAAGCACAAATACAAGCAAACATATACAAACGAACATATACAAACTTATACAACAATCTTAGTACCAAAAACCTCCCCTCAACACCAAAGACCATTATACACAAAAAATTATGGATTAAGCATTCCAATACCTGTTACCAAGTACTGAAATCTACCCACTTCAACTCCTTTTGTTAATAAATCAGCATAGTTATCATCAGTATGGATTTTGACAACTTGAATTAGCCTTTTCTCATAACAATCTCTTATAAAATGGTGTCTAATTTCAATATGTTTAGTCTTTGTATGTTGAACTGGATTCTTTATTATGCAAATGGTACTACTATTGTCAATATAAATGATATAAAATTGTACCCATAGTCCAAAAGTTGATTTTGAAGCCATAGAACTTGAGCACAACAACTTGCAGCAGCCACATACTCTGCCTCAGTTGATAGATTTGCCACCATTGTTTGTTTCTTGCACTGCCATGATACCAATCTATTTCTAAGAAATTGGCATCCACCTGTTGTAGATTTTTGATCCAAACTAGCTCCAGCATAGTCACTATCTGAGTAAGTAACCAGTTCTAGAGATGATTCTCTAGGGTACCATAATCCCAGATTAGGAAATGCTTTAAGATATCTGAAAATCTTCTTCACAGCAATCAAGTGTGAGAACCTGAGAGTGACTTGAAACCTTGCACAAGCACATACTGCAAACATAATATCTGGTCTAGATGATGTAACATACATCAAATAACCAATCATAGATCTTTACATGTGCACATCAACTGCTTCACCACTATTCTCCTTCAAAAGTTGACGTGTAGTCTTGTCTGCAGGGGTGCTGGATGACTTTGCATCAGTGAACTTGAACTTCCTTAGTATCTCAGCCACATATTTATCTTGATTGATGAAAATACCATCTAGCCTTTGATGTACTTGAAGTCCCAAAAAGAATGTGAGTTCACCTATAGAACTCATCTTGAACTCATCCTTCATTAGCTTCTCAAACTCTTTGCACATCTCTGTCTTTGTAGAGCCAAAAATAATATCATCAACATATACTTGAACCAGCAAGATATCATTCTTTTCTTTCTTGATGAACAAAGTCTGATCTACTCTGCCTCTATGAATCCCATTATCAAGAAGATAAGTAGTTAAGGTCTCATACCATTTTCTTGGTGCCTGATGCAAGCCATACAAAGCTTTAACCACCCTGTACACTTTGTTAGGATAGTCAGGGTCTTCAAAACCTGGAGGTTGTGAAACATATACCTCCTCATCAACCTGCCCATATAGAAAATCACTTTTTTACATCCATTTGATAAACTTTAAAGCCCATAAAAGATGCATAGGCTAAGAACAACCTAATTGCTTCAATTCTTGCAACTGGGGCCAACACTTCTTCATAGTCAATACCCTCCTCCTGAGTATATCCTTGAGCCACAAGCCTAGCCTTGTTTCTTATTATAATTCCTCTTTCATCCTTTTTGTTTCGGAACACCTATTTAGTACCTATTGCCTTCTTGCCATGATGTAAATTGCAAAGCACCCAAACCTTTTGAATCTTGAACTGGAGCAACTCTTCTTGCATTGCTTCCACCCAACTTTCATCTTCAAGTGCCTTGTATACATTCTTTGGCTCCATTTATGACAGAAAACACATGAAAAGACATTCATTCTTGCCTTCATGATTCTTAGATTCATAGATTTCACTAATAAATCCATGAACATCAGGAAATTTTGATTGTCTTCTAGTCTTCACTGGTGAATTAACATCCCCAATCACATTTTCAAGAGGATGTGATTTATGAATTGAGGTATGGGGAGTTTGAGGAACTGCAATCTCAGTTGGCATATTTGAGATTTCAATGTCATTGGCTTGAGCTTCCTCTGTAACTGGAGTTGTATTTTCCACTTATGGTGTTGCAGTGGAAACATCTGGCATAGCAGTGGAATATAAATTTTCACTGCTTTAGGATTTTCAGTGTTCATATTGCCAGCTCCTTCTTTTCCAGAATCATTGGAAGGTTGAGCATCTCCAGTCCTTGGAATATTATCATTATCTGCATAGTCCCAAAGTAGCAAAATGAATTCATCTTGATCATCTGCTTGATCCTTGCTTGGTTCATCATAATCAAGAAACTCTTCTGAACCTGCAAAATCATTAGTAGATGTACCTGTAGAGATAGGTACATAGTTCATGGTATGGGTTAGAGTATCAAGATCAAACAGCCTTTCTGGACCAGTTCCTTTGAAATTCACTTTGTTTTCTAGGAACTCAACATGCAGATTATCTTCAATCTTTTGGGTTCTTAAGTTGAATACTCTAAAAGCTTTACTAACCATGGAATACCCAACAAAATACCCTTCATCAGATTTTTCTTCAAATTTGCCCAGATAATCTATGGTATTGAGAATAGTGACATGACATCCAAAAGGTCTCATGAAGTCTAGGATAGGGGGTCTACCTCTAAATAACTCATAAGGTGTCTTATTCTTTGTTTTCACAACTAAAACCCTGTTTTGCACATAACACGCAGTGTTAACTGCTTCATCCCAGAAAGTGATTGGCAATTTCGAATCTGCCAACATGGTTCTAGCAGCCTCTATGAGTGTCCTATTTCTCCTCTCAGCAACACCGTTTTGTTGAGGAGTTCTAGCTACACTAAATTCTCTTTTAATACCTTTATCCCTGCAAAAATCATCCATAACTCTATTCTTAAACTCTGTCTCATTGTCGCACCTAATGATTTTAACTTTCATATCATATTGGTTTTCTACTTCTGTTATGAAGGTCTTAAGGATGCCAGTTGTTTCATCCTTAGTTCTAAGAAAGAAAACCCATGTAAACCTGCTGAAATCATCAGTCACAACAAGACAATACTTTTTAAGATTTAAGCTACTCACAGAGGTAGGACCAAACAAGTCCATATGTAACATATGAAGTGGGTGAGCAATAGAGTTAACCAATTTTGACCTGCAAGAAGCTCTGTGTTGTTTACCTTTAAGACAAGCAACACAGGTTTGATCATTTTCAAATCTTTTCTGAGGCAATCCTCTTACCAAACCATCTTTAACAATCTTATTTATGGTTTTGAAATTAATATGACCAAGTCTTCTATGCCATAACATGGATTCATCCACTGTGGCCTTTGCAAGCAAGCAAGCATAATCATTTTTAGCCACAATGTTATTCATATCAAAGCTATATAAGTTGCCTTTTCTAGGAATCATAAGAAGAATCTAACTTTCATCAGGCATCTTAAAATCCTTAGAGAGAACAAAACACATATCTTCAGTAAAAAGAACATTTTTTTTCTTGTCACACATTTGTGACACACTAAAAAGATTATACTTAAGCTCTTTTACATAGTACACAGGTTCAAAATCCAAGTTACCAGTTTTGATGACCCCTTTACCAGTAACTTTTCCATTAACTCCACCTCCAAAGCTGACAAACTGTCCATCATAGAATTCAAAATTTGAGAGATAGGACTTGTTGCCAGTCATATGCCTTGAACATCCACTGTCTGTGTAGCCTTGATCTGATCTTTTTGTCCTTGGATGTTCCTGCACATATAAGAAAGAAGTTAGTTTCCTTTGGAGACCCAAACCATGATTGACTTGGATCTGCCTCGTGTATCAATATAGTTATATCTATCAAAGGTCATTGATACACCATTGGGATTGGATGTTGAGGTAATTCCTTTAGGTTTCCATTCCCAACGTGCTGAGGCCTTCACAGCATTTCCCATGTTACCCCTGTTCTTGTTTACAACCCTTGCAGTGGGAACTTTTGACTGAGCAGTGGTAACTGCTGGTCTAGTTTTTGGTACCCACTGTTGGTTATATTTAACCCTTTTATTAGAAAAATACCTTTTCCCTGTTTTTGCAGATTTTACAAAAGTTGTTTTGGATTTTACACTTGTAACA
>OU343216.1:75777708-75817690 GCA_910596185.1 Chrysanthemum makinoi | reverse complement strand
GGTGTTTTAGGGAGAGCAGTGTTAACAGTTTTAGCAGTGGCAAAAGTTTTAAGTCCACTTCTTAGTTGAACTGCTCTTGGGATCATGTTGTCGTGTGAATTATGGTGTACTTTTTTTTTAAACCTGTTTGACTCCACCCTTTTATTCCCATAAACTACCCTTCTCCTAACATGATAGTCACATTTAGCATGTAAATGTTCAAAGCTACCACAGATATAACATGCTTTATTGTTCATCACAAACTCATTACCTAGTTGTTGAGATTTTACATGATTCCAACTCCTCTGGTTACCCCTAGGAGTTGATGACTTGTTTTTATACATCTCAGCATACCTTACAGGTGATCTAGGTTTATTAACTTGTTTCCTAGGTTCCTCTGTAATAGTATTTACAACTTGTGGGATAGAAACCTCTACATTCTTTTTAACATTCTCATCTACAACAGATGAGTCACTTGCACTTTCAAAAACATCAGATTCATGCTTAACCTCTTCCTAAATTTTAACAAATTTGGGAGGTCCATATTCAAGATTCAGTTCTTGAAATTCTTCTAGACCTGTATGAGCTAAATCTATGCCAGGAGGTGATGGAACACCCCTTAGTGGTGGAGGAGCTGTATTGTATCCCATACCTGACTTAACTTTACTAGTAATTTGAGCATTCCAAATTTTATCAATTGACTTAGACTGATAATAACAGGTGTCAACATATAAATTGACATTCTCATTAATCTTTTTAAGTCTTTCAAGCTCTTCTTTTAGTGCCTCATTCACTGCTGTCTTATGATCTAACTCTCTTCTAAGAACAACCATATCATCATTATATTTTGACTCATTTGATCTATAATGCTCTAGTTGTTTTTCTAATACAGATATGCCTCTTCTAAGGTTGGACACATTATAATTAGCAGCAAATAACTCTGTTCTTTCGTTAGCATATAACTCATTAAGCCTTTCACATTCTCTAGAAGCCCTACATGTTTTAGAACAACTTTCAAAGTTTTGTACCTCAGAGTCAGAGAAAGCCATGAGAGCATGTTCTGTAGCAATAAAAGCAGCATCTGAAGGTTGTTCCTCTTGTCCATCAGCCATGAAACTCCAATCATAGCTCACACCATCAATTGCCAGCATTGCCTTTGGTTCCTCCAAAATTGCTTCTTTCTTTTGCTTGTACCAAGTAGACCTATTGTCCTGCTTCTTAGGTCTTCTGCATTCTCTAGCAAAATGTCCCAACTTGTGATAGTTGAAACACTCTACTTTCTTTTTATCGAACCCTGCAGTTTCACTACCATTAATGTGAATTGGCTTGCCAGTCTTCTAGTAGAATTTCCTAGTCCTCATGCTAAGAAGAACTATTTGCCACTTTATGTCCATCTCCTCCAAGTCATCATCATCAATTTGCTCTATGTCTTCATGAGTTAATATAGAGCCATTAACTTGAGTGGAGATAAAGGCATAAAAGGTAGGATCTCCAATACCAGCAACCTTCTTCTTTGAACCTGCAGTGGTAACACTAGCATTACCAGTGGAAACTGCAGAACCAGCAGTGGCAATATCATCATCACTGTCATCTTCAGAATCATCACTGTCAACAGAGGTTGACATCAAAGCCAAGCTGCTAGAGCTTGTACCAAGTTTCCCTGCCTTCTTTAACCTTTGTTCAATGAGTTTGAAGTTTTTGTAAAGATCATTGAGCTTCATAGTTTCAATCTCTGGTTTATTTTCCCAGACTGTAACATTAGTATGAAACTCAGCAGGCAAACTTCTTAGAAACTTCAAATTGATGTCTTCCTTTTCTACCTCAATTCCAAACACAGTCAGTTGTGTGACAATCTTCTAGAGTTTGGTGAAGATGCTTTCAAGTGATTCATTGCTTGAAGCAGAGAAGTTTTCATAACTTTGCTTCAACAATGTCTTTTGAGTCTTCTTAGTAGTATCATTGCCACCAAACACTAAGCAAATCTCTTCAAAAAGTTCTTTTGCTATCTTGAACTTGCTAAAAGCAATGATCTGGTCTTTAGGAAGAGTCATTAGTAACAAACTTCTGGCCTTCATGTCATTCTTCTTTTGTACTCTTTCATCAGTAGTTTTAGGTACAGAAACTGTTACAACTTCTTTGTCACCAACCTTCTCAGTCTTCTTCTGAGACTTAAAGGAATCACCAGTTAAGATGATCTCCCACAGAGCATAGTCTTGTATGAGAAAGTATTGCTCAATCATTATCCTCCACATCTCAAACTCATTGAGTTTGAGCTTAGGAAGCCTTGGAGCAGAGTTGGACTGGTTTTCCATCTCCATTGATTTGAGTGAGTTGGTTAAGCTTATTCCTTGGATCTTCTAAATTAAAGTATCAGAACCTTGCTCTGATACCACTTGATGGATCTAAACACACACCTTGTGTTAGTGATACTTTGAGTTATATTAATAAGTACGCGGAATATACTTAATAATACTTAGAAGATGGATTATATGATGTAATGTAAGTGAGAACAATATAACACAAAGCTTCAATATTATTTAAGAATAATACGAGTGATCTTGCTTATCACTAGGGTTACACCTTGAAGCATACGTACCTAGAACAATGATCTAGGACCTCCTTTTATAGCACAAGGAGTCCTTTACAAGATAAGTATAATGCTAACTATAAAGAATATACACAAGATCTTTTCTATACTTATCAATACGAATACATAACAATTTTCCTAATAGCAGTGGTAATAATATGTACTAGCAGTGGTAATGTGTTTCCACTGCTAGTGCATTCTTCAGCAGTGTCTTCCACAAGCTTATCAGTGGTAACTGTTAACTTTATTCCCAACAATTTTTACTCAACCACTGCTAGTGTTAATCGTTTCTACTGCTAGTAGGTTTGTTTCCACTGCTAGGCTCGTCATCTCGTTACCACTGCCACTACGAGACATTGAAAGTTTGTACTGCTCCTGGTAATAACTTTGTACTGCTTTCATATAAGCTTAATGATTCTACTGTTCTTTAATTTGTGAATGATTACTGGTTCTTGGAGCAAATCTCGTGGATTATGAAAGCATGGACTACAAAAGAGAAAGAAATATGGGTTAAGATGTAACATGTTGCTGCTTTGTGATTATATCGAGGATTTAAAAAGTGGTACGTAGGAGATGGATGGAGATACTTATTGATGAAGGGCTTTGTTTTTATATTACTCGTTTACCATTGCTCATTATATTTAAACTACTGCTCATAGATACAAAGGTTTCAAGGTTTATTAATGAGTGGTTTGTGATTGACAAATTTTTGGTGACTAAATTTTTGAGAGAACAAAAGGTGGACACTTGTGATTAGATTGACGACACAAAATAGGAAGTTATTTGATATGTCGAGCTACAATATTTGAAAGCAGTTTGTACTGCTAGTAAGGAAAATTTGTACTGCTCGGGTTAAATATTTAACTGTTGAGTTTGTCCGATATATATTGTTTCTACTACTAGTTTTATTCGATATCGGATAACAAATATTTTTTGGTACTCGGATGACGCACACATGAGATTTTGGTTCACACACACAAGGAGATTGGAATTTGTTCTTAAAGGTTTTAAAGGCTCGTTTTTGGTTTTTATTGAAGAATTGATTACGAATGAGATTATTTATCACTTATTTGAAGGTGAAGTGGATTTCGTAGATGCGTATTCTTATTTTTGTGCATTCTTATTGTGACGAAGAATTGACAAAACACTTAAAGGAGTGACGTTATTGTGCTCAGTGGTTATTGTCAAGGTATTACGGTTTCCCTATACATAAAGTTGTATACGTTCAGAGTTACGTGGTTTGTACAGGATATAAGATATAAGTTTGGGTTATTCTACTTCTACATCAAGTTTGTTATATTTGGTTTTCTTCACAAGTAATCATTACATAAGAGCCTACATATTTGAAGAATTATGAAGATGATTAACACATTGGTTTCAGGGGAAGTATCTTATTATGTGTTTTAATCATTTGATGTTCATGCAACACTCAAGGGGAAGTGTTTGATTTTTACTACTGTTGATCATTATTACTACTGCTAGTTGGAGTTTTCTATTGTTTAGGATTCATTTTTAGTAAGCATTTTGGTGTTCTTCATGGAGGGCAATTCGAAACATTGGAAGGTTTATATTGGAAGTACGATATTGGTTCGTGGTGGTCAAGATCATTATTTGCATACATTCCCTATTTGTTGATAACAAAAAGGGGAAGAGATGTTGGAGTGGCATGGCATGGATTAAGGAGAAGACAAGGAAGACAAGATTGTTTCATTCATGGTGAGATTTAATTATCTCAATTTCTCTACTTCGTTTAGGGAAGTTCATACAAGAACCGTGTTTGTTTTGTCATCATCAAATAGGGGAAGATTGTTGGGTTTCTTGATTTAATGATACAAAACAATAAAGAATGAAACATCAAGGACTTAAAGTGACAAAGAAGAAATCTACAAAAAGATGGAAGGACTTGCTTGCAAAAGAAGTTTTATTTATTAGTCCTTCGTAGTATCTTGTAAACCCTAATCCTCTAGTATATAAAGAGGACATGGGGTGTCGGTTTTAAATACAAGTCTTCCATAATGTAGTCTAAAGGTGTGTGTGTGTCCTAGGCGTATTGTCTTGTAAACGCCTAGGTAAGTAGTTTAGTTATCTCCAAGATCAAAGAAGGCTTTGATCCCTGTTACAGTTAGGTAACACGTTGTTATTCTGATCAAATAATAATTGGGGAGATGTGGAAAAACCTTGTGTCAGTAATAATGATGTTTTGATTTATTCCGCTGTGCATCTTATTGTTATCATTGTTATTGTTAAACCCTAAGGTTCAAAACGATCTCAAGGAGTCTAACAAACTCCACAAGTATGTTATGGCATAACCATAAGAATGAGTTACGCCGTAACTATGGACTGATCAGGTTCTCGTTCAGCATGGTGCAGCAACTTTTCTGTTTTCCTTCAAAAATGGTTAAAAACACAAAACCCAACAGAATTGGAAATAAAACAAATGAAAGGGACAATTCGGGTTTTCTCCCGAAAGAGCACTTTTCTTTATTTACGAGTCTTTAAGTTATACTCAGAGCCTCGGGGCTAGAAGTGCTTGTTTGTTATTTCGTGGATATGGCAATCTCCACGTTGAATCCAATTGATCAAATCCCGTTTGTAGTCCGTCCCCCGCTCTAAACACCCCCAAGTAAAAATTCTTGATCTTTTGGTAAGGGTGGTCAATACCTTTGGCCTTATCTTCGTCACTAATGTCGAGCAGTGGCTGAGCGTTGTTCAACTGCCTTTTCGTCCACCTTTTAAAATTCTTAACAGTCCGTGGCATTTTAAAAACCATTTTATCTTTGCCAATCTTTAGCCATACAAGCCCTTCCTTCTCATCTTTATCTAGTCCCGATAGTTCTGTTGGGAATTATATGTTTGAGTTGATAAGACAAAAAGAATGAAACAAGAGGGACTTAATACGACAAGAAGGAAACCTACAAAAAGATGGAAGGACTTGCTTGCAAAAGAAGTTTTATTTATTAGTCCTTTGTAGTATTTTGTAAACCCTAATCCTCTAGTATATAAAGAGGACATAGGTGTAGGTTTAATATTAAGTCTTCCAAGATGTACTCGACTTAAAGGTGTGTGTGTGTCCTAGGCGTATAGTTTTGTAAATGCCTAGGTTATTAGTTTAGGTTAGTATTTAGTATATTAGTGTTAGTTAACCTCGTTATTAATATAATTGGAGGTAATAGTGAATTAAAACCTTGTTCAATAACAAAGAATTGATTAGTTTATTCCGTTGTGCATGTTATTAGTCTTTGTTATTAATCCCTAGCAGAGCTCATAAACGATCTTATCAATTGGTTTCAGATCGGAGAGCTCTTGATATAGGGATCTACAAGGTTTTTCGAAGAAAATATACAAAATTCGAAGCTGTTAAAATTTTTCGTAATCTTTCTGCAGGGCTGTTTTCAAGAGGGCATAACTTTTTCTTGAACCGTTGGATCGAGCTACAATTTTTTCTGGTGCATCTCCATATATTCATCTAACGTTTCACAGAAGGGATTGTCAATTAGAGCTCTCAATCAAAAGATATATGCTGTAGAATTTGGCTGCAAATAGAGGTTTCAAAGTACTGTTCGAGGTTTCAAAGTACTGCTGTTTATACACGAAAGTACTGCACCTTGCTCAAAGTACTGCTGTTTATACATGAAAGTACTGCTCCTTGTTCAAGGTACTGCTCCAAGGTACTTTTAGCTCTTTCAGTTACCACTGCCTTCAAGTTACCATTGCTAAAGATTGCTATACTTAATTTAAAGTGGACAGTGGCATATTTATGAACTTTGATAGAGTAATATGGACAGTGCATGATAACCTCGTACCTATTTATTGTTGATTGGTTGGTGATATTTAATATTATTGATCTAATATTTGTGTTCAAGGATTATGAGAGAGATGGAAAAAGAATGGTTTTTTATTCTCATATGATTTTGGATTTGAGGGGAAGTTGAGCGTGATAATTGTTCTCGGCTAAAGTTTGATGTATGGAGATAGTTTTACACACAGAGGAAGGTTATTATGCTACACACACATGAGATTGGTTTTTGTTTCATATGTTCTTAAACGTCAACAAGCTCGTTTCTGGATTTAATGAAGAATTGATTACGAAGAAGGTTAAATATCATTTATTTGATGTTGTAGTTGAGTTTCACAGGTTTGTGTTCTTATCATATCTCAAAGTGGGTGTTACACTTTAGAGATAACTTGTTCGTACGTTCATGTTGTGGCTAAGACTTGGTAAATCTAGCAAGTAGGGTTTGCTATCACTTAAAGGAGTTACGTTGTTGTGCTCAGTGTCTCATTGAAGATGAGGATTTTATCAAGAGATCGAGGTCTACTCATATATCATCAGGTATGAGTTCATAGTCGCGTGGTTAGTACAAGACATAAGACGCGAATTTGGGATGTTCTACTTCAGCATCAAGTTGGTTATACTTAGTTTTCTTCACAAGTGATCATTACATGGAGCTTATAGATTTGAAGAATCATTTGATGTTCATGCACCACTCTAGGGGAAGTGTTTGATTTTTACTACTGTTAATCATTATTACTACTGCTAGTTGGAGTTTTCTACTGTTTTGGATTCATTTTTAGTAAGCATTTTGGTGTTCTTCATGGAGGGCAATTCGAAACATTGAACGGCTTAGATTGGAAGTATGATATTGGTTCGTGGTGGTCAAGATCATTATTTGCATACATTCCCTATTTGGATAATAACAAAAAGGGGAAGAGATGTTTGAGTGGCATGGCATGGATTATGGGGAAGACAAAGGAAGACATACTTGTTTCATTCATGGTGAGATCCCTGATCTCAATTTCTCTACTTCTTCTAGGGAAATTTGTTCAAGAATGGTTTTGTCATTATCAACTAGGGGAAGATTGTTGGGAATTATACGTTTGAGTTGATAAGAAAAAAAGAATGAAACAAGAGGGACTTAATACGACAAGAAGGAATCCTACAAAAAGATGGAAGGACTTGCTTGCAAAAGAAGTTTTATTTATTAGTCCTTTGTAGTATTTTGTAAACCTTAATCCTCTAGTATATAAAGAGGACATAGGTGTAGGTTTAACATTAAGTCTTCCAAGACGTAGTCGACTTAAAGGTGTGTGTGTGTCCTAGGTGTATAGTTTTGTAAACGCCTAGGTTATTAGTTTAGGTTAGTATTTAGTATATTAGTGTTAGTTAACCTCGTTATTAATATAATTGGAGGTAATAGTGAATTAAAACCTTGTTCAATAACAAAGAATTGATTAGTTTATTCCGCTGTGCATGTTATTAGTCTTTGTTATTAATCCCTAGCTGAGCTCATAAACGATATTATCAAGTTCTTGAAAGGGTTTCCCGAAAATCACCCCGGTTAGCCCATCTTCCACAAACTCGATAACGTCATCCAAAACCATAAAATCGACCAAAAATAAGTGAGTCCTAACAAAGACACGGATGTTTGTTGCAATCCCTAGGAAATTGTTTCCTTTATATTCAAGTTCTTTTTCCATAACCTGGTTGTAGCATTCCTTTGAAATGATGTTAACTGGGGAATTTGTGTCGATGAATGGATGGAAATCAATTAACCCAATCTTGAATGAAATTTTCAGATAATAGGGGTTCCTATGATGGATTCGTGCTCCCATCTCATAAAACTTGGGTTGGTCAGATTGTAAAACGTCTTTTTAGAGTTGCTGTGCCAATGGACCATTTCGACGTCGCTAGAGAAATCATCGGCACTGATTCCTAAGTCTTCTTCTTCAAAATTGACGAACACATCAAAATATTTACCTGAAGCTATCTCGCCAAGATTTGTAGGAGTTTTTAGGAGTTACTAAGAAAATCTTCCAATGCATAACCAAAATCGACAATAGGATAAATTGCGCAAACTTTTTGAGGGGAGGACACAAGTTCATTAGGTCTAAATATGTCAACTTCCCCGTTAGCTTCGAGAGTTAATTTTCGGGCGAAGACATCCACTTTTGCATGGGCAGTAGCAAGCATTGGTCTTCCTAAAATAATAGGTATTCGGTTGTCATCGGGAATATCCAGAATTACGAAATCAACCGGGAAGAGAAATTTTTTTATCTTTACCAATACATTCTCAATGATTCCCAAGGGTGACTGCATGGACCGATCGGCCATTTCAATTTTCATTTTGGCTGGTTTAAGATCTCCGATACCCATACGTAGGAACATTGAACGAGGCATTATGCATATGCTCGCTCTAAGATCAGCTAGGGCGTTACACATATTGAGACTCCCGATCAAGCAAGAGAGAGTGAAACAACCGGGGTCTTTTTCCTTTTGCGGCAATTCATTCCTTAAAACTGCTGAACATCTCTCGTTAAGTTGAACCGTCTCATCGAAATCGTCACTTAATTCCTGCAAAATATTGTTAGGATCAGTTTTAATGGAATTAACAAGAGGAACGTTTACCGGGAGGGCTCCAACGTCAAGAAGTAAGAGTTTTTCTTTGCTGATTCTTCGTTTAACCTTCTCCGAAAAGGTAGTGGGCTCTTTAAAGATTGTTTCCACTGTGTTGACAACTTCTTCTTCCCATGCAGCGAGGTAATCTGTGATGGCTTTCGAACATGAGTTCACACTCTTCTCAAAACCCTTTATCCGTTCTTCATGAGTCTTGAGAGAAGAAACTGTGTTTTCCACCAATGTTTTAATCATTTTTTTCAATTCTCTCATCACGTTCCCTAGATTCCTCGATATGGTCAAGGATCCTTTTTTCTAGGTTGTTTCCGGTCTTGGTCCCACATACACTCTTAACTTTTTCTACCTTACAGGCTTCACTTTCATTGGCCCTTTCCAACCTTCGTTTTTCAAAAATTTCACCATAATTATATTCTTGCTTCGTCAATGTTTTCATCACCTTATGATCAAAATTATCCTTTGGCCCATACTGTAAAACCTGAAAATCTAAAACATAAATAAAGACTAAAATACCCTTGAAATCGAAATTTATAAAATACGTAAAATACGTTTATAATCATTTAACGAAGTTAAAAGTTAACTTATGAATAATTAAAACTTAACTAATATGTGTACATGATCGACATAGTACGACCGAAAGATTTAGCGTCTCGCGTAAACAACTTGGGCCGTGTTTGTTTTGTTCGGATGAACTCAAGCCGAGAGCCCTATGGGCGTGGGTTTGTGTGTTCGGTTAGACCAGTCGAAGCCCACACCAACTCAAGACTAATCTATTTGTTTCCCTATAAATACAATACATTTACACAAAATTGAAACCCTAGTTTTGTTTTCCTCTTCTTTTCTTTCCTTGTTCCATTCGGCCGAACCCTAACCTTTGGTGTCGAGACTTTTGTTTCAACGAGCTAAGGTATAACATGTTTTCTCGTCTTCCTTTGTTACACCATACGTTAATATATATTGTATCATGTTTGTTTTAGTCGATCTTGTGTTTTTCTTTTGTGTCGAGCCGTATGAAACCAACAAAGACAAACCATATGAATTGAACCTTGTAATGTTAAGAGAACATGTAATGTAATACGTATATTTGAATCGGATCATAGGTATGTCGAGATAAAAGAACCGAACCACATTTATATATAACCGAACCATGTATATGTAATTCATCCAAGGTATAAACATGTAAACTTGAATATGTAAAGTATGTAGAGAGTTAAGGTTTGCGTAAAAACATGGAGGCCGAACCCTATAATACAAGCCGAACCATGTGAGGGTTTTGAACGTGTGTTTAATAAGAAAAGGTCATGTAAAACCTAAACCCTAGATTGAGATGTGAACCGAACCATGCATGACAAACCCTAAGTAATGTGTGAACCGTGTATCATGCGTGTGTTTTATAAGTCAAGTGAGCTTGTCGATATGTAAACGTAGTACGTGGTCATATCTAGTCTAAACTATTGTGCATGTGTGTGTCGATGTGTCTAATCCGGATAATAAGTAACTTTGGTTGTCACATGAAATCATAAACGTGCATGGATATAAAAGTTGACGTATAACATGTATATGAGTAACGTATGGTTAAGTCATGAATGTGTTGCGTAAATAAACAAGAGTAATGAGTCATTAAATGACGTAACATATAAATTAAATGCACATTAATATGATATTAAAAGAATGAGAAAACCCTAGAACATAAATGAGAGTCGATTAGGGTTTGAAGCTAATTATATTAATTCGTTATTTCATGTGTGAGTTATGACTTTTAAACTATTTTCACATTTAACCCTAAAACTTTAATAAATGACATAATGAACCTTAATCTACAATATTTGTTATAAAACACTTAAGTCTCATTTAATCATAAATCTTTAAAGTAATAAGATCACTGAATACACTAAGTATGAGCACCAAATATTAAAAGATCATTTCGACAATTATGGAATCATAAATAACATGTACGACCGTTAATGTGTATAGGTTCTGTGAAGAAGTAGTAATCCTTTGCTTTTAGTATTTACGCTTTGTGGTCATTTGCTTTGGAATAAGGTACAGAGATATTGACCTTTTATGTAAAGGTTCCTTATAACGTTTTCTTTTCGTTAGCTTTTATATTAGGGTTTCCTAAGCCTTTGCTATGAACCCCATTCTGTTTGTTTGAACTGTTGCTTATCTGAACTCTGATTTCTGAATTTTTAAACATCTGATTTTGAACTATATGATATGAAAACTCTGATTTTGAAAAGATGATTTTACCTTATGATGAATTATGATCTGTGTGGGTTTTGACATTACGATTTGACCTAAGATAGTTTGACTCCCGAGCCAAATATTTCACTAGTCATGGGGGTTCCATGTCCGTATCGAGTGATGCACCTCGATATGACTCTAGAGGCTGATAGAGTGATGTTACGCCACGTCCTTATCATTATCTGTTATGAGCTCAAGTTATGTTATATGACCAATATCATGCGTAGGCGTATGGATGCATCCTAGATCTGTTATCCGTTATATGTTATATGTTATCGTTATCGATGATTGATCTGCGTGCATGCACGTCCTTCATAACTCTGGTAGGTCTCCCCTACAAATGTTGCCTTATGTGAATATGATTATGATCTGATATTTGTTTCTGGGCTCGTGGTAGTTAACTATAAACTTTATTCATTAATTCTGATTTATACTTTGAAAATGATTATGATTTTGCTATCTTTGGATTCGTTATATTTTGTATTCGAAATTGTTTCGTATTTGCTTTGCTTTTATATCTGTTCACTGAGCTTTTGAAGCTCAGCCGCATTTCTTTTCTTAGAGATTTTTAGCTTTGATCTTATGATGCCATTTAAGACTTTATTATTTCAGATATTTTGTTGGAGTTTATTTTCCGCTGGGACCTATGTATTGAAGTCTTGTTGACTTGAATTATTTCAGTATTTATGCTAAGACTTCTTTTGGATAATTATGTTTGCTTTGATATGACACCATTGTTTGTGATTCCTTTACCCTTTTCGGGTCGGGGCGTTACAATTTATGGCATCAGAGTCCAGGTTTACGACTTGTAGTCAGGACCTGTGACATATGGACCCTAGGTTTTGAGACCCTTAGAGCTTAGGCTTTGTCCTGTGAGGATTGGGTAGACTTTAGGTTTCCTTCTGCGTACTTCCATTTCGTATCTCACCTTTGTTCATTTTGCTAATCGTTTGAATATCGTTTAGATGGTTCGAACTCGTACTAACGGTAACGTGGATGGAGACGATGATGCTCCTAACATTGATTTTGCGATTGCTAATGCTCTCAACACTCTTTTCCCTGGCCTTACTACACCTGAGATGATGACACAGGTGATCAACAACATTCGTAAATCAGAATGGTGCCGGGTAGTGGTGGAGGAAATCAACCGTCGGCATTCACACTTGGCTCGGCGTTTCGGTAAGCTCAAGCCTCTTTCTTTCTGCTGCTACTCCCACTGAGGCCGAGGACTGGATCACTCATATTGAGAATTTGTTTGAAGTATTGGGTTGTGGAGACGAATTTAAGACTCGTTTGGCTGCATTTAAGTTGGAAGGTGATGCTTTGAATTGGTGGAAGGCACTCAAACAGGCGAGAGGAGGAGATGCTTTTGCTATTACTTGTACTTGGGCTGAGTTTCGGACTATCTTCTATAACCGTTCCTTCCCGATCTGGCGACATAGGTATGAGAGGGATTACGGCGATTTACCAGCTTGATCATGAGAACTCAATGAGTACATGGGCGGTTTATGAGAATTGGTAAGTTTTGTGGGAACGATTTCTGGAGATGGTAGGCGCCAAGCTAAGCACTTCAAGTGGGGACTGAATAAGTGGGTGTTGGACCGACTGCTTAATATCGAGTATGAGGATGTGTCGGCTTGCAATGACGCAGCTCGTAACATTGAGATCTTTCATGAGGTGTCGGGTTCCAACAAGCGTAGCTGTGATGGTGATCGGATTCAGGTAGGACTCAAAGTAATGATTATAAGGGAAATTCGGGAGTTATGATTCGAGGGTCGGTGGATAGGAGTTATGATCGGCGGGGTCGGTCAGGAAGGAATGTGGACTCTAGGCACCAGGAGTCGAGGAGTCGAGGATAGCGAGCTTGCGGCAAGAATGGGAATGATCGTCAGTCGAGTAACAATAACCAGCGTTACAACAAGGATCGGTCATCTTGAGGATCATATCGGTCGTGCCGGGATCTTCGGTCGACAAAGGGCGGTGAAGTTTTGCCTCCCCACTATCGTACTTGGCTCATCGGGACCGTGTTTCAAGGCCACCGGTGGATGTTTCTCTTGTGGTTCCACTACTCACAAGATCAAGGATTGCCCTAAGAAGAACCCGGTGATTCCTGGAAACTACATCAAGCCGCCATCTACTACTGGACGCGTTTATGCTACTACTCGGAATCAGGCGGCGCGCACTTCAGGTACCATTACGGGCACTCTTTTCATTGATGATTATTCTTTCTTCGTTTTATTTGATACCGGTGCTACACACTCCATTATATCTGTCACATTTGCTAAGAAACTTAATATGAAGCCCAAACCATTAACAAATCACTTATCGATTTCTACGCCTATGAAAAACCACATGATCATTGATCATAAATACGTTAAGTGCCCTCTTCATTTTGATGATCGTGTTAAGCTCTGCAAATCTGCATCCTCTCGATATGGTCGACTTTGATATCATTCTAGGCATGGATTGGTTGGCTTATCATAGAGCTTCCATTGATTGCTATGCTAGAACTGTGATCTTTGGAGACATAAAACATCCTGAATTTGTTTATTATGGTTCTCAACCCCTTAAATCTGTTAAGCTCATTTTAAGCTATGAAGGCACGGACTATGATTGCTCATGGGTGCCAAGGTTTTCTGGCGTCTGTTAAGGACACGTCTTTGGAGAGTCCTAACATTGAAAATCTTTACATTGTTTGTGAATTCACCGGCGTTTTTCCCGATGAACTTCGGTCTTCCCCGACTAGAAGTTGAGTTTAGCATTGAGTTAATTCACTGGTGCTTTGAACCGATTTCGAAGGCTCCGTACCGTATGGCACTGTAGCTGAAGGAATTGAAGGAGCAGCTGCAAGAGATGACAGAGAATGGATTTATTAGACCGGTGTTTCTCCATGGGGTGCACCTGTTTTGTTTGTGAATAAGAAGGATGGAAGCATGCGTCTATGTATCGACTACCGTGAACTCAACCGTATTACCATTCAAAACCGTTATCCTCTGCCGCGTATTGATGATTTGTTTGATCAACTGCAAGGAGCGAAGTTCTTTTCGAAATTGATCGAGATCGGTTATCACCACTACGTGTGAGGAGCAAGATGTTCCTAAGACGGCGTTTCGTACGGATATGGTCATTATGAATTCCTCGTTATGCCTTTTGGTTTGACAAATCGCTGCCTGTGTTTATGGACCTAATGAATCGTGTTTTCCATGAGTTCCTCGACAAGTTCGTTATCGTTTTCATCGACGACATTTTGGTTTACTCCAAGTCTGAAGAAGAGCATGAACAACATCTCCGGATAGTTTTGGAGATTCTAAGGAAGAAGAAGTTGTACGCCAAATTTTTGAAGTGTGAGTTCTGGTTAAAACAAGTCGCTTTCCTTGGTCATATTGTATCTGCCGATGGTATCACCATGGATCCGTCTAAGGTTGAGGCTATCACTAAATGGCCAAGACCTACGACAGTGACTAAGGTTAGGAGTTTTCTAGGACTTGCTTTGGTTACTACCGGCGTTTTTGTTGAAGGTTTCTCTCGTTTAGCTTTGCCCTTAACCCAACTGATGAGAAAAGGAGAAAAGTTTGTATGGACAGATGAACGAGAAGAGAGTTTTGAAGAGTTGAAAGCGGAGATTGGTGTAGCTCCTATTTTGACTCTTCCATGGTTACGGAGGATTTCAAATTTCACTGATGATGCATCTAGAAAGGATTAGGCTGTGTTTTGATGCAACATGGAAAGGTGATAGCTTATGCTTCAAGGCAGCTAAAACCTTATGAGGAGAATTACCCAACTCATGACCTTGAGTTAGCAGCAGTGGTGTTTGCGTTGAAGATCTGGAGACATTACTTGTATGGAGAGACGTGTGATATTTTCATCGACCATAAGAGTCTCAAGTATATTTTCACTCAGAAAGAACTTAACATGAGACAAAGAAGATGGTTAGAACTCCTTACGGATTATGACACCAACATTGATTACCATCCGGTAAGGCTAATGTAGTTCTGACGCACTTAGCCGGAATCGGCATTCTTGCAAGTATTGAGATTGAACCTAAGATTCTTCGTGACTTAGAGCGTTTGGATGTTGAATTGTGTGTACGAGGTTTTGATGGATACTGGGCTAGTATGAAGGTGGATTCGAACCTTATACTGCAAATTAAAGAAGCTCAGAAAGATGATGGTGAGCTGTGGGCCGTAGCGCAAAATGTTGAAGAAGGTAAGCAGACGGAGTTTAAGGTTGATAATGACGGAATTGTATGGTATGAAGATAGGCTTTGTGTTCCCAATGATCCGGTACTTCGCGAGAAAGTTATGACTGAAGCTCATAGTTCTCCTTTCACTATCCATCCTGGTTCTACCAAGATGTATAGGGATTTGAAACAGTACTTCTGGTGGAATGGTATGAAGCAAGATGTGGCGACGTTTGTGTCGAAGTGTATGATTTGTCAACAGGTTAAGATTGAACATCAAAGGGCTAGTGGACTGTTACAGCCATTGGATATTCCAACATGGAAGTGGGATAAGATATCTATGGATTTCGTAACTGGGCTACCTCTTACTCGGAAGAAGCATGATGCGATTTGGGTAGTTGTTGATCGACTAACCAAATCTGCTCATTTCTTACCAATTAGAAAGGATTATGGTATTGGTAGATTGGCGGAAATTTTTCAGCAAGAGATCGTTAGACTTCATGGTACTCCGGCATCTATTGTGTCAGACAGAGATCCGCGTTTTACTTCCCGTTTCTGGAAAGGTTTGCAAAAAGCTTGGGGTACTCGACTTAATTTCAGTACGACATTTCATCCTCAAACAGATGGTCAGTCAGAGAGAACTATTCAGACCTTAGAGGACATGCTAAGGGCTTGTGCTTTAGAATGGACGGGCAGCTGGGATGAATATTTGTGTTTAGTAGAGTTTGCATACAACAACAGTTGGCATGCTAGTATTAAGGCAGCACCATTTGAACTTCTTTATGGGAGAAAATGTAGATCACCTACTTGTTGGGATGAAGTAGGTGAACGTTTAATTGAAGGTCTGGAAATGATTGAGATCAGTAATGAGAAAGTAGCTGTTTCTAGAGAAAAGCTGAAGGAGGCTAGGTCTCGTCAAAAAAGTTATGCTGACAAGCATCGTCGTGATTTAGAATTTCGGGTTGGAGATCGTGTATTTTTTAAAGTCTCGTCGTTTAGAGGTGTGGAACGTTTTGGAATCAAGGGCAAGCTCGGTCCTCGATTCATGCGGTCAGTTTGAAATTTTGGGCGTATAGGAGAAGTTTAGTATCGGTTAGCACTTAGCGCCTCGGTTATCGCATGTTCATGATGTTTTCCATGTATCTCTCCTAAGAGGATACAACTATCATCCGTTACACGTTGCTTCTTATCCGTTTGATCAAATTCAATCCGATATGTCTTTATCAGAAGAACCGGAAGCTATTTTAGAAAGACAAGAAAGAGTCATGAGAAATAAAGTCATTCCGTTCGTTAAGATTCTTTGGAAAAATCACCGGGAGCGTGAGGCTACTTGGGAAACCGAGGAGTCGATCTTGAGCTAGTTATCCTCATTTCTTTGAATAGTTAGGTATGTTCTCATTTCGTTTTCGTTTCGTTTCATTTCAATTTTCGAGGACGAAAATTCTTCTTTAGAGGGAAGAGTTGTAAAACCTGAAAATCTAAAACATAAAAAAAGACTAAAATACCCTTGAAATCGAAATTTATAAAATACGTAAAATACATTTATAATCATTTAACGAAGTTAAAAGTTAACTTATGAATAATTAAAACTTAACTAATATGTTATGCGTGATCGACATAGTACGACGAAGATTTAACGCCTGCGTAAACAACGGGCCGGTTTGTTTTGTTCGGATGGACTCAAGCCGAGAGCCCTATGGGCTGGGTTTTGTGTGTTCGGTTAGACCCAGGTCAAAGCCCACACCACCTCAAGACTAATCTATTTGTTTCCCTATAAATACAATACATTTACACAAAATTGAAACCCTAGTTTTGTTTGCTTCTTCTTTTCTTTCCTTGTTCCATTGGCGAACCCTAACCTTTGGTGTCGAGACTTTTGTTTCAACGAGCTAAGGTATAACATGTTTTCTCGTCTTCCTTTGTTACACCATACGTTAATATATATTGTATCATGTTTGTTTTAGTCGAGCTTGTGTTTTCTTTTTTGTGTCGAGCCGTATGAAACCAACAAAGACAAACCATATGAATTGAACCTTGTAATGTTAAGAGAACATGTAATGTAATACGTATATTTGAATTGGATCATAGGTATGTGAGATAAAAAGAACCGAACCATTTATATATAACCGAACCATGTAATATAATTTGGCCAAGGTATAAACATGTAAACTTGAATATGTAAAGTATGTAGAGAGTTAAGGTTTGTGTAAAACATGGAGGCGAACCCTATAATACAAGCGAACCATGTGAGGGTTTTGAACGATGTTTTAATAAGAAAAGGTCATGTAAAACCTAAACCCTAGATTGAGATGTGAACCGAACCATGCATGACAAACCCTAAGTAATGTGTGAACCGTGTATCATGCGTGTGTTTTATAAGTCAAGTGAGCTTGTCGATATGTAAACGTAGTACGTGGTCATATCTAGTCTAAACTATTGTGCATGTGTGTGTCGATGTGTCTAATCCGGATAATAAGTAACTTTGGTTGTCACATGAAATCATAAACGTGCATGGATATAAAGTTGACGATATAACATGTATATGAGTAACATATGGTTAAGTCATGAATGTGTTGCGTAAATAAACAAGAGTAATGAGTCATTAAATGACGTAACATATAAATTAAATGCACATTAATATGATATTAAAAGAATGAGAAAACCCTAGAACATAAATGAGAGTCGATTAGGGTTTAAAGCTAATTATATTAATTATTTCATATGTGTGAGTTATGACTTTTAAACTATTTTCACATTTAACCCTAAAACTTTAATAAATGACATAATGAACCTTAATCTACAATATTTGTTATAAAACACTTAAGTCTCATTTAATCATAAATCTTTAAAGTAATAAGATCCTTGAATACACTAAGTATGAGCACCAAATATTAAAAGATCATTTCGACAATTATGGAATCATAAATAACATGTACGACCTTTAATGTGTATAGGTTACGTGAAGAAGAGTAATCCTTTGCTTTTCTATTTACTTTGTGGTCATTTGCTTTGGAATAAGGTACAGATATTCCGACCTTTAAGTAAAGTTCCTTATAACGTTTTCTTTTCGTTAGCTTTTATATTAGGGTTTCCTAAGCCTTGGCTATGAACCCCATTACGTTTGTTTGAGTGTTTGCTTATCTAAACTCGATTTACGAATTTTGAAACATCGATTTTGTATATGATATGAAAACTCTGATTTTGAAAAGATGATTTACCTTATGATGAATTATGATCCGTGTCGAGTTTGACATTCGATTTGACCTAAGATAGTTTGACACTCAGGCCAAATATTTCACTAGTCATGGGGTTCCATGTCGTGCTCGATGATGCACCTCGATATGACTCTAGGGCGTGAGTGATGTTACGCCCGTCCCTTATATGTTATCGTTATGAGCTCAAGTTATGTTATATGACCAATATAAATGCGTAGGCGCGTATGGATGCATCCTAGATCATTTATCCGTTATATGTTATATGTTATACATTATCGATGATTGATCTTTGCGTGCATGCCGTCCTTCATAAATCCGGTAGGTCTCCTACAAATGTTGCCTTATGTGAATATGATTATGATCGATATTTTTTTCGGGCTCGTGGTAGTTAACTAAAAACTTTATTAAGTTAATTGATTTATACTTTGAAAATGATTATGATTTTGCTATCTTTCATTCGTTATATTTTGTATTGAAATTGTTTTACATATTTGCTTTGCTTTTATATCTGTTCCTGAGCTTTTGAAGCTCGGCCGCATTTCTTTTCTTCATGGCGGTATCTAAGCATGGAGCTGGGTTTGCTTTGGGATGAGTGCATGAGTGGACTTACCTTAGAGATTTTTAGCTTTGATCTTATGATGCCATTTAAGACTTTATTATTTCAGATATTTTGTTGGAGTTTATTTTCCGCTGGGACCTATGTATTGAAGTCTTGTTGACTTGAATTATTTCAGTATTTATGCTAAGACTTCTTTTGGATAATTATGTTTGCTTTGATATGACACCATTGTTTGTGATTCCTTTACCCTTGTCGGGTCGGGACGTTACACATACCCTGTCTCCATATGCCATTTATAGCAATGTTAATAAATCCATCAAATACACTCCAAAGCTTGGTCAGGGGTCATGCTTGGAATAGGTCTAGGAAAATCATGTAATTCACGTGTCAGAGCATTAATCCCCCTGTAGAAGACATAGACGATTTGGTGCTTGTTCAAGTCATTAGTGGGGCATCGGTAAAGTAACTCATTGAATCTTTCCCACACTTGATACAACGTTTCTTCACTCTCTTGAACGAATTGATGGATCTTACCGAGAAGTTTAGCCATCTTTGAAGGAGGGCAAAATTTTTGAACAATTCTCTTTTAATTTATCATGTTTCTTTGCATTGTTGAGGGAGTTTATTGTACCATCTTTTGATCCTTAAGAGTCATAGGAAAAATTCTTGCTTTGTAACCGAATAGCTACGAGATATTACGGGCTAAAAAGGGATGATAAGTGAGCACTTTGCTTCCACATGATTTTGAACATCCTCATTCGTCTCTGAAAACTTAAGCTCGTGTAATTCCCGGATAAATTGGTTCGAATGGAGAATTTTCCACACTAGAGTCTTGTGTGAGAGGCTCGTTCTGATTCACATTTGGGTACTTCAAATCTTTTCAATAGTTATTTCTTCGATATTATTTTCATCGATGACTTCGGGTTACATCAGATTGGTCAGTTCAGTAAAAGCGAAAATGTTATGAATAGGAACTAGTGAGTAAAATTTTTTGAAATGCGAAGCTGTTTTCGGATCATCGAGCAGGGTGGCCAAAATGGCTTTGAGCTTCTAGTATTGAATCGACATTATAAGAAGAAAAAATTAAAATAGACTTAATTAAACCCTAATATAACTCCTCGGCGGCAAAAAATTTTATGCGAGGTTTTCTTGATCAGGTTTTAATATTTATAAGTTCTCGTTATACCTATGGTCTACCCTAATGCATTAACAGGCGTGTGCACAGTGGTGTGTAGTGTAGTATTTGGTAAAACCGAGGTCGTCCCAAGAGCTATGTGTGCGGATTTTAACTAAGTCTAGGTGTCCGCGATTCTAATATGATTTTGATATTGAATTAGCTAATTAACTACTAAAGACAATAAATATGAAAGCAAATAAAGCGGGGTTGAGATCAATAGAGGAGAGGGGTGCTAACCTAGTTACTCATCCTATCAAGTTATGTTTACGTCTAATTACTTCCAATTACTTCAGGTGGGGTGAAAGTCGCTAGGACAAAATTTGATCGATTCGTCTAACCTATCAGCAAGGGGTCCCACTGGAGAAGTCAAGTGACCCATCATATGTCCAGTTGTTCTTAGTACCCTAAGCCAAGTCATTAAGTACCTCTACAAGCAAGATTTGTAACAATGAGTGCCCGGGCGCTAGCATCTTAAACACTCATCCCTGACTTCTTAAGTTCAACAAAACGGTAGGTGATCAGTTGGTCAAATCGCACAAGCATACACTTAGAAATAATTACACGGAAGCAATGTAAACATAAAAAAAACAATTAAGGAATCATAACTAGGCCAGCACTAGAGGTGCTTAGCCGTGCATATTAACTAAAACAATTGATTCAATATTTAACATTATGAAATACATGAATTGAAAGTAAAGAAAAGATAAAATGCTAATGCTTATCGTAGGGGAGTGATTTCTCCCTTGGAGATAGCGCTATATGCTCCTCTAGATCTGCCTTCGAATTCTACTCACGTTCACTTGATGTTGTGTGTGAAATGGGATGCTTTGAAATCTGGAATCGAGGGGTATTTATAGGCGGTCACGGTTACGGTAACTAATGTTAAGAGTTAAGCGTAACATCAATTCCGTATTTTGCACGAAAATTCAGTTCACGGTAACATGCGAAGGAGTTACGCCGCATAAATCATGTTTACGCCGTAAATGAGACAATAGTTACACGTAACTTGTAGTGGTGAACCTCATTTGAACTAGTTGGTTCGCGTCATAATCTTGGAGAGAGTTAGTAATCTTGCTTAAGTTGGTTTTGAGCCGCTTACATACGGCATAATGTTAGAGAGGACTTGTAACATCTTCAAAATGAGCATGCTATGATATATCTTCACTAAACTCTCCAAATCCGCTTCTCTTTAGCTCCAATGCTCGTAATTTACCTGAAAGTGAAATATAGAGGAAAACAAGCGTAAATCTATATAAATGATATAAAATATGAGCATTATCGGGGGAAATTGACACTTAATATTCAGGACTATTTGATGTTATCAAAAACACAAAACCCAAGAGAAATGGAAATAAAACAAATGAAAGGGATAATTCGGGTTGTCTCTCAAAAGAGTAGTTTTCTTTATTTACGAGTCTTTAAGTTAGACTCAAAGCCTCGAGGCTTTATGCAGGGGCGAAGAATTCATCACCCGAAAGCTTACTAACATCTTGTCCATAATAAATTTTTGCTATGTGCCCATTCACCTTGAAAAACTCCCCTGCATTATTATAAACCTCAATAGTCCCGTAAGGGAACACCTTACTCACTGTGTAAGGACCAACCCAGCGAGATCTCATTTTCCCAAGGAATAGTTTGAGTCTCGAGTTGAAAACGAGTACCTCTTGCCCAACTTCAAAGTTTTTGTCCTTTATTCGCTTGTCGTGCCATCTTTTGGTCCTATCTTTGTATGCTTTGACATGATCGTATGCTTTATCCCTTAACTCAGCGACGCAATTTATTTGGGAAAATTGGTGTTCCTTAACTACGTCAGCCTCAAAATTAGCATTTTTGAGTGCCCAGTATGCTCTATGTTCTAGTTCTACCGGGAGATGAAAAGCTTTTCCGTAAACGGTCTTAAAAGGTTTGCTTCCAATAGGAGTTTGTAGCTGAGTTAGAATGCCCATAAAGCTTCATCTAATTTGTCGGACGAATCTTTTCTATTACTGCTGATGGATTTCTCTAAAATTCGGCGAGTGCCCGATTGGTGTTTTCTATTTGCCCATTATTTTGGGGATGGTAAGGTGTAGACATCCGGTGGATTACTCCGTATATGTTCAGTACTTTCTCCATAATAGCATTACAAAAGTGTGTCCCTCGATCACTTATGATTGTTTTAGGAATCCCAAATCTGGAGAATAACTTTTTCAAAAATCGAATGACACTTCTAGCATCACAAGTTTGAAGAGCTTCAGCTTCAACCCACTTTGAAACATAATCGACAACCACCAGAATATAACTTTTGTTTTTCGATGGGGTGAAAGGTCCCATGAAATCAATACCCCAGACATCAAATACTTCACATACCAAAATGTTATTAAGCGGCATCTGATTTCTAGAAGAGATGTTCCCTGCCCTTTGACACGCGTCACAATTTCTCACATGTTTTGCGACATCCTTGAAAATGCTATGTCAAAAGAATCCTGCCTCATAAATCTTTCTAGCAGTAGTGTCATTGCACAATGCCCTCTAGCGGTCGTTGTAATGTTCGATTACGTTCGCTTTCATCTCCAGAAAACACATATCGATTACACCATCAAGGCATGATTTAAATAGGAAAGGATCATCCCAAAAGTAATATTTTAAATCTGAGAATAAATTTTTCTTTTGATCATAAGTTTTTGTGAAAACGTAGAGGGGGGGTGAATACGTTTCCGTTTCAAACTTAAAACTTTTGTATCAAATATAGTATAAACCATTGCATTTGCTAATCTCTATGCGAGGATGCATTTAACGCATTACGGCATGTAAGGCCAACCCCTAATATCACATGAGATTCCAAAGATTAATGGTTCATTATAAATCAAGTTTCACCATTATTAGTCCGGTTGCTTTTCTTGATCAAGCGTGTCATAATATGTAAAGTGTCAAATATAGTTTGTGACAATATGAAAGACCAAGTATATGTCACAAACATAGGCATCAACCACATAGAAAATAAACAATGTAATGAAAGAATAAGAGTAAAGCGATAAGAAAAAGGATAGATAAACCAACACAAGGATTTATAGTGGTTCGGCTACAAGGACACCTTCCTTGCCCTACTCCACTACCCTAGTCACCTACTCGAGGTTAAGCACTACACCAACTCCTTTTGGCGGAGAAGCCTTCACAACGTCGCTTAACCTTTTTCCGGTACAAAGCTAAATACCGAGTTCTTTCACACCAAGGCGAACCACACCTAACACAACGTCGCCTACCCTTTATACGATGCTAGGCTAACCACCGAGTTCTTTCACACCTTAGGAGAACTAATCCTTCACAGCGTCGCCTACCCTTTATTAGGTACTAGGCTAAGCACCTAGTTCCATTATGTAGGAACTACTACCCTTCCGCGACCGACACCTAATCTCAAGGAGATATTCTCCTTGTTACAACACCATCAAGGATATCACCATCCTTGGATCTAAACAAATACTATATGTATAATGATGCACCTCATCGATTATACGACCTAGGCATTCTTCACTAATGCCATTTACCGATCCTTGGCACCTTTCACTAATGCCTTCAACACGGATCTTTGGCACTCTTCACTAATGCCTTTGACACATCTATGACATCCGTTATGTTTTGTGGCCCAACATAACAAACCTTGTGTTTTATGGCACAAACACATAAACCATCTAGTCTAGTCATAGATACAAGAATATGATACTAGACAATATTCAAGACAATGTGTCTAATGGATATAAACTCCTAGACTAAACATCAAGAACCCAAAGCAGGATGTAGTTAGTCTTCTATGAATGAAGATGACAATTTTCCCAAGCTTGTTGTATAAGATCTTCATGTGCTTGTATCTTGTGATGGGTGATCACTTCATTAGGTAAGGAAGCAAGATCTCTAAGCTTGCTTTGGAGGATCACTGGGAGTATGCTTACAACAAATGAGAGTTAGAAGCATTATGATCATATGAGATGAGGGTGTTTACATGTTTCCTAATGATCTAAATATCCTAGATTTGGTGGAGAGAAACTATGTGTGAAGGTTTGTGGAAATGGTAAGAATTGGCTTGCTATTGATAGGCAAAAAGACCAAAACCATGTTCTGCCCCAAGGATCCCTTCTGGAGGATCCGGCCTTGTAATTCCAAGGGATCCGTGGGTCATATTAGGGATCCGTGCATGCTCCTCTTTACCCATTGTTTTTGGGTTGAAACTATGGGTTATGGGTTATGGTTTTGAGTTCCCACCAAGGTACAATGTATCTAGACTTATGGGTATGGGTCAATACCATGGGTCATGGATAATATCCATATATGACTTATGCATGATGTCATGCAATGGGTATGGGTTATGGACTTTGGGTTTTACATAACTATATTCAATGTATTTGGTCAATGGGTCAAATACTTAAGTTTCTACCCATTTATATTACCCATTATAATACATACTAGCTATGTATATATTTACCCAATATGTAAACACTAGTTGTTGTACATAAACTATTTAACTAAACTTGTTTATTGGTTTGTTGGGGTTTTGATCATAATGCAACATAACAAACATGTAGAACTTTGTGTTGTAGCATACAAGGACTTGAGTCGTCGAGAGGTGTTGAGATTATGTTGAGACAAGATCTAACTACAAGTAACTTATACATTTTACGTTATGTATTACAAGTTACATGTTTGTCATCAACAAAAAAAATGAGAATGTATAGATTAAATATCGTAATATTTGCACTAACAATCTCCCCTTTTTGATGATGACAAAATATATATAAACGTAATAGATAGGTAAAAATAAAGTTACTTTGTCGTACTTCCTATACATTACCTTCTTCGTTTACACTCTTCTCCCCTTTTGTCAAAACAAAAGGGTGTGCCCTTTCTCCCAAGAATGGCGAGTTTGCATCATCCTAGTGAAGTTAAAATAAAAACACCTTATTGCTCCAATTGGCACACCACGCCACCTCCAACACTAAGCAATGTGAAGCTTATCAACTCATGACCTTGAGCTTGCACGTCTTCAAAAGGTGGTGATCTCGCCTTTAAGAGGAACCTAGAGAATCACACACAAGAAAAAATAGAAAGATCCTTTGAATTATAACCATTATTGCCAACGGCTCAATGGATCAAATTTTTGAGGCTTAACCTACATCAAGGTTAGTGTTAAAGAAAAAATATATGATGAGAAAGAAATGTCCTTTTGTTGAAACGGAATTTTGAAGAATGAATGTGTGCATGCTCCCCTGCGGTTGCTCCCCTTGTTAAAAGTGTCAAGTATTTTAGGAAGGCTAAAACGAAATTATTGCAAAATTTGCAATGTTTTAGTTTTGACGAAAAACTCCCCTTTATTGAGAGTGTCAAGTACTCCTAGTGTGTTTTGAAAATATACAAAACAAAAAGTTAGTGCAAAATTATATTCGGTCCTTGGTGAGTAAGTCATATGATGCACTTTATAAATGCTCGGCAGCTCCCTAGCTTGAGGTTCAAGAGAACCTACAAAAAATAATGAAAAAGTTCGTCCATAAATAGACGAGAATCCCATACACATCAAAGTGTATATATATGAACCTATAAAGAAAGGATTAGTGTCAAAAAGAGAATAATCCTACTACTTGCATCATCATGGTTGGTTTAGAGGTTGTAAGGTTTGTTCAAGGTAAGAAAAATATGCTTAGAGATGAGATGCATTTCATTACGAAATTCACTTGGCTTTTGACAACATAGATATTTGTGGAGGATGGTTGAGCGACCATGAATTGTAGTGGGTGTGGTAGAACATGAGACATACTTCATCACGTAGATCATGAACTAGACCTTTGGACACGTTGATAATGATAGAAATCATCATTATGACTTAGAGGTATGGAAATTGTGGTAGAGGTGATGAAAGGTATCAAGGTGAATCTTTGACTTGGTTGATGACTCAATAGAGGTGGTAGACATGATGACTTTGTGAGTAGTGATAAAAGCGGAGTAAGATGGTTAGGATGATGCAAGATTAGAAATAACAAAAAATGTGCGAATGAGCCAACTTGACGATGATGAAATGAACGACCATTGTCATCCTACAAGAATCTAAAAGAGTTAGTACAAAAGGAAAACATTTATACCAATGGATAAATTGTTCACATAAAATCATGAAACAAAAAGGAAGAACACATAAAGACTCATATAAATGCAACTCATTTATAAACATATAGGAAACAGATAATCCTAAGTGTTGAGCAAGAGCTTGTGTGGGAAAAAGGAAATTTGAAATGATTATCTAAAGAGATAAAGTTCCCACTGTTCCACGCGGTTCCTCGGTTCCCTCACTAGGGTCCGCTAGCTTAAGTCTAGGGATCCGGCTATGAGATGGTAAAAAAGAGGTGATTGGGTTCTAGCAAGGTCTAGCACCTACATATCCTAAGTTACTCAGTTTATGAAGTGTCTTATATGAAGATGGACTTGAATGATCAAGAGAGAATGATTGATGGTACCTTATGATTGGCTTTTATGGAAAATATGGCTTTATGAACACCAGTGGATGATCAAAGATGACACTAAGAAATTTGAGAGTGTCAAGTGGTGTTAAATGATCCTAGAGATTAGATGATGACTTAAGAGAGATTTGGAGAATTCCTTAAAAATCATAATAAATTAAAACCTAGTTTTTTTTGCCTATTTTGAGGTAAGGATGACTAAAATTAATTTGCTAAAATTGAAAGAAATATCAAACTAAGTGTTTTGAGATGCAAGGAACAATGTGTAAACATTGGAGCGGAAAGATGGTGAGTTTTGAAGTAATTATAAATCAAGAATACTTTGAATGTGATCCTAAATCATCCATGAGTGAATGTGAGATCAACTGAGCCTAAGGAAAGTTTAAGTGATCCTAATGTAGCATGTTTAACTAGTCCAATAACGTCTAGAATGTTGGATTGATGCAAGGAGGCTAAAAGGAACTTACGTCACCGGATCCCACGGATCCTTCACTTGAGGGATCCGTCTAGTTACATCTAAGGGATCCGGCGTCTAAGTCAGATTTACTTAACAGAATAGTTGCAGAATTTTGCTCTATGTTTCAAATTATGAAACAAATTGTTTCTACAACAAGCATACATGTATACACGTTAAGCAAAGTAAGGAGAGCAAGTAGAGATCACATATAGGCAATCAAATGAGATCGAGCTCACAAATAACACACAGGTTTACAAACTTAACAAGCACTATTCAAGCCCCAAAACAGATTCTGGTCTAGATTAGTAAATCATTTACACTAACAATGACATGCAAGGTATGTGTCTAGAAAGAAAAGGTCACAAGATGGTGTTCAAGACAAAAGTTGGTGCTAGTTTAGGACAATCTAGTCATTACGGATGGTGATTAGCATTCAATGAGCTTTGTCCATGAAGTCATGTAGCTCTTTCGATCAACAAGATAATTGCTTGATGAGGCAAGTGGTTGTGATTAATTAAAAGAAAATTAATTTTACAACTTGTTTGATTAGTAATCCTAAGACAATGCAAAGTATTTCCATTGTAAACTTACTTTAGGAAAACATAGGAGTATAAATTTCTCAAGTGAGAGAATGAGTATGAGACTATTACTATGGTTGCTCAATTACGACTAAACACGACCATTTTTAAATTCACATACCCAACTTCTCTTCAGGAAGCAATTCAACCTTTAGGTCAAATTGAGTTTCTAGTGCAATAAGTTCTCCATTATTCATTCTCAAGTTAGGAAAATTTATATTCCTATAATTGCCTATCGAAGAGTAACAATGATGATACTTTGCTTTGTTTTTTATTAATATTATACTTGAAACAACTCTGTGACGAAGGTGTCAAAAATTAAAAGTTGTCCATATGGTGAACAAAAAGATAGTTGGATGAGCTAGTTCAACATATGTTGTTGGAAAACTTGGGTTTGGACTTTCGGATATGAACAATTATATTTGCGTTGCAAAATAATTTTCTTGAGTATATCGGATGAAATAATCAAGTTGTCAATCCTACTATGAAGCTTCGAGAGCGATCATGAAAAGGAAAACGGGAGAGTACATTATCAACACAAGTGTAGGTTATGATCCGATGTACATTCTTGTTGTTTTTAGAAAACGATACAAGAAAATATGAAATCAAGAAATCATATAAGAACATAAAACATTTATGTTGCACACATGACAAACTCAATCAAAAGGCCATTTAGTGTGTTATATTTTTTAAACATTTTTCAACTAATAAAACTAACATTTTCGACACAACTAGATGTTATCCCAAACACTCCTTCAAATAGCACATTGATTAGTAGACTATTACTAAATCGACAAACAAGCGAATGAATAGCAAGGTAAGGAAACCACATATGTTATTTGTCACACCCCCAATTTACCTGTTTTGCGGAATGGAATTCCTGGGGATTGACTGTCATAGCATCACAATCACAGTTATATTGAGCGACCTAAAGTGTCGTTTGGAAAATACATCGTTTGATTTAATAAAACAATCCGAGTTTACAAAGATAGGTCCCAATTGAAAATCATCTTGTGCGGAAATAAGTTGTTACAATTCAAGCGATGTTTTAAAGTATGTAAAACCCAAGTGAGGCAGCGTCGTCCTGCGACTCCATGAGGTGTCCCAATGCATGCCATGAAGTGTATGCCTTAGATACCCGAGATAAAACATGCTAAAAGTGTCAACACAAAGGTTGAGTGAGTTCATAGAGTTTGAGTTGAAATGTAAAGCCTTTAGAAATCGTTTATGCCACAAAGGCATTGCAAATCGTTGAAATGTAAAGATTTTCAAAATCGTTTATGTGCAAAAGGCATTGTAAATCCACTCATTCAAGTCCGCCCATACAAAACTTGCAACTGTGTGTTCACAACCAACCACTAGGAATGTGTGTAGTTTATGTTCCAAACATATGATTTCAAATGAATTCACCATAGTACCTAACTCGGCGTAGAACGATATAGCACTTAATCAATAGCACTTAACTCGACGTAGAACAATAGCACATAATCAATAGCACTTAACTCAATTTATCATTAGTCAAGCTGATTTAGAACGTTATCTGACGTAGTACCGTAACGCATAAACAAGAACAATTTATATAGTATAACCTTTGATTTAGAAACAATGGTAATCATGATAGATTTTAACCTTAAAATCTAAAGTACTTGTGAAAAATAATTGAGCATATATCTCCCCAAGCAGTTATGAAAACAAGTAAGCGAGGCTCTGAAACTCACTTGGTAAACGGCGAGATGACAAGAGTGAGTACAGGAATATAATGTGATCGTTATCGGTACCTAGTACCAATGATATGATATGATATGAGTTTCAATGTAATGTTATGCATGCACTTGATATGTTATTTATACCATTTACGACCCATTTGAAAATATTACTCAAATTCGAAAAATACTCTTTTGACGTCTTGACCAATCAAAAATGAGTTTACATGTTTTTACGTCAAAATGTCATCCTACAATGGTTTTATAATGATTTTTAGAGAAATTACCACTTTAGGTAAAACAATGTAAATCGGAAAAATCATGAAATTACCAAAAATGGCTTTAGAAAAATAGTTAAGTAAAACGGTATAAATCGATCGTTAGAAAGCGAACTTCGACTGTTTGGAAAGTTTGTATCGATATCTAAAAGTTTCAGTTCGGAGTTTTTCGTCCAAAAGGTCTCAACACAAAGATAATAAGGGTTAAAGATGGTGGTTTGGCTAATTGTGTGCGAGAAAATTAGTTGACGGTTTATGAAAAGTGTGTATATCTTTGTCGTTTCAAATCCGTTTTCTCACGTTTTATATGTCCTTAGCTTAGTATCGAAGTAAACTAATATATTTTTGACAAGTCGAAATAATTTGTGAAGCTTAAGGCTCGTTTTTGACCCGAATAAACTAAAACGGTTTGCTGAAAATCCGAGAAAATAATCGTTTCGATGCGTCAAACTTCAAAAATTCACCACGGCTTCGTTATAAGTCCGTTTTAATCCGTTCAAGCGGCCACGGATTCGTTTTAAAGTATATTTTCTAAAAATCAAGGCCAAAGTTTCGTACCATCAGCAGGTTTTTCCAGAAATTCGAAATAAGGACAGATCATAAAAATATAGTTATCGAAAATAGTTTTTCTCGGACAAAACCTATTCTAATCCCTTCAAATCAACTCCACAACTAATCTAATCCTACCATACACCTTCTTAGGGTGTCATGGGTTCCTAATCACCATCAAGACCAAAGAATACCATGGGAATAATTATAGGATGACCTTAGGTATATTTATAACTTAAAAATCATAAGAAAATGGTATAAATCACATAACATGCATATAAGCTCCAAAAATGAAAAGAAACATATGAAAATGAAAAGGAAACTTGAAAATGATAAGAATATGCTTACTAGTGAAAATGAAGAGGTGTAAGTAACAAGGATTAACTTAAATATCCTTGGTTTTTATTTCAAAACCTTATAAAGGATATAATCTAGGTTGAAAAACACTTGATTTAGCAAAAATCTTGATCCCTTTGGCACCTTGAAGGTGTGACCGGTTATGGAAGCAAAAAGAGAAGAGAGAAATAACTTTTTAACACTTAGAGAAATATGTGAAGTATGAGAAAAAATAATAGAGCTAAGACTTTTATGCATAAGCAACATTTATTTAAATCAAAGGCCATACCAAAAATTTATTATCACCTCCTCTAGGACGGTTTTATGGATCATGTTTCATAAAAGATATATTTTTTTTTTTTTTTTACATGTGCATATACTTGTGTAAATATTTGATAAAGTGTAAGTATATTTGTAAGAAAATGTAACTTGTAAAGGCAAATGGAAATATTTGGTACAAGTAAGTTTTTAATAGGTCAATATAGAATGTGATGAGATAATAAAATTGTAAAAATACATTCCTTGTGAAAATTTGGGTGATAAAATAATTATCGTACAATTTTTTAAGAAAGCGACGTAATAATTAAACTTTAATGATTTGAGTACCCAATAAATTTGAAACACTAGGAAAACTAAAAATATAGTTTTATAAACTAAATGTAAGTTTAAAAATACATCGGGATCATTTTTGAAAGTAACGGGATAAATGTTCAAAATAATAACTCACGCGATAAAGGTTATTGAATATAAAAATTACGCGTATAAAGTGAAATGAAATGTCATGAATGTACTAATGAGATGCACATGATGTCAATGAAATGTAGACTAATCATAGTCCATATAGGTATGCGTGATGTCATGATCATGAATTACGCGCTAAACCTCAAGGTTGCGCGAATTTGAAACAAGTAAACCAAGTTTACTATAAATGTTGAAATAATAAGACATGAGGCGTAGAAATGACGAAAGTATGGGTTGTCACATTAAGCCCATCCAAAAAGATTCATCCACTGAATTCAATCGTTGTTAGGTCGCGGGTTTAGGGTTTGATGTGGCAAACTTTCCATTCGAGCAAAACCCTCAAAAGACATTTTTGGTAACGATTTTTACTTAATCACAACTCATCAAACAAGAACTGTCATGAGATTAGGCTTTCATCGGTTTAGGTAACAACTTGTTTCTAGCTCGATCTTTGCAACTCATCAAACAAGAACATCGCAGCGGATCAAAGCTGAAACAAGTGGTTTGAAGAAAATTCTTTTGAAAATTTGGCTCGATTATGGAATTGCTTACACATATAAGCCTACTACTCCCTTCATTGCATGATTCTTCCTGAATTAGACATAGGTGATCGGGCTATGTATAATTTAGGAGTAACTATGCAATGCTTGGACTAATCGACTCATATGATGTTTGGTGTTGGGTCAGTGATGTTAAAATTGTGAACCTTGAGGAGAAGACATGGAGAAGTTCGTTGATGATAGTTAAGGTAAAAAATTAAAACCTCGTAAATGATAACAAATCGAAAAGAAATAAAGTACAATAGATGAGAATATTTTACAACAGTAGTTGCAAAAGTAGTACATCTTAGGTTATAAAGATTGGTCACGATGGAAAACATAAACTTATGCGACATAGTACATAAGGAGAAATAAAAGCTGGTAGCTTCGAACTTCTTGAGTCTTCAGCGTGTTGATACCTTGGCGAGTTCCTTCTAACATATATACATTCCTATGAGCACCTTCGACTTGTTGACCTTGGTTTTGAGGACATTGGTTCGATAGTGTCCTTGTTCCCCACATCCGAAGCACGTAACTATGGTCTTGCCCTTACGGTCTGCAAGGTGTCCTACGGTGGCGAGATAAAGCATATACACATGGACCATTATGATGTAGCGTGCATTGGCGGCATCGTGGTACGTTTCCTGCATAAGCTCTTCCACGGTTGGTGCAAAGAACATAGACCACGCGACTTCTGTCTTCTATTATGTTGTTGGTGATGGTTTGTGTTATGGTTTTGGTTGTTGTTGTTATAACCTCCTTGGTCGTCTTCCCACTTTCTTTTGTTGTTGTTGGTTTGGTTATCGTTGTTGTTGTTTTGGTTATGGTTGTAATTGTTTAGGTTGTTGGGGTTGTTGTTGTTTTTTGGTTGGTGTTGATGTATACCTCTCTTCCTTTACACGGGCCATGAGCTTTTGAGTCAATGAATAGCTTCTCCATCGTTTGGTCGAGAAGAAATCACATCTCCTTGAATAACCCGGAAGTCCTTCAATGAAAGCCTCAGTAGCTTCTCATTATAAAGAAACCATAGATGGGCATAACACGGCCAATTCTTGGAATCTACGAATATAAGTGTCGATATCATACCCAATAGTTTTTAGTTCATAGAACTCCGTCTCCAACTTTTCACTTCCGTTCGGGACAATTTCTTAGTCACCAAACCCTTGAATTCCTCCCAAGTAAGCTTGAAAGCATTCTCCATTCCAATGGGTTGAGCATAAAATTCCACCAAGACAATGCTCATCGAGTAATGTGCTTTCGTAGCAAACATAACCTTACTTGTCATGGGGACGGTTACAAAGCAAAAACAGATTCAATTTTTCAAACCATGAACCATGGTGTATGCTCCTGGTACCTCGAAACTTAGTGGGATCTCCACTCTTGAAATCCTTGTAAGAGCGACTCTTAACTCGGTCCTCCACCGCATTTCCAGCGATGGCGAAAGCCTAGCGGCTCGGCGACGCGACACCGGCAGCAGCGCCAGCATTTCCCTTTCAATCCTTAATGCCTCGGCCATATCCTTACCAACTTTTGAATTTCCGCAGGTCATCCGGTGTAGCTTTCTTGATGCCATATCTTCTTCAAAACAAGAGGAAATGTGAGACGTAGCAAAACCCGATGTTAATAATAAGCGCTCCAAAGAAATGTGATAAGAAATGGTAGATTTGAGGTTATTTCAAAATAATCGACGGGTTCCGAAAAGATGGGTTATGAGGTGTTGTAAGTGCTTCAAATGTATGATGGTTTAGTGGCTAAGTGTGAATAGTGTAACTTCGACATGTTAGTGATGAAACAAAGGAGTGAAAGTGACAGCCCTATATAGGGTTTATCTGGCATTCGGCGTTATCGGTGATGAATCGGTGATATAAAAATTGTGATAGGGAATGACAAGGAATTCTCCACGTTAGAGTATGAGGAAATGATAATGGGATGGGAATTTAAAGGCATCCATGTGACAATCAATGCGAAATGAAAGTGAATAACTCGAAAAATGTATGCGTAATGACGCATGTAGTGACCGCACTTATGATGAAATGATGAGATGCTATGATGATGTAGTTATAGTCTAGGGTCAATGACGTAACCTAGTTCTCTATAAGCTGAAGCTCGATGCCAATCTGTCACACCCCCAATTTACTGTTTCTGTGAATGGAAT
Organism: Chrysanthemum makinoi; assembly: GCA_910596185.1. Taxonomy (NCBI): domain Eukaryota; kingdom Viridiplantae; phylum Streptophyta; class Magnoliopsida; order Asterales; family Asteraceae; genus Chrysanthemum; species Chrysanthemum makinoi. The sequence continues at coordinate 75,783,528 of OU343216.1, read as the reverse complement.
TCACGGGATTATTTGTCATAGCATCAATCACGATTATATTGAGCGACCTAAAGTGTCGTTTGGAAAATACATCGGTTGATTTAATAAAACAATCAGAGTTTACAAAGATAGGTCCCAATTGAAAATCATCTTGTGCGGAAATAAGTTGTTACAATTCAAGCGATGTTTTAAAGTATGTAAAACCCCAGTGAGGCAGCGTCGTCACCACGACTCCATGAGGTGTCCAAATGCATGCCATGAAGTGTATGCCTTAGATACCTGAGATAAAACATGCTAAAAGTGTCAACACAAAGGTTGAGTGAGTTCATAGAGTTTGAGTTGAAATGTAAAGCCTTTAGAAATCGTTTATGCCACAAAGGCATTGCAAATCGTTGAAATGTAAAGACTTTCAAAATCGTTTATGTAGCAAAGGCATTGTAAATCCACTCAGTTCCAAGTCCCGCCCATACAAAACTTGTAACCTGTGTGTTCACAACCTTTGCGGAATGTGTGTAGTTATGTTCCAAACATATGATTTCAAATGAATTCACCATAGTACCTAACTTTCGGCGTAGAGCGATAGCACTTAATCAATAGCACTTAACTTCGGCGTAGAACAATAGCACATAATCCATAGCACTTAACAATTTATCATTAGTCAAGCGATTTAGAAGCGTTATCTGACGTGAAATCGTAGTATACGCAAACAGAACAATTTATATAGTATAACCTTTGATTTAGAAACAATGGTAATCATGATAGATTTTAACCTTAAAATCTAAAGTACTTGTGAAAAATAATTGAGCATATATCTCCCCAAAGCAGTTATGAAAACAAGTAAAAGCGGGGCTCTGAAACTCACTTGGTAAACTGACGAGATGACAAGAGTGAGTACACTGAGGTATAATGTGATGCGTTATCCGGTACCTAGTACCAATGATATGATATGATATGAGTTTCAATGTAATGTTATGCATGCACTTGATATGTTATTTATACCATTTACGACCTTTTGAAAATATTACTCGCCGTCGAAAAATACTCTTTTGACGTCTTGACCAATCAAAAATGAGTTTACATGTTTTTACGTCAAAATGTCATCCTACAATGGTTTTATAATGATTTTGAGAGAAATTACCACTTTTAAATTGCAAAAACAATGTCGTAGGAAAAATCATGAAATTACCAAAAATGGCTTTAGAAAAATAGTTAGAGTAAAAGCAATTATGCGTCGTCGTTAGAGAAACGAACTTCGTGTTTTGGAAAGTTTGTATCGATATCTAAAAGTTTCATTCAGAGTTTTTTAGTCCAAGGTCTCGAACACAAAGATAATAAGGGTTAAAGATGGTGGTTTTTGGCTAATTGTGTGCGAGAAAATTAGTTCGGCAAGTTTATGAAAAAAGTGTATATCTTTGTCGTTTCAAATCCGTTTTCTACGTTTTATATGTCCTTAGCTTCGTATCGAAGTAAACTAATATATTTTTGAGAAGTCGAAATAATTTGTGATGCTTAAGGCTCGTTTTGACCGAATAAACTAAAAGCAGTTGCTGAAAATCCGGAAAATATACGTTTGTCGTCAAACTTCAAAAAATTCACCACGGCTTCGTTATAAGTCCGTTTTAATCCGTTCAATGCCCGCGGATTCGTTTTAAAGTATATTTTCTAAAAATCAAGGCCAAAGTTTCGTACCAACAGTAGGTTTTTCCAGAAATGCGAATTAAGGACAGATCATAAAATATAGTTATATCGAAAATAGTTTTTCTCGGACAAAACCTATTCTAATCCCTTCAAATCAACTCCACAACTAATCTAATCCTACCATACACCTTCTTAGGGTGTCATGGGTTCCTAATCACCATCAAGACCAAAGAATACCATGGGAATAATTATAGGATGACCTTAGGTATATTTATAACTTAAAAATCATAAGAAAATGGTATAAATCACATAACATGCATATAAGCTCCAAAAATGAAAAGAATCATATGAAAATGAAAAGGAAACTTGAAAATGATAAGAATATGCTTACTAGTGAAAATGAAGAGGTGTAAGTAACAAGGATTAACTTAAATATCCTTGGTTTTTATTTCAAAACCATAAAAAGGATATGATCTAGGTTGAAATAACACTTGATTTAGCAAAAATCTTGATCCCTTTGGCACCTTGAAGGTGTGACCGGTTATGGAAGCAAAAAGAGAAGAGAGAAATAACTTTTTAACACTTAGAGAAATATGTGAAGTATGAGAAAAATAATAGAGCTAAGACTTTTATGCATAAGCAACATTTATTTAAATCAAAGGCCATACCAAAAATTTATTATCACCTCCTCTAGGACCGGATTTTATGGATCATGTTTCATAAAGATATATTTTTTTTTTTTTTTTTTTTTTAACATGTGCATATACTTGTGTAAATATTTGATAAAGTGTAAGTATATTTGTAAGAAAATGTAACTTGTAAAGGCAAATGGAAATATTTGGTACAAGTAAGTTTTTAATAGGTCAATATAGAATGTGATGAGATAATAAAAATTGTAAAAATACTTTCCTTGTGAAATTTGGGTGATAAAATAATTATCATTACAATTTTAAGAAAACGGCGTAATAATTAAACTTTAATGATTTGAGTACCCAATAAATTTGAAACACTAGGAAAACTAAAAATATAGTTTTATAAACTAAATGTAAGTTTAAAAATACATCGGGATCATTTTTGAAAGTAACGAATTAAATATTCAAAATAATAACTCTGATAAGATTATTAAATATAAAATTACGGCATTATAAAGTGAAATGAAATGTCATGAATGTACTAATGAGATGCTCATGATGTCAATGAAATGTAGACTAATCATAGTCCATATGAAATGTACGTGATTTCATGATCATGAATTAAGCTAAACCTCCAAGGTTACGCGAATTTGAAACAAGTAAACCAAGTTTACTATAAATGTTGAAATAATAAGACATGAACTGTGTCGAGAAATGACCTGAAAGTATGGGTTGTCACATTATTCAATCAAACAAGCACAAAAGCTATTTGAGATAAGCAAACAATCAAGTAATGCAAGGAATACAATTTATCATATAGCATAGCATACGAAAGTTCATTTCATAAGCTTTGTATTAGATATAAACATGTATACCAAGCTTGATTAGTTTCTTTTATATTTATAAATATGTTCAAAACCTTAATTTTAAAGAGACACATTGTTATTCAAAAGCGAAAACATCCGTCTCTAATTAGATCAAAAGTTTGTGCAAAAGTTATGACGGAAAAATGACTTTCTATTATAAATCAATGATTCTGTAAATTTTTGTTTTGAATCAGTTTATGAAATCATTTTTAAATGAAAGTAGACTCAAATACCTTTAAAATGATAGGTGGCACGACTTCTAACTCCTTACGGTTAAAAGGTTATGAATTTTTGAAATTGGACAAAAATTGTCTTGTACCATGGATCCACGGATCCCTTGCTTGAGGATCCGTCCATTGTAACTTTGAGGATCCGCGGATCGACACAAAATTACACAAATGCACGTTTTGACCCGACGAAAAGGTTTAACCTTTGTAGACTTTTTAGTGAAGTTATATTATCTATTTTTACCTTTATTCAAGCTTGATTAACAAGATATCTAACAACAAAACTTCAAAAAAAAATAACAAAACACTTTTCATATTATGCTTGACTTCACCAAAATTTGATCACGAGGACCTTACTCTTTTTGAAAACCATTTGTTTTAAAAACTAGAGCCAACCGCTCTGATACCAATTGTGAAAGCGTGGGGGGTGAATACGTTTCGTTCAAACTTAAAAATTTTGTATCAAATATAGTATAAACCATTGCATTTGCTAATCTCAACAGCGAGGATGCATTTAGCATTACGGCATGTAAGTCCAACCCCTAATATCACATGAGATTATAAAGATTAATGGTTCATTAAAAATCAAGTTTCACCATTATTAGTCCGGTTGCTTTTTCTTGATCAAGCGTGTCATAATATGTAAAGTGTCAAATATAGTTTGTGACAATATGAAAGACCAAGTATATGTCACAAACATAGACATCAACCACATAGTAAATAAACAATGTTATGCAAGAATAAGAGTAAAGCGATAAGTAAAAGGATAGACAAACCAACACAAGGATTTATAGTGGTTTGGCAACAAGGACACCTTCCTTGCCTACTCACTCCCCAGTCACCCTCGAGGATTCGTAAGCACTACACCAACTCCTTGGCGGAAGCCTTCTAGCGTCGCAACCTTTTCGGTACAAAGCTAAATACAGGTTCTTTCCACCAAGCGAACCACACCTAACACAATGCCTACCCTTTATCACGGTGCTAGGCTAACCACAGGGTTCTTTCACACCTTAGGAGAACTAATCCTTCACGCGTACTTTATTAGGTACTAGGCTAAGCACCTAGTTCCATTACTATGGAGGAACTACTACCCTTCCGCGACCACGACACCTAATCTCAAGGAGATCTTCTCCTTGTTACAACACCATCAAGGATATCACCATCCTTGGATCTAAACAAATACTAGATGTATAACGATGCACTCATCGATTATCACGACCTAGGCATTCTTCACTAATGCCATTTACACGATCCTTCAGCACCTTTCACTAATGCCTTTAACACGGATATTCGACACTCTTCACTAATGCCTTGACACATCTATGACACCCATTATGTTTGTGGCCCAACATAACAAACCTTGTGTTTTATGGCACAAACACATAAACCATCTAGTCTACTCATAGATACAAGAATATGATACTAGACAATATCCAAGACAATGTGTCTAATAGATATAAACTCCTAGACTAAACATCAAGAACCCAAAGCATGATGTAGTTAGTCTTCTATGAATGAAGATGACAAGTTTCCCAAGATTGTTGTATAAGATCTTCATGTGCTTGTATCTTGTGATGGGTGATCACTTCAGTAGGTAAGGAAGCAAGATCTCTAAGCTTGCTTTGGAGGATCACTTTGGGAGTATGCTTACAACAAATGAGAGTTAGAAGCATTATGATCATATGAGATGAGGGTGTTTACATGTTTCCTAATGATCTAAATATCCTAGATTTGGTGGAGAGAAACTATGTGTGAAGGTTTGTGGAAATGGTATGAATTGGCTTGCTATTTATAGGCAAAAGACCAAAACCATGTTACGCCCCAAGGATCCCTTACGGAGGAATCCGGCCTTGTAATTCAAGGATCCGTGGGTCATATGAGGATCCGTGCGCTCCTCGTTTACCCATTGTTTTTGGGTTGAAACCATGGGTTATGGGTTATGGTTTTGAGTTCCCACCAAGGTACAATGTATCTAGACTTATGGGTATGGGTCAATACCATGGGTCATGGATAATATCCATATATGACTTATGCATGATGTCATGCAATGGGTATGGGTTATGGACTTTGGGTTTTACTAACTATATTCAGTATTTGGTCAATGGGTCAAATACTTAAGTTTCTACCCATTTATATTACCCATTATAATACATACTATCTATGTATATATTTTTTAATGTAAACACTAGTTGTTGTACATAAACTATTTAACTAAACTTGTTTATTGGTTTGTTGGGGTTTTGATCATAATGCAACATAACAAACATGCGAACTTTGTGTTGTAGCATACAAGGACTTGAGTCATAAATTGAGATTATGTTGAGACAAGATCTAACTACAAGTAACTTATACATTTTACGTTATGTATTACAAGTTACATGTTTGTCATCAACAAAACAAATGAGAATGTATAGATTAAATATCGTAATATTTGCACTAACAGTTTTGTTGCTTGGTAGAACTCTGGCCGCGTGGTAA
>OU343216.1:75760031-75777608 GCA_910596185.1 Chrysanthemum makinoi | reverse complement strand
GAAGATGAAGAAGAGCAAGCTGGATCAATCCTACGGGGAAGAAGTTTAAATTAGTTAGACAAATTCAAAAAGTTGAAGAATTTGCAAAAGATCAAATGGGTGGCCCCGGAGGATCAAGTGGTCTTTGTCCACTCTTCACGGTCACGATGCGGTTAATCAACCGATAAAGGATGCGGTGCCACCCTCTTGTTACAACAACAAGCGCTTGTGAAGGAGTCTCTTGATCTTAACATTGAACAGGAAAAGAATAAAGAGCGAAGAAAAGCGTGAAGAAGCTAAAGAACGAGCGGAAGAAAAGGCTAAACTGGACATGATGTGAAGATTATGATGACTTTCTTCCGGCGGTCCAACTTCGTTCAAGGAGGATATACGCACCTCCAAAGGACCCCGAATCTCCTCATGTCCCTCTCCTCATCGATCTTCATCTCACTCATCACCACCACCATCAAAAGATCAACAAAATCATCATCCAAATCTGTGAAGAAACCACCTCGATCTTGGATTTCTCAAGCTCATAAAACGAATTCACAAAGTCGTCAAACAAGTCGAGAAAGAAAGCGTGCTCTACAAAAGCTAAATTTCTTTCTTTGATCACATACAGCATTATGTATGGCGAGCATGACAAGATGGAGAAAGAAAGGGAATTTGTTGAGAAGTTCATGAAGAGTCATCGTAAAGAGGAACTGAACGAAATGATCGAAGGTTACACTAACAAGTACCTTCAGGATATCGTTCCTAAAGTCAAAAGGCTGGAAAAAGAGCGACAAAGAGATCATACTCACAAGTTTCTTCTTGACACTTTGTCCCGGTGTGACTAGAAATATTTTCCGACAACTCACCCCTAACATCGTAGCATTGGTTAAAAATACAATGGCCAAAGAGGCGATCTCTGGTCACGAGTTAATAAACTTGTGATACAAATGTCAAAGCGATCTGGAGCGTTTGCCGGATGAAGCTAAATTTTCAAAATCTACTTGATTTTCCTTTCGGATCATCATGCAAGTGGCCGATCAACCCAAGCGACCAAGAGATGACGATGATAAGGATAAGGATTACGCACCTAAGCGTCGAGAAGCGGTCGGTAAATCTACCTCTATGCCACCTCCTCCACCACGAACTTCTTCTCAACAAAAGTCTCTTCCACCTCGGTCTTCTCTTGATAAACCTGGGGCGATTCGAGTTACCACCCGACTCATAAAGCGGTGATTACTTTGAGTATACGGGTGGTGGCGATGAAGAGGTCCTTGAGCCCCGACAACAACCCACCTCACCCAAACAAGTGCGAAACCGATTATCATCATCAAGGCCTTCCAAAAGAAGAAGAAGGCACTCGGCACGGAGTTGTCTCATGGCTAGATGACGATAAAACCGAAGAGTTTGAATGGTTCTCCACACTTGTTAATCAAACTCCCTACCATGAAGGTCGAATTGGTAGAGCGGTTCTACATTGGACACGCAAAACTTTTGCAAGAAAAGTTCCATGTGAAGAAAATGACGAAATCTGAATTGAAGCGAATCAAGAATGAAGCATTCCAACGTCTTAAAGACAGCTCTGGCGTGCGGGGTCGAATATCATCTTGAGAACATCGCTCGAGCTATGTCTAACGACATGGATTGGCTCAATCCGGAAGCAAACATTGACTTCACACAAAGGGACAACCTCCATACTACACAGGTGGACCAAACCCTACCGACCATTGGCCAAACAGACGAACCACGGATTCCCTTCCGATACTTCTTTAACAGAGACATGGATTTTCTCTTACACGGTAGCGATGGTTCGCGAAAATACTCTACATCATTGACTCTTCCATTCCATGACTATTTCTCAAAGCGCAGCTATCGAGGAGCGTGCAAATCACTTGTTTTCTGACAGCGTGCAAGCATACGACCAAGATGCATTTTATGGGATTCATCATTGGCACGAGCGCCGAAGAATCTACTCTGAAGGCTGCACGGTTCGAAGTCTCAACATGCGGTGTATAGTTCTAAGGACATCGTGGCCATCAAACACATTGATCTCAAGTCTAAGTGGGACTACACATTCTTAAAGAATATCATAGTCAAGCGACAAGATGAACAGGACTATGGATTCTCCGGGCGACTTTGAGAACTTGTCCCTCAGCGACATCGAACATGTACCTTGCCAAAGCGAGGGTCGTAGAGACAATTCTCGTTGAAGTTCAACGTGAATTTATCAAGTCGGTTCTCATCTTCATTAGACGCATTGTGATCAAAGAACGTGTTGAAGATATCGGATGGTCATTGAATCTTATCGGGCGCGTGTCAACCTCACTCCTCAATGCTTACTCTTCCCGATCTCAATCCGGCTACCTCAATATACTCATCGGCAAACCTTTGGAGTTGTTTACGCGGTGAACTTCAAAGAAACCGCTTAATGGCGTGTAGTGATCTTCAGAAATTCGGGGATCATACTTTGAAGCTGGTTAGGGACGGATTAGCACGAGGTTGAAGGATATACGCTGAAAGTGGGTCTCGTAGCGGCGAATTCTCGGGAAAGGAGGGATGTGAGAAGGATCATCACCATGATTGATGAGCGGTTGTTCGGGCGGATCGGTTCAGGCGATTGGAGAGCTATGTTGGTGGTCGACCGGGAGAAACATCACCGGCTTTCAGCGTCCTGCGGCACTCAGGAACATCACTACACTTCATGGTACCCCTTGAATTGTTTCCTTCATAATTTTGGATGTATGATTAAATATGTCTATGGCTTGTGCACACATAACAATGTACAACCCGTAATTGTCAAGAAAGGACCCGTGAGTGCGCGATTGCCACAATCCTTATAAAAGGGGCGAAAGCTTCTTACTTTTGAGTAAAACCTATCAAACCTTTCATTTTTCAAGGTTTTGCTCAAAAGAACAAGTACTCTCCCTTAAGACTTTCAAAACCTCAACCGTTTATATCACTTGTTGAGGGGAGTATTTGAAACTTTGTTCACAAATTGTTCACAATGGTCATTCTTCCCGCAACACTCGAAATGGTCATATTTATTCTCAACCGTTCAAAAATAACACTTTAATATGCCATTTTTGAGGGGAGAAAATTGTGTGATAAGAAATATGTTGTACAAAATGCAAATGAATCTGTGTACCTCGGACTTAACCAGCGAATTGGCGATACTAAACTGTTAGTAACTTCGAAAAGACTTGTCTGGGACGGGTAATAATTTCAAGCTAGTTCGCTAGTGATGTAAACGTGTCTCAAAGGACTTGTCTGAGTAGAATGTACCATTCGAGAAACTTTTGATAGACATGAACTCTGGCGGGTTTGACAACCTTCCAAGGTTTGTCTACACCTTCAAGGTAGTTATTAGAGCTAGTTGTCACCTAAAGGCTGACAATGTAACTCTTTAACTATGCAACGTAACCGTGTCTCGTGGGGGATTGTCTATCTTGAGTGGATCAATTCAAAAGTGCGCGCTCTTTCCTCACTGTGCATTTAACCATTAAAACTATTAAGCACATGTAGAGGGGGATTATTTATGCAAAACATCATCTCAAAATGGTTCAAACATGTTTTCATTAACAAACCCTTTGAGAGACATTTTTCATACGATGGTTTTAATGGCAAACATAGGTTAGTCATGGAGTTATAAGGTGACTAAGGTTAGGAATAACCGTCCTATGATCCGCTTGAGCGGAGGATCTACCCAAGGACACCACAAATAGTTAGTATTTAGAAGTCCTTAGGTATGATTGTAAAAGGAGAAAATGAGAATCGGAGAAAGAAGGAGTTGAAGAATTAAAAAGAAATGCAAAGAAAAGGGTGAAAAGAAATAGCCCTTTAGATTATTCAACTTAGAGACACGGGTTCAATTCATATGCTCTTGGTTGTCACTTAGTGACGCCGGTATTGAAGATTAAAAGTCGTCATGGACCCAGTGGCGCATGCACTAAACCTTCTTAACCACTCAAGTTTCTCTCAACGAGAAGCGTTTCATTCTCACGAGGGAACCCTACGTAAACTATCGGCTTTCTCCTAGAATTGGCGGTATTGAAGAAGGAGACCCTCTCCAGTCTCCCCGGGAAAACCAAAAGCGCACTATTGAGTCTAGAGCCCCGAGATTCATCAAAAGATCTCTTAGGAACACTTGACATTTAATCACTTGATGATCAACTAATAAGATCATCGGTGGTTCATATCGAGTCCTTCACGAGATCTTAGCAATCAATGAGAAATTTATGAGAGGTTCACATCGTGATCCTCGGTGATTGAATAAACTCTGCCGGGGTCAACATCAAACTGACCACATGCGGCGGTCGCCGGTAACTCCCGTGGATTCGCGGGTGTGTCTCAAGCGGTCTGATCGTGAGGTGATGCCGATTGTACCTCGGCGACTCATCCGAACTGTAGATGTACCGGTACATCGCGTTATCTCACTTGTGGGACTCCGTTAGGAGCGGCCTTTGTAAATTAGAGTTGTGTCCTCACACTATCTTTTTGACACTCGAAGTTCAAACTTGTAAGTGCGGGAAACCGCTTATTACTAACCGTTTGAAATGTTTTCTTCTTATGGAAGCTCGGGCCGGGATGATCGTCTTTGATTCTTCTCATGCTCACGCCAACATCATCACTAATGGAAGTTCTATTCAAAAGCAACACAACCGTCCGAATGATTCTTCGTCAAACCAAAGAATCTACAAAGTTAAAGACTTAAAGAACTTCATCAGTATTGAATTCCAGCGTCAAAGAGCGTGTGAGCATGTTGAAGAATGGCGTGGAACACTCTCACCACAAGAACAATGATCAAAGAACAAAGTTAAAGATGACGTCAAAGCATAACTGTTCAATGATAACTATCTCTCTCACCTGGGAGATTGTTGAATCAAGGCAATTCTTCTCACAAGAAGAAGAATGTCGAGGAAGGCGTCAATACTATTACATCAACGCCTTCACCGCTTTCATTCATATATACTTGAGGGGGAGATTGTTGGAATCACTCCTAAATAATATTTCAAGTATTTATATTTCATATGTAATAGGTAGCTTTATTATGGCCTTTATGTTTGTTTTAAGGTCAAGCTTATGTAGAAGGCCCATAAGCTTGACCCAAGCTCAATAAGGATAGGAAGGGAACTAGGAGTGTTGCCTAGCTTCCCTCTATAAATACCTCTTGTAAACCTTCATTTGAAGGTTGGTTGTTCAAGTTTCCTTTTCACACATACTCTCTCTCTCCATAACGGTCTTTCATTATTAGTGTGTGTGTGTGATACTTGTTCAATCGCCTCATCTCCTTTCTTATAAGCTTGTGTTGTAAAACTAGTGACCTAACAGTATGGACTTTACCAACATGGAAGATAACACATCTAGTGATAAAGATGACTTAGACTTAGAGGACATAACCACTAGTGATGATGAACTCATTAATTGCATATGACATCTATCAATGAGGGTTCAATTAGTGATTCACCTCCTAAGTATAAGAAAGACAGTTATCATCGCGAGTTCCCCATCCTTTGGAATTCATCAACCCTAGGCACGATGTTTCTCGATTTTTGTGTAGATAGCCTTGAGTTTAGGAGGAAAAAGCTTATTATTGGTTAAATCTGGAGTGCGAAACCCCAAAAAGCTATTGACACCAATGTTAAAGTAAGCAATACCTTCAAAACTCAAAATCTTGCTCCACAAGCGGTACCTTCGGTAAAACCTTTTCAAAACAATCTTGCTAAACCTTTTTGGGATAACTTTGGTAAAAGCAGTTTAATCATTCACTAGAGGCAAAATAGTTTTGGTCTAGAGCATAGGATTAGACACTTTGTAAGTATGGGTGAAAAGCGTGCACGTATTATTTATAGTCTAATACTTGTCATGTGGCCCTTTTCGAGAATATCTTAGCAGTTTCAAGAATAGGTCTACCAACGGAAACCTAAGCACAAACCGGTTTGGAATAATTCAAATAGGGTAAAAATCATAGTAATTTCTCACGGACCATAGGTTACCCTCACGAGAAGACCTTTTTCTAAACCACAAGCGGTACCTTGAGATGCGCTCCAATTCAACAAGTCTTGCTCACACTACTTGGAATAGGAACCTAGGAATCCACTATTATCAACCTAGAAGGTACTACTAATTCACATAGGGGATCTAGATCCACGGGAACCAAGTGTTAAATGCGAGATGGGTTAAAAGAGAAATCTTTGTGAGGACAATCGGTACTTTCAACAACAAGTGAACTTGAGATGTTTTGTGATACAAGACAAAGTGAATGAATCTACTAAAAGTGAGTTTTGTTAAAATCGAGAAAGCTTTGAAAATCCACATCCGAAGAAGCCAACGAATGATGCGGATCATGTTTTAAAAGATAGTGGGAATTACATACTCAAGAATTTAATTTGTAACTCCACAAGGGGAACACAAGTCATAATGGCTTGGGTTCCTAAAAAACAACTCTCTATCTCTTTTTGTCACGAGCGGAAGAAGACTTAAAGATCATCGATTGTAGATAGTGGTTTCAAGGTACATGGCGGGAGATAAGGAGATTACGTAGATTTTAGATCTAGTGGAGGAAGAGTTGCATTTGGGAATGATCCCAATGGAGGAAGGATTACTGGGAAAGGAACAATCAAAGCAGGGAGAATAGATTTTGAGAATGTTAGATATGTGGAAGGAGCTTAAGTTCAACTTATTGTCGGTCTCTCAAATCTGTGATAAAAAACATCATGTGTTATTCAGCGACACAAAATGTCTCATTCTTTCATCACGAATTCAAGCTGTTGATGATGACTTGGTAGTTTCGAATTACCAGAACAAATGATGTGTATAGTCTGGACATGAAGAGTCTTCACTCTTATGGAAGAGCCACCCGTTTAGTGGCAAAAGGAACAACTGAAGTTGGGATTGTGGTATCCTAAGGATTCACCTTTTCACTTGGAAGCTTTTTCAGATAGTGATTATGCAGGTGATAACTATGATAGAAGATCAACCTCTGGAGGATGCCAATATCTTGGAAGAAGGTTAGTCTCACGGCAATGCAAAATGGAGAACAATTGCGGCAACATCATCTCTGAAGCTGAATGTGTGAGCTGTGCGCAAAAGTGTTTGTGGACAAGTTTTGTGGATGCAGAATCAGCTCTTGGACTATGGGTTCAATTTTAAGAATAATCCTATCAATATTGATAATGAGAGTACTATTTGTATTATGAAAAATCCAGTTTATCATTCCAAGACCAAGCACATTCAGATTAGGCATCACTTCATCGAGGAGATTGTTATAAGAAATGCAGACTCATTAATGTTGTCAAGGTTCACACGGATGACAATGTGGCGACTTACTCACCAAAAGGCTTTGATGTTTCAAGATTTAATCACAGTGGTTAGCATTGGCATGATTAACTCTGAGCTACATTTGAGAGGAGGACTATAGGTGTTAGTATAGTCCTATGCATTGTTTGAGGGAGAATATTTATGTATACTTAGTTTATCTGAGAGAAATTTGGAAAATCGCTTTTGATTTCATAGAAATGCTTGCTTGGAAAGTCTTGCTGGGAGAGAAATCGCGCTACGTGGAAATCTTGTTTATCAAGTATTAAAGTACTATTCCAACGGTTATATTTGCGGTAATTACAACTAACGGTAACTTTGTTATTATGGTACGTGATTTTCAAAATCCACCTATAAATAACTATCTCGAGGTACCCCTAATATTGATACATTAAGAATCTTTTCCAAATTTATCTCACTCACCATCTCTTTGTTATTAGATCATATCTTTAATTGTGCTCACATATTCATCAATGGTAAATGGAATCGATATACCGTTCAAGCACAACATGGTGGCAAATTTAGACAAGGCGGCCGAGATGTGGCTTTTCATGATATAATTGATTATCTTCTTGGGTCGCCAATCGGTTATGCTCTTTTAGTGGGCGGGATATTATGCACCTTGGATTCAGAATTTTGGGCTAATGCTAGGGATAATATGGAGGAGGATGAATACTATATTAGATCAGCGGTTTACGGAAGGTGTGAAGATTCGAGAAGCCTCTATAAGAGATTTATTATTTGGTGTTGATGAAGAAGGGGTGGTCGTTTTGACAAACAATGATTTGGGATACATTTAGGGATCTTGGTTATGAAGGGTCTGTGGAGAACAAACATTCAAAGAAAGCCTTGATACGTCCTCAATGGAAATTTTTGATTCATGTGTTGCTCCATTGCATAAGTGCTAAAAGTACCTCTTGGGAGCAATTTGGGTCAAATATTGCATCTATTTGTAGTTGGATTAGCTACAAATCGGGTTTTAACTATAAGGCTAGTGCGGATGGAATGCTATCTCATCTCACATGGATCCAAATGGTTAATGTACCCAAGGTTTATACTGAGGTTTTCTTGAACAAACAACACGCAGTATGCCAAAACCTATAGATTTACTACTGTTATAGTACAACAAGCAAAGATCTTTACGTTTATGGAGGAGAGTGATTTATTCAGAGGTGAAAGATACTCCATTGCTTGCTTTAATGATAGGTTGTTCCGGTACATTCATGATGAAGCTGGAGGATGAAGAGAAGGTACTACTTACGCACGAGATGCTTCACAAAGTCTTTGCATCTCAAAGTGTTGCATCGAGTTACGCATCACAAATCTTTGGAACTAGCGTCTTGCATCACAAGATGCCTTTCACCAGTATTGAAGTTCAAGAAGCGTATTCATTAACACCTCCACAATCTCTACAAGCATCTCATCAAGGAAGCTCACTCTGTCGAAGGAGATGCGGTCTCTATGAACTTTGGTCAAGTTCTCACCAATTATGCTTTAACAAGGAATTGACTAGATTGAAGAAATCATTTGAAGATCAGGCTACAGAGATTAAAAAATTGAAGCTAAAATTTAGAAGACTCAAAAATTTTGTCTGGCCATTGGTTAAACATCATCGTCTATGGGTCAAATGTCAAAGAAAGCTTGGACGACCTGTTAGGGAGTTTAAGAAGTCAACCAAAGGAAAAAAGGTTCTTAAATCATCTTCTATCTAATTGGGGAGGAATTTAGAGGAAAAGAATTTGAAAGAAGATGCTATTAAGGAGAAAGAACCTAAAGGTACTGAAGAGCATGTTATCATTGAAAGTACTGAAGAAGAAAGGACTAAATATCAAGGTACTGAACAACAAAGTACTGCTCTTCATGGAACTAGGACAAAAAGTTAATTACTCCAAAATTAGATTTTGAGGAAAGCTGGTCCTTCAACATTTTTTCATGAAGAACAAAATTTGGTCCTTCAATAACTGCCATACCAGAAGAACCTAGAAGAACTGCAAGTGATGATCAACTTATTGCTGAAATATTGCATGATCTATCAAGGCCAAAAGGAGTTACTATTTCTGAAGTTGTAGAGGAACAAAGAACTTCTCAACCTGTAATAGATCCTAAGGATAAAGGAAAGGGTATTCTGGTAGAAACTAACAAGAAAAGCTAACTTTGGCAGATCTTAGAGCAATTGAAGTTGCTAGGAATGAAGAAGCTGCTAAATGACTGTTTATTTTGTGAAGTGATCTTGCAAAGAACCCATGTTCAGGAAAGGGTTCAGTATTCTTAACCCTGCTTCTTGTTTGAACTGTAGTATTCAAGTTTCCAAGTATTTGTTCCTTGGGATGAATCTTGTGAATCCTTGTAGTGGTGATGGGACTTTCATTAATGACAGTTTCCAAGTTAGTCAAATCTGCATTAAAGAAATCATCCATATCTTCATCATCAGTAGGAGTATCAATTTCAATTAAACCAGGCATGGTAGGATCATGTGGATACTCCTCTTCATCAATTAATGGCTTTGCATGAGGTCCAAAGAAAGTACTATCACCAGTACTTGTAGCCGGGGTTTCAGCTGACCTATCAGCGGTAGAAGATGGCTTAGCAGTGCTTTCAGTTGGCTTAGCAGTGCTTGCAGAATGCTTTTTCTTTTTTTTTAATTTCTTCTACCGACACTGAGTTATCTTTCAATAAATCATCCTTATCTTGATGATGATCAACATTGCCTCCATTATCCAGTACATCATCATCAGTGGGACCTTGCTTATGAATGATGGAAGGAACAGAACCAGCTTTCCACTTTTCAACAAAATAGAACTCCTTTGGAGAATCAGCTTCCTTGGAAGGTGTCTCTGCCTCAGAATCCTTTTGTGTACCTGCATTAACATTAGTGGAAGTTCTTGCAATGATAGGCTCATTTGGTTAGCATATCAATGTTAAACAGCCAGTCTGGTCCTTTGGTCTCAACACTAGGAGTCTTTTCACTGAATTGAACATGTAGGTTCTCTTCAACAATTCTAGTCCTCCTATTGTATACTCTCAAGGCTTTACTATTAGAATAGCCTAAAAAAGTATCCATCATCTACTTTTTCTTGAAACTTGCCTAGGTAGTCTATGGTATTCAAGATAGTAACAGGACACCCAAAAGGTTTTAGGAATGCAATCATTGGCTTCCTATCATGTAACAGCTCATAGGGGTCTTGTTATGAGGCTTCACTACCTTATTCGATTCGCACATAACATGCAGTTCCTACAGCCAGCCCAAAGGTAGTTGGTAACAGACTCGACAACATTGTCCTAGCAACCTCAATTAGTGTTCTATTTTTCCTTTCAGCTACACCATTTTGTTGTGGTGTTCTAGCAAGACTAAACTGTCTCTCATACCTTAGCTACATAGAACGATTCATCACATCATTCTTAAAAGTTTCCATTATCACATCTGATTACTTTGACCTTATGATTTACTAGATTTTCTATCTTAGTAATGAAACTCTTAAGAATCTCACTAGTCTCACTCTTAGCAGCCAAAAAGTATACCCAAGAAAATCTACTATAATCATCAGTGATAACTATGCAATACTGCTTATGGTTCAAACTTTTAACAAAGGTAGGTCCAAATAAGTCCATGAAGCATAAACGATTGGTTGTGTGATGGTGTTTTACAGTTTTGGTCTTACAAACTCTGTGTTGTTTTCCTTTTTGACAGGCCACACACAGTTCCTTACACTCAAAAACCTTAGAAGGTAACCCTCTCACTAAGTTTCCTTTTACCAATTTATTGATTTTTTTGTAATTGAGGTGACCTAGCCTTCTATGCCATAATATTGACTCATCTACAGATGCTTTAGCAAACAAACATGTTAAGGAGCTATTTGGAAGAACATCTTTAAGATCAAAACAATATATATTTTCCTTCCTAGGTACCCTAAGCTGTATGAACTTCTCATCAGGCATCTTAAACTCAGGAGACAACACCACACAATCAGTTTCACCAAAAAGTACCCAGTTTTTCTTATCACACATTTGAGAAACACTGAATAGATTATACTTCAGTCCCTGCACCAAATAGAATTTTTCAAAGTCTAAATTCCGTGTTTTGATTGTGCCTCTGCCAAGTATCTTTCCTCCATTTGGATCATTTCCAAATGCCACATATCCTCCATCAAAAGCTTCAAAATATTCCAGGTTGCTCCCATTCCATGTCATGTGCCCAGAGCAACCACTATCAAAACTCCTTTATCTTTTAGCTCATCTTGTAGATTGCCCTGCACATGAATTTAAACAAGTTAGTTCCTTTGGTGGACCCAAGCCAATACTGACTTGGGTGCGCCTGTGCATCAAAATATTCAAATTTCTTTGGTCCATTAATGCAGTTGACATGATGTAAAACCTTGGTCTTAGGCTTCCATTGCCAACTTGCTGAGGCCCGCAACATAAAAATGATTTCCAACCACTTGTAAGTTATCACCTTTGGAATTTTTTAAAACTTCTTTTGTTTCGATGGTGATATTTTGCTTCCTTTGGTTTGACTACGCTTAGCGTGTTTACATTTTGCTTAGCGTGGTTGGAACCATTTAGGTGCGCAGTGACAATTGATTTTGTATTCCCATTTCTCATCAACACTGCTCTAGGAATCATTTTCTTTGTTTGGATGAGGTTGGTTTTCTTTGAAAAGTTTGATAATTTACCCTCCTCCAATGATTCCAAACTTGTGGTCGTTTTATAACAATTTCTCTGTAAGTGTGCAAAACTACCGATTTATAACAAGATTTCTTGACACATTGAAACTCATCACCTAATCTATTAGAAATTAGGCCATTTAAGCTTCTTTGATTTGCCCTAGGTATATTTTCTCATTTGTTCCCTAGGTATTTCCTTGTACTCAACTACTTTCTTGGTAATTTGAGCTCCAAATCTAGGTGCAAGGTTGGCTTGTTTAGAATCAACTTTCTTAACATGTTCTATCTTTTCAGGCTTAGTTGATTCAGTTCTATCTTCCTCAGAATCTGATTCCCAATCTTCAATTTATGGGAGCATCAGATGACTTATCGAAACCTATCTTAGGTGATTAGGTCTTGTTATCTCACCTAGGTTTATTGAAACTAAATTCCTTTGCTAAATGAAAGCTCTTTTCAGGTGGTGCATGTTTCATCAAAGAGGGTGGCATATTATTGTAACCAAGACCGATTACCATCTTTGAACATTTTTGACCTATTGGCTTATTTACTAGATCAGAAGCATATTGTGTTTTAGCAACCCTAACAACATGTTGTTCCTTTTCTTTTAGGGCCTCTTCTTTTACACTCTCTGCCTGTTCTAGTTTCTCTTTAAGCATTTTAATCTCTCTATAACCTAAGTTGTCCATAGACAGTCTTTCTACTTCTTTTCTTAAACTCTTAGTGATAGCTTTTTGAGATTCTAAGTTATCATAACATGACTTAAAAGAACAATTAGAATCATTAGATACCTCAGAATCTGAACCAGAAGATGAAGCATAGGACATTAGAGCAAAGTTATGCTCTTTTGAAGCTTCACTAGCAAGAAAAGCTGCATTGGGACCTTCTTCAATCTGATCACTCCAATCATAATCACCAATCCCATCTTGAGCAACCAAAGCTGAAGAAGCAGCAGGCTCTTCTGTAGTCTTCTTAGTGCCTTCAATTCTCTTAGGAGCTCGATATTCCCTAGCAAAGTGACCTTTCTTCTTGCAGTTAAAGCATTCCATCTTGCTTTTGTCGAACCCAGCTATCCTTTGACCATCATACTTAACCTGTCTTCCAGTCCTCCTCAAAAACTTCCTTGCTTGGAGAGTCAACATTGCCATTTGCCATTGAAGATTGATCTCATCAAGATCATCAGGATTAATTTGATCTAGATCTTGATTCAAAACATTAACACTGGTAGTTAAATCGATAAAGAAACATTGCACCATCGACATTATCACTAGTGTATTGTTTGCAATAGCGATGGGTTACTCCATAGGCAGCAGTGGATACATCATGTGAATAGTTGTGATTAGTTGAAACAAAAGCAAGGTTTTGATTAGCAGAAGATGCACCAGCAATGTTATTCTCAGACTCATAAACTTTCAAGTTGTTGTAGAGATTGTCCAGAGTCATCTTATCAAAGTCCACCTTATTTCTCCACACAATAGTATGAACTTGACCCATTCGGAGATAAACTTCTTATGAACTGATTTGTATCTTCTTGAATAACATTGTATCACTGACTTCATTGGCTGATAAGTTTTTGAAGCATGTTATAAGTGCCATCAAGCTTCTCTCCAGCAGAAGCAGTGAAGTTTTCAAGCTGATGCTTGAGCATATTCTTCCTTGACTTCTTAGTAGCTTCATTACCAGCAAACCTTGTCTCAAGAGCACCCAGTAACTCTTTAGCAGACTCATATCTTTCAAAGTCTAAAGCATACTCATTAGGTATTCCCATAGAAAGAATACTATGAGCTTTAATCTCCAGTTTTCGTCTAGCCTTGTCAACTTCACTAACAATTTCAATAGCCTTACCATCAGCACCCATCTTAAGAAGAGTATCACCTTTTTCAACGACATCCCAGATGGCATAATCAATCATACGAATGTATTGCCTCATTCTCATTCTCCAGATCTGATACTTACCATGCTTGAGCATGGGTACCTTTGAAAACAAATACCATGTGAGGTTTAGTGAACATCTTAACTTTCTTTGAATAAAACTTAAAAGAACTTCTTCTTGGTTTACAGTTTCTAGATCACAAGCTTTCGATACCACTTGTTGATCCCATTAAAGCGATCTAGTATAAGAAAGCTGACTTAGAACAATAAGTATCCGGGAATTTTAATACTTAATCTTAAGAAGAAGAACAATAAACATTGTTAGTGCAAATATTACGATACTTAATCTATACAGTCTCGTTTGTTTTGATTGATGACAAACATGTAACTTGTAATACATAACGTAAAATGTACAAGTTACTTGTAATCACACTTTGTCTCAACATACATTCAACACCTCTCGATGTCTCAAGTCCTCATATGTTACAACACAGGTTCATACATGTTTGTTATATGGCATTATGATCAAACCCATTAACAAATCATTTAGAATGTTTAAAATACATTTAGAGTCACTAAGTATTTTAATAGGTTAACCATTCTATTTTGAACCTCATTTTACATTTTGCATTTACAAGTATTTCATACAAATACTAAAGTTTACTTACATTTGACAAAATATATTTTTATTTGACAAGCACTCTTTTACAAAAGGTAACTAGACATTTTATTAACTAGTTACATAATACAATTTACAAGTTTACCTTGATAAACTTTTTAATCTAAAAATGGAAATACATGTTACATCATGTCATGCATCATCTTTGAAATCCTTGGAAGATCACTTGAATATTTTGGTTAGATTGACACTCAATAAATCAAATGTGATCTTAGTAAGATTTGGTAATATCTTGCAAAGATTTGAAGAAAGATTTTTTAGATTTTATGTCAGGCACCCACGGTACCAAATTGTATAAAGGACGGAACACTTTTAAGGGGTCCGTGGTCATAGTCTGTCCCACTTTGGCTATAAATAGAAGCCCATTGTTTTACCATTACTTCACCACTTAAAAGCACATCTTCTCCACCTTCTTGCATACATTTAGAGTAACAATGTAGTAACACACATTAAAACCCAATGATCATGATCATAATGCTTCTAACATTCATCTTTGTTGTAAGCATACTCTTTGATCAACCAAGGAAATCTTGGAGATCTAGCCATCCCCACTCACCACAAGCTGAAGATCTATCACAAAAAAGTTTAGGGGAACTTGTGATCTTCATCATGAAGGCTTTCTATCAATGGAAGTTCATTTAGAAGTAGTTATTCATATCCATTAGACATTTGTGTCATGGATCATTAGTGTAAACATCATTGCATCATAACAACACTTTCACCAAACTAGATTAGATGGTTTATGTGTTTGTACTATAAAACACAAGGTTTTTTTTGCCATAAAACATAGTGGGAGTGGTTGTACCCTTGTAAAAGAACTCGACATCTAGCTTAGTGTCCAAAATATTGTATAAATGTTAGGTTGGTTCTACCTCGAACTAGAACCGATATTTAGCTTTGTACGAGGAAAAGTGTAGCGACGATTGTAAGGTTTTCTCCGCCGAGAAGGGAGCTTGTTGATTTAGTGAAGTAACTCTCAAGTTGGGAACTCGGGGAGTGGAGTAGAGGAAAGAGATCCGTGACCGAACCACTATAAATCATCGTGTTAGGTTTGCACTTTCCTTTCTTTATCTCTTTACTTTTATAGTTGCACTATACTATTGCTTGTGATGTGGTTTGATGTTAATGCTTGTGTGACAACATGGTTTACTATGCTTTACATTAGTCACAAACAATAATTGGAACTTTCATATTATAACAAACTTCATAAGCGATTTGATACTAAAGATCTAAAGTTTTTAAACGGTAACGTATTCACCCCCTCTATGTTTCCACAATTGGTACGAGCCACGTAGCTCGTATTTTTCAAAACAAATGGTTTTAAAATAGAGTATCGATCAATGTATCAAATTACCATTGAAGCGAAAAATAATATGAAAAATGCTTTGCTTGTTATACTTAAAATTTTTTGTTAAATGTAACTTTGTATACAAGCTTGAAGGTTTTCTTGAAAAATAAAAAAAAAAGTTTGTTGAAAGAACTAGTTAGTATTGTATTGTGTGTATAAAAAATTTCTGAAAAATATGATTTTAAAGGAGTGTTTGGGATAACTATAAATTTAGTTGAAAATCACCTCCGTAAATGTTTAAGATAAGTTACATAAGTAGATATGTTGTTAAATATGTTTATTATATGTTTACTATGAAATCTAGTAAGTCACACCTGCGTTTTCTCTATGTCAAATACTAGTTTGGTGAATCTGTCTCGAGAGGACCACGGCACCAAATCTTATAAAGGCGGATCCCTTTATTTGGTTCCGTGGTCCGTGTTAATATAGTATCTGATTTTTTGGGCAACTTCAAAAAATCATAACTAATTAACCGTAAGTCCGTACGAGTTGAGCCACCTATCATTTTAAAGGGAATTGAGTCTACTTTCACTTAAAAATACTTTCATGGCCTGAGTCTAATTTTAAATAAGTGAAATAGACCAAATACTACAGTATGTCCAAAATATTGAGTTTAAACTTTAACATAAAAACTCAAATTTTTGAATCAAGCAATTTAAGTTAGTATTCTTAGAACTTTGATACAACTTCCTTTGAAACTAAATAATTATGTAATATGTTTAAAGGAAACTAATCAAACTTGGTATACATTGTCATATTTAAACGCTAAATGATGAAAAGTATTTTCTTGTCATACTATGCTAAATGACCACTTGTTTATGTTGTTTGCATATATGTTGCTTGCTTATTTTAAAATTGTTGTTTTCACTTGTTTGTTTGCATAATATAAGTGTCAATCTTGCCATGTTATTTATTCGCTTGCTTGACGATTTCTTGTTTATGCACAATAGGACATTTGCTAGATTTTGTGCACTAAGTTGGAAAATTGTTTTACCATCACTTATAGACTTAGATCACTTCTTTTGCATAGGTTATACTAACATCTCGCATAACTTATGAAATGTCATAACTCACTTAGCAATAAGTACTAAGTAAATTAGTCAAGTACTTTGAAAAATAGAGTTTTTAAGAGAGTGTTTGGTACAAGGACAAAAACAATGTTGTATGATGTCATTTATGTGTTCTTGCTTAGTAGGATGATAAACTAACTTAAAACATTGATGTATGCTAACCGGTTCATGGGGGTAACAGCGGGTGTTATCAAATTTTACCCATTTTCACTTATATGTGAAAATCGTTAGCCCTTGTTCAAAATCAATGCTCCATTATGTTTGTGTATGTGTTATTGACTATTCTAACTAGAAATAGTTAATGCCATATGATTTGAGAAAAATTTGGGGTTTCGAAAAATTCCCCGACACCTAAAAATGGGTCGTAAAGATTTCACGGTCTCCACGGACCCGGGCGGCACCATTAATTTGGTTCCGTCGATTTATGGATTTTAATTACTTGCGCCATGCACATGCGAGGGTGAGCGGCACCAATTTAAGGGTTCCGGCTATGTAAAGAAATGGTGCCGTGAATCCTACAGGTAAGTTATTGAATTTTACTAAATCTCGTGTAAGATATAACTTTTCACATACACATCAAACCATAACACAAAGTAACATATAGATGGAATTCTAGAGAGAGAAAGTTAGAGGTTTAGGGAACTTAGTGAGAGAAAGTGAAATTAT
>OU343216.1:75737030-75759931 GCA_910596185.1 Chrysanthemum makinoi | reverse complement strand
CGTTGTTGGGAAAACTTGCATTTTTGACTTGACTTTGAACTATCCTAGAAACATTGAAAATGAGTTAAAAAAACATGTCATAAGGTTGCATGCAAAGGATATAAAGTTTTATGGTTTGAAAACGAGAATTTCAATTTGTCAAAATTAGCCTAAGTAGCCTTTTTTCTATAATTAATATCTTGCTAATTAAAAGGTTGTAAAGTATGAGAGTTACACCATTTTAAAGACCTCACTGCAAGGATTTTAAAGCCCCAATAACATCTTTAAAAGCTCTTATAGTCTCTTTTATAATCAACCAAATAGAAGGTGACTCGCGGAGATTTTCATAAAAAGACTTTGCACTTTTCAAAAATTTGAGTCAGTAGGGTTATAGAATGTTAGATAATGACTTAAAAGAGTTAATTAACATATTACAAATGTCCCTAGGTGACATCGCAAAGTTAATGGGTTAAAAATGAAATTTCCTTAAAACGCGTCGTGGCCAAGTGGCCATGTTCAAGGACTTGTTTCTCTCTAACCAAAGATGACTAGAATATGATACCTATACCATTTTGAAGATCTTACAGCAAAGTGTTTAAAGGATCAATTGCATTGTAAAAACATTGGCTTGCTTCATGTAAAATATGTCCTCATTTGGGCCTGTTATCGCCCAAAACCAACACTTTTCACATAAGGCACCTAATCCCCTAATTTGGGAAATCATTGTGACCAAACCGTAAGATCTTAAGACTTCTAGTTTGAACCATTAGAAAGACCACCCGACAAAATCTTGAAGGGATCAAGAATGTAATAAAAACCTCTTAAGGCCTCACTTATATTTAACCTCACTTTTGTCAATTTAGGCTTAAAACAAGTGAACTTTTCTTATAAAACTACAAGTATAAAAATTGTAATTTTTGAAAGATAAAGTTTTCTTGGGCTAAAAGTATAATTTCTTCAAAGTTAATTATAAAAGGGTTGATTTTGTCAATAACCCAGTTGAGGGTATAAAGTGTTATTTTGAAAGTGCAAGAGTAAAACCAAATATTCAAAATGGTAAAATATAACATATCATATTTAACAACTTGGGTTTCGATAAATTTATTAACAATCATCCGAGCCATAAAAATAAGTATGATAAGTATTACTAATTTTTGAAGAGACTTCATGTTTACCCAATTACCAATAAAGCATTATCATCGCATAAACTTGAATTCGAATACTAAGAACATGTCATACTAACTAAGGTCAATGGTGGAGAAGTTTATTCACATTACTTAATTTGTTTTCCATCCGCACTAACTGGTAACATCGAGGTGAGTCATAGCCCTCTTTCATGCTCAAATATTGCTTGAATTTTTACAAATTACGCTGTAGTTCATAGTCCCACTTACGATTTGTTTTCAAAACTCGTGGGGAGATACATGCTACAAAACCTAACACAAGTATTTTTCTCAGATGCTATCCCCGATTAATATGCCTAAGTACCCACCATGCAACTAAAAGTCCCTCATATCATGAACCATTAATCACTCTATGAAGTGAATGCAATATAGTGAATAGATCTATCATGGCTTTCCATTTGTGTTAGCGGATAGGTAACCAAATGCACTTTATTTGAGAATACTAGGAGAATGGCAAACTCCTACCAGAGGGCATTATTGCTCACATCATTATTATGATGTTTGTAACTTACGCCATTATGGCGCCGCTCGTTGGTTTAATGCTCATGAGACTTAAGGCAATATATATACCGCGGTTGCAATGATACAAATGCTGCAACTACTGAATTTATGGGTATAACAACGTAGCCCACTACTTATTTTATCAATATTTTTATTTATTACAATAATGCTCAAACCCAAACCATCAACTCAAATGTTTTATCTATAAACTCTATTAACTCACCAACCTTTGTGTTGACACTTTTAGCATGTTTATCTCAGTTCATAATTTTACGAGGATGGTCTGAAAAGCACGGATACTCAAGAAGGCTATATTATCATTCAAAACTTATTTAATAAACTATAAAACCATCGACTCATTTGTAAACTCGATATTTTATATAAATCGAATGATAAATCTTTTAAAATGATACAATTAGAGTTCGTTTTCTATTGTTATAACTGTTGTGCCATGAAGTAACACCCAACTTGAATACTATTGCGTATCACGAAATTTGAGGGTGTTACACAATCGTCCCAAAACTGTGTACAAAGGATATGACTCGACTTAGCAACTTATGCAAGCAACTTGATAATTGAACTAAGGGTTTAGTATGATAACAATAATGCACTAAAAGTGAGTGCATATAAGGTAGGCTAAGGCAATTTGGGTGTACATTTGGGGGTGGGGTGTAAACAATGCTCTTCATTGATATTCCTGAAATCAAAAATCACCAGAACCGTGAAAAGGATAGGCTTAGAGGGGTTAACTAGGGGTATCGTGTACTAAATAAGAGTACAAAAGGGTGTGGGGAATTACTCACCGATGTGGAAGAAGTAATTATATTACGTATCAAACATGGGTTATCCTAATGCCTTTATCATTTAGTTATTCCTAACTACAAGTGTAGTCTTACTAGTTATCTCGGATGCATCATAAAACAAGTTCTAGAATCTAATATACTACCGGTTCACACTCTAAGCATTAAAGATGAATGCTTTAATTCTACTAATCTAAAGGCGATCCTCACATTTTGGGTGGAATTTAGGTGGTAAAGTGTGCTGCTAGTCATGCAACTTCCTATCCATGAGACGCTTTAGTTAAGACTAATGGCCTACTCCTATATGTCATGAAAACAAAATTTGTGCCAAAATTACCCTAACCGACATTTTCTCATGGTTTACGCTAGAAAATGCAATTGGACAAAGCAAATAATCAAGGATAAGCATAGTTTCAAAGTTTCCGCTTTTATTTTCCTCCTACATTCTAAACCGAACATTGTCCCAATGTTCCCGAAAAGTATCAAAGTTATGATAATAGAAGGTAATTAAAAACGAAAGAAACTAATACCCCCCTGATTAGCTCGGTAGGATCCATGTGTGAAGTAGTGGTTAAATCTTTCTTCAAGAAGAATGTTATGCATGAAAAGCTCCTTCCAATCTTTTGTATAATCTTCTTGACAAATTAAACGCACGACACTTGAAGAAAACAAAACTAAACCTTTCACGTGAAATCGGCGTAACAATATATATACAAGACTCTACTAAACTAGGATATAATGCTTGTGGAATGGATGTTTCAGATTTTCCAAAAATTAAGACCCTAAAAATTCTAAAATTTATGGGCAGTACAAAACGAGAAAAGTGAAGTTGTTTCTCGCCTCCCATGCCAAAGTTGTGACTCGACCCAAAGTTATCCCTACGTAAAATGTGTCTCACATTTTCCGAAAATTCCTGAAAATTTATATCTTTAGAATCGAAAAAATCTCGCAAAAACCATCCATTATGACTCGATACAAGCATTTGACTCGAACAAACACACATGTATATCTTTTAAGTGATTGAAATTCTCATGTTTACGTTTTTTTTGAAAACGTGTGTAATCCTCTCTACAATTATCCCTTAGGTAAAATACCTTTATATGTAATTAAGACGAGGTTAAAGACAAAATAAAGCATTTTTACAAATTAAACATGAGAATAAACAATCAATAAAATATATACAACACAAACAAGCAAACAATTAAGCATGGGTTGCCTCCCACGAAGCGCTTTTCTTTATTTATGAGTCTTGTAGCTAGACTTGAAGTTGTGCCCCTACGTTTCCTTCTTAGAGGCCCATTCTATTATCTTAACTCTATTCTCTCTCACGAATGTATTCGTGGCCCAACTCTAGAAAAGCAGTATGAAGTCTTGTCCTCCCAATCAACTTCAAAGGCCGGAATGTTGTCTACATCTAGATCATCAATACCCTCAAAATTCTTATTTTTGTAGGGCATTATATACTTAACACATTCGGTCCCATTTGAGAATTTGACTATCCCTTTCTCTTGATCATAAACCATCATAGATTCCTCAATAAATGGTTTCCCAAGTATCACATCTCCTAAAACTCCATCAATAATGCCCTTAACATTTTCTAGAATCATGAAATCACACCTATATGTGAAGCTACCTAATTAAGACACGCAATCCTTTAACCCTTCCAACATAGTTACTCACCTTCCTAGGGTAAAAGGGTCCCTCACGTGTCCTAAATTTTCACCTGATCCAATTGTAGTAAAGCCTAGACATTATGTTCATAGGTGCCTATAATATATATAAGTGTGATCCCTATATAAGTACCCAATCATGCACGCTATTTTGATATTTTAGGTCACCACTTTTTATGCATGGGTTGAAAGGTGGCTGTGGAAAGTTAACTACATTATAGTGATAAGCGCCCTTTCCATTAGGTATGAATCAAATACTCCCTAAGTTCCTCCTCTCCACTTCCATCCATAATCACCAAAACCTTATAATCTCCTTCCACCATTTCATCTTCTCAATCACTTGAGGTTGAATCACTATCTAAGGTACTAGTGGATTCCTCAAGGGCTTTCTCAAGTGCGCTTTCAATTATCCTATTTAGTTTCTTAAGTTCTCCAATTTCACTAACAATGCGAGCTCGGAGTTGGTTGGCAAAAGTGGGATCAAGTGGTGGGTATTTGTTTGATGGGGAATTGTTGTTTGGTGGGTTATCACCTTCCATGATGAAAAGTGATGGGGTTTACGAACAAAGGTTACGAAGAAGGGGGATAGACTACGGGGAAGCTAAAAATGGGAAAAAAGCATACTTGATAGGAATCAAGCAAGGAAACCTAAGTGAAGTGAATTCCTAACTAGCTATTCTATTCCCCGGCTACACAAAAACTTGATGACGCTACTGGCAGCTCGGGTCAAAGGAACTTCCTTTCGTCGAAGAAGTTTTTCAACACCCTAAAAGGTGAACCTAATCATTGTAGTGTAGTATTAGGGTAAGCCACGTACATTGATATATCGCTCTAGGGTAATAGAATGCTAGTTTAGAATTACTACGCTTGTTGGGGTTGAGGAAGATTATTTTTGCTTTTTATATTTTTCTAAAATGGAAGGTACCTAATCTCGGGGTTTGATTTGGGGTTTGGTATTTCTACCAATTACTCTACTTTTATCTAATTATCTAATCTAACTAGTGGGTAGTCTATGTCTAATTATTATTGTGTACTATGATTTAAAATGTGTTTACTTAGGTTTTATTACTCTTAATTATCTCCTCGCTGATGGTTGAATTGTCACGTCCTTATTTTTAATTGCATTGTGTGTCTAAGGTCGTAGGGTATGCGTTTATCCCTAACTCTTTGAAACTACCAAAGGTTATTGCCTATAAAATCTCTAGGATTTATAAACTAAACACTAAGGTACTCTTCGAATATTTTAGCCTACAATGACTCTAGGTAACTATAAGCTAAGGTTCACAAAGATTAATCAAGCATTAACTACACAACGAATGACCTATCGCAATACTAGATCATTAACAATTAAGATAAGAGACAACCAATCGATATTCAATAATCAAGTTTCATATTCCTAAGCAACACACACAAGTAAATTAGCCTACATGGGAAACATGCAAGCATACACACAAATAATTGAAGACATAATTGATTAATGAAGTAAAACACTTATCTTGATGTAAGATAGGTATGGAACCCTAAATTATCAGTACAAGACAAAATTTTGGTTCGGTTTAGGTTTTACTCCACAAAACTACACATCGAACACTAAAAAATTTTGATTTATATAATAAACAAATGCGACGGCGCCACCTTTTAGGTCGTGGCCGTCACGGGCTCATCATTAGGGTTTTGTCTCGGCCATGTTAGCATTTAGCATTAGCGTCACCTTGTGTCCGTGGACGCCGTCGCTTTCAATCTCTCGACACGCCGTCGATCAAATTTAGGCCGCTCGGTGCTAATTCCCTACCTTTAAAACTCCTCAAGTCAGCCACTTGATATTAAGCAATTTGGCTCTTGAGCCATCACAGGGGTCAGTACCGGCGGCATCACGCTTACGCAGCTGACGCCTTTCCCTCAGCTTCTAGCAACGAAAGTGTCTCGATTCTTGACTTTGGCCATTTTCAGATATTCGCCAGCCATCCAAATAAGTGTCATTCCAGAATTTGCCTTCAAGAGACCTAAAAGTGAAAGAACGAAATTAGGTAGTAACGGATACAAAAGTGATCAATTAAGGGCTTAAATGACCCTTTAAAATGGTACCTTTTAAATCCTTATCAGAATGTAGTTGGGTAAAACCCAAAGTCCATGACCCATACCCATGGAGCTTGATCCATAACCCATGACCCATTGCATGACATCATGCATGAAGTCATGTTGGGTATTATCCATGGTCCATGACCCATACTCATGATCCAATGTCTAGATACATTGTATCGATTTGGGTACCCATGACCCAAAGTCCATGACCCATGACCCATGATCCATGAACCACAACCCAAATAGTGAGGAGCGTCCATGGATCCCTACGAGTACACTAGACGGATCCCTTAAGTAAGGGATCCGTGGGATCCGGGGAACATAGAGGTTTTTGCCTATAAATAGTGAGCCATTTCTTCATTGTAACTCACCCCTTTTACACATACTCTCTCTTAGTATTGTAAACTCTCTAACCTCAGATCAAAAGGATCTTTCTACATAGTTTTGTGTTTGTGTGATTATCTAGGTTCCTCTTAAAGGCAAGATCAACACCTCTTGAAGTCGAGCAAGCTCAAGTCCATGGGTTGCCAAGCTTCACATCATCAAACTACCGGGTTATCTTGTTGATAGTTCTTCCTCCTCCCTAGAAGTGTTGTGTTGAAGGCATTAGTGAAAGGTGCCAAAGGTCCGTGTCAAAGGCATTAGTGAAGGGTGCCGAAGGTCCGTGTCGAAGGCATTAGTGAAAGGTGCCGAAGGCTCAAGGCAAAGGCATTAGTGAAAGGTGTCAAGGGGTTATGTCAAAGGCATTAGTGAAAGGTGCCTAAGGTGTACATTCGATATAGTGCATCGATGTACAAGATAAATTAGTTTAGGTCAAAGATAGATGAGATCCTTATAATGTTGTTATAAGGAGTGTGCCCTTTGGGATAAGTGTTGTGTAGTGTTGGGTAGTAGTTCCTCCGCAATGGAATCCCTGTGATCTAGCCTTGTACGGATAAAAGTAGGCGACGTTGTGATAGGTTTGGTTCTACCTCGTGGAAGAACCCGATGTCTAGCCTTGTACCGGATAAAGAGTAGGCAACGTTGTGAAGGCTTCTTCGCCACAAGGAGCTTGTGTTGTGTAGTGCTTACTTAACTCTCGAGTAAAGACTGTGTGAGTATAGGGTGTAGGAAGGTGTCCTTGTAGCCGAACCATCAGAAATACTCGCTGTGTTTTGTGTTTTTACTCTTTAACTTTGCATTATTTATTTATATGCTTATCTTTCATCATCCACCACACACCTTTAATAGATTGACATAAGTCGATCTAAATAGTTTAAAACTAATTTTTAATCGGTAAAACTATTCAACCCCTCCCCACCTTTCTTGTTTTTCACAAATTTGGTGAAGATATGTGCTTAAAAACGTGGTTAAAAAGTTTGGAAAAAAGTGTATATTTGCTCAAAAAAATAGGGTTTATTTTTGTTCCTAAGATTTTGCTTGCAAATTTTGTTAGCAAGATTAGGGGTTTATTGGATAGTTGGCCGAGATTTAATTGTGACACTCATTTTTCGTTGCCATAGCTCATTTTTGGTTCCCTTTTCTTAAGCATCTTATTTGTAAATTGGTGAAACTTTGTATTGTATTTTCTATGGTTTTGTTTTGGTATATATATGGATGCATTTCTAAAAAATTACTATGAACTAGTGTTTTATAAAAGAGTAAAATACACGCTTGGTCGCTAATCTTGTACATAAACATCACGTTTGCACAAAACTTGCCTTTTTCATCGTGAGGAGTCCAAAACAAGGTTTTTATAGTCTAAATGAGTCCCTTGACCCAATTTCCGTTAGTCAACATCTCATATCTTTGCCAAATCTTTTAAATGACTATTTTGCCCCATATATAATATGCTTCTCTCTCATTTTACCCTAGCAACCATACACACACTTTCACTTACCCACCTCTCTTCCACTTCCAGCCACCATCACCACCCTCGCCGACTGCCACCATTGGTCACCACAACCACGCTACTCAAGAGATCGAGAAGACCAGGGGTTGTTTGATTCAGAGTCCTGTTTTGCTCTATTTTATTATTCGGTGCATGTGAGTTTGGTTATTGGGCAAATGATTTTAGAACCTTTGTGACAAGATCCAATAATGTGTCTTTTAAGAGATTAGCTATATGATGTAATGGACATTTTAATAAATCAATTTGTATATGACTTGCAGTATGTTGAATGGGGAAAGGTTAACATGATTGAAGCCGAGTAATACACGATTCACTTCTAATAAAAGCACCACTGCATTGAAGGCTCTTTCATCATCATCTTCCATTCTCAACAACAACAACAACAACAACCCTCTTTTTAATTCTTCATCCGTCCGACATTTTCGTTCCTCTCGTGATCCATACAGAGACGTTAATTAATTATTTTTTATTTTATTAGTAAGTACGATTAATATAATAGTTTTGAGAGCCCCGCCTATGAATTGGGGCCGTGAATAGTACCGTGAGCGCCAAGGCTTTTGTTATCTAAAGATTTGGAAAATAAGCCAAGACATTGGAACCCGGCCTTCATTTGCCCATCCCTTTTGTTGATAAGATTGCTTATGCTCATTCCTGAAAGAAGAAGCCATCCTCGCCCCCGCACCGCATCAGCAATTACCAGACAATGTCTCCAAGAGCTTGAACTAAAACCACTATTGTACCCCTTGTATCAAGCTCTTGGAAGTGATAAACATGATGGTATTATATGTACTGGTTTTGACATGACATGTATTGCTGTTGATTCATGTGCGCTTCTCGTTGATGTGGCAATTATAAAAGCATCAAAGATTGTTAAGGTGAATGGGAATGAATCCATCGATGATGGAAGTTCGTTGGATGAAGAACATAGAACTGGTGCTTTAGTCCATCGGCCAAATGATAATAAAGATGTCATCTTAAAGGGTGAATTATAAATATACAGGTTATTACATGTCGTGTAATCAAGCACTTTAATGTGGGAGTTGTAAGCTATTCGGAATTGCATATTCTTAAGCACTTTAAGAAGGTACCAACCCGCTTAATTTTAAGCTGTTTTATTCAAGCACCCACAACTGCTTATTGCAGGTAAGAGTACAAAAAATAAGCATCCAAACACCCTTTAAGAGTTTCATATAAAGTCATTGTATCATTTATGTATGTTTCAAGTAATATGATTCTCTATTGGAGTATTTAAAATTCTCTGAAATAAAATATATGATTAGTTTGGTTGAAATGGATCAAACGTTAGGTGTTGCATGGACGGACCTACATTGATGCCGGGTGTGGCACGGGCCACACCCAATTTTAAGTCACGGAGTGTAAATTTTTTCAAAAAAGTGATGTTATTTGGTATGTGCAACCCTCGATATTTGTGCTATTTTCTTTATAATGCGCAAATTTTGGTAATTATGATAGAAAAAATTTTGTGCAACACCCTTCCGAAAATCCTGGGTCCGTCCCTGAGGTGTTGTTTGCCGTATCTATTGATCATCCCAAATATTTTGTTGGTTTTGATATTGTGTGTGGGTATGAAGATGAAGAATGAAGAGTGAAGATTGGTGTTTGATTTAGATTGTTTTTTTTTTCCTTTTTTTTGGATTGTATGGTTGAGATTTGAGAATGGTTTTGGTGTTAATTTTAGAGAGAGAAGCATAAATTTAGAGAGAGAAGCAGGAAAAGAGATAACATGAGGGTGGTGGTAGTGATGGTATAATTTTTTTATTAAGTGCATCGTTCGTCCCAAAGGTTGTACCACCAAAATAATCAACCAAAACGATAAAATGATCATTTTGCCCTCATGTGCAAAGCGCATGTGAGAAGATAACAGACGTTGACTAATGAAAAATGGGTCAAGGGACCGATTTAGACTATAAAACCTTGTTTTGGACTCCCCACGATGAAAAAGACAAGTTTTGTTCCAAAGATAATATTTAGGTACAAGATTAGGGACCAATCGTGTGTTTTACTCTTTATAAAATGAAAGGAGATGGATGCCTCTGTTGGAAAATTTAGTGCACTTGTAGGATTAGTTCACACCTTGTAATGGGTTAGGAGGTACGGAGTGTACACCCAAAAGGTCCATGAACACCTGACTAATAGTGGTTTGTAATAGAAAAGTAGCGTAAGAAAGTAACGCTTAAGGTACCGCCTTGGAAAAGTAACGCTTGTGGCCTAATCGAGCGGTTTCCACCGATGGGCAGTGTTTCCACCGATAGGCGTTGTTTCCACCGGTGTATCCATCGAGCTATGGCGTAGTGCGATAGATAGCAGTTTCCATCGATAGGTTGTACTTCCAACGCAAGTGGTACCGCTAGTGGAAAGTAATCGCTTATGGGAAAGTACTTGCTAAATGGCGCTTACAACTTCTTTATGACCACGCTTAATTGGTCATGTAAACCACTAACTATAATGGGGATTATGAGGCTATTAATGGGCCGATTAATACTCATAATTCCATTGGAATAGCTCAAGAGTAACCTCCTATAAATAGGAGATCTGATTATGCATGAAGAACACAAAAAGAAAACGTAAACACTTATTAGCTTAAAGGGTTATAGAATTGTGCCTAATTCTCTAACCGCATTTGGTCTTATCCCAAGTATATATACGTGATACTCAGCATTAGGGTCGAATAGTTTACTTTGGAAAGTGATCACACGATTCCAAGTGATATCCGGTAACCACTAAGTGGTATCTGCATTACTTAACGTTTGTTTGTTTCACAAGAGTTGCACATTCCAACGGTGATTATCTTCACCCCGCTTTGGGACGAATAACCACCAACAATCAAAGTAAACTATTTTGTGATAATCAATGGCAAATGCTGCAATGAAACACATGGCTTCAAACTTTGCTAAGCCACAAGTTTGAAGGGTGGACTTAGAGGTGGCGCGTAAGAAGATGAACTTCTTTGTCGCCAGCATGAGTGTGGTCATGTCTTACCACTACTCCAATTCTCGATGATGGTGATGATGCTACTGTAGCACGAGGAGGGAGCAAGTGGGAGAATGGTGACTACATATGCAGGTCTTATTCGAATGGTATGTCCGATTCTTTGTTTGATATTTATTAGAACTTTGAATCTTCCAAAGAACTGTGGGATTCCTTGGATGCCAAATATATGGTTGAGGATGCATCAAGTAAGAAGTTTCTTGTAAGTAATTTCACAAATTATAAGATGACTGATTCAAGACCGCTTATGGAACAATAAAATGAACTTCTTGGAATACTTGGAAGGTTTACACAACACCAAATGAACATGGATGAGGCTATTAAAGTCTCTTGTGTCATTGACAAGCTCCCTCCTTCATGGAAAGATTTCAAGCATACCTTGAAACATATGAAGGAGGAGTTAAATCTTGTTGAGTTGGGTACCATCCGCACATTGAGGAATCTCTCAAGGTGCAGGATAATGACAAGCCAAAGAGTAGCAATGCTACTGGACCATCTATTGTCAATATGGTGGAGCATAACAACTCCACCAGGTACAATGATAACAAAGGCAAATGCAAATATCATGACAACATTGGCAAGCGTATCCTAACAAGAAGGCAACACCTACTTGTTGGAAATGTGGCAAGACAGCCAAATTAAAAGGGATGAAAGGTGTTAAAATTGGTGGTAAAGCCAATGGATCGTGAACTAATGGTTCAGGGAGTGGTGGTTCACCAACTCATCAAAGGTCGTAATATGTTTAATAAGTCTTTTAGATTTATTATGTTACATATGTATCCTGAATCTTTTATGTGCGTGATGATGATGTAGCGGGTTGACTCTCGTGCAATGGTTCATGTGTGTAAAGATAAGTCGGGTTCAAGACTTATGAGTCAACGAATGATGGTTCTATTATTCACATGGGAAATGAGTCAACAGCCTTGGTGCATGGTCTTGGTTGTGTAGATCTTAGGTTTAGTTCAGGAAAGATTGTAACTTTGTTTAATGTTATTCATGTTCCCGAGCATCGGGAAGAACTTGGTTTCAAGTAGTATTTTCAATAATTATGGTTATAAACAAGTTATTGAGTCCATAAATTTGTTCTTTCTAAATGTGGTGTTTTCATTGGTTTTGGTTATTTATGTAATCAAATGTTCAGGCTTAATATTACCACCCATTGTTATTTCAACTTTTGTGACCAAATATGATCGGGACTGACTACCCTTTGGCATGCTAGACTTGGTCATGTTCACTATAAAAGGATGCAAGATATGTCTAAGGATGGTTTAATCCCTGCTACATGAACACCTGAAAAGTGTAAAACTTGCATGTTGACCAAAATAACCAAAGTGTTTTTTCGTCGTGAGACTAAGGTCTTGGTCTAATACACAAAACACCCTGTGTTGCATGCCACTCCTTCTTTGGGGAATAAGAAGTACTTTGTGACATTTATTGATGATGCTTCAAGGGTTTGTTATGTCTATCTTGCAGCCAAGGATGAAGCATTAGATAAATTCAAAGTGTTTAAAACTGAAGTTGAATTACAACTTGGGTCCTCGATCAAAAGATTAGGACTGATAGGGAGGTGAGTACATAGATACTCGGACTTTCCTGTTGGAATAATCCATGAAACAATCTGCCTTATACTCCTCACAAAATGGTATTTCGAAAGGAAAAACAGGGTGCTAAAGGAGATGGTTAATTCCATGTTGTCCTATTCAGGACTAAGTCAAGGGTTCTGGGGTGAAGCTATGTTAACAGCTTGCTATTTATTAAATAGGGTTCCAAACAAAAGGAACAAGGTTACCCTTATGAACTCGGACTAAAAGGACCCAACCTGAACTATCTCAAGGTTTGGGGTTGTAGGTCATTGTAAGACTCCCCGATCCAAAGCAGACTTTGGGTGAAAGAGGCATTGATTGCATCTTTGTTGGATATGCCGAGCATTCCAAGGCTTTTAGGTTCTATGTTATTGAACCTAATGAACATGTTTCGGTTAACTCAATAATTGAATCAGGGATGCGGAATTTGACATGAGAATAGATTCTCATCAGTCCCTGGACCAAGTCAGAGGATTCCTAATGGAACTCATGACACTGTGTATCGAGGTCCACGATGATGAACCATCGGTGGTCCTCGATGAGGTTGTGGTTCAAGAATCGAACCAATGCCTGGGAAGAGCAAAAGGGTCGACTCCAAAGTCATTTGGACCTCGAGTTTCAACTATACTTAGTTGAAGGTACTAGGATGAGGTCTGGACCAATACTCCTATTGCTTCATTGTTGAGGATGATCCCAAAACATTTGAAGAAGCAATGAAGTCCCGGGACATTGCTTTCGGAAAGAAGCAATCAATGATGAGATGGATTCCATCATGGGCAACAACACTTGGGTGTTGGTTGATCTACCTCCTGGTTGCAAACCTCTGGGTTGCAAATGGATTTTCAAAAGGAAAATGAAGGTAGATGGAACTATTGAAAAGTTCAAGGCTAGACTAGTCATTTAAGGCTTTAAACAAAAGTCAGGAATAGACTATTTTGATACTTATGCCCCCGCTCGACAAGATTCATAAGACTGCTGATTGCTTTGGCATCTATTCACAATCTGATTATTGATCATATGGATGTGAAAACAAATTTTCTTGAATGGTGAATTGAAGAGGAGGTTTATATGAACCAACCTCGTGGCTTCATCTTGCCCAGCAATGAAAACAAGGTGTGTAAACCGATTAAGTCTCTTTATGGACTTAAGGTGCACCTAAGCAATGGCATCAAAAATTTGATGAAGTGGTTTTGTCTAGTGGTTATGTTCTTAACCAAGCCGACAAATGTGTATATAGCAAATTTGATGAATCTGGTAAAGGAGTCATCATTTGTCTATATGTTGATGATATGTTGATCTTTTGCACCTGACCAAAATCAGTTGACCGACAAAGGAATTTTGTCATCAAGGTTCTCCATGAAGGACATGGGGAGGCTGATGTTATCCTTGGTATAAGGATTAAACATGAAAGTAAAAGAATTTCTATCTCAGGTCTCATTATATTGAGAAGGTAATCGAGGAAATTCAATTGATTGTACTCCAGTGAGTACACCTATGGATACTTGTGAGAAGCGGATGCCTAATCATGGCAAGGCTGTATCTCAACTTGAGTATTCTAGGGTAATTGGTACTCGATGTATGCCATGACTTGTACAAGACCGATATTGGTTTTGCAGTGGGAAAATTGGCGTATACTAGTAATCCTAGTGTTCATCATCGCAAGCGTCAAAGGGTACTGAAGTATTTGAAGAGAACTATGGATCATAGTCTCTCATATACTTGTTACCCATCGTTGTTACACTGATGGAAGTTGGATCAAGAATACCAAGACAATTCGTCTACCAGTGGTCGGGTATTCCTACTTGGTGGAGGTGCAATTTCTTGGGCATCCAAGAAGCAAACTTGCATCACCAGTTCAACAATGGAATCTAAATTTGTGGCTCTAGCACTGGCTGGTAAAGAAGCTGAATGGTTGAAAAACTTGCTTCTTGAGATTCCATTGTGGCCTAAACCTATAGCACCTATTTCTATCCGATGTGATAGTGCGGCTACATTGGCTAAGGCTTATAGCCAAATGTACAATGGTA
The DNA here is from genome assembly GCA_910596185.1 of Chrysanthemum makinoi. Lineage (NCBI taxonomy): Eukaryota > Viridiplantae > Streptophyta > Magnoliopsida > Asterales > Asteraceae > Chrysanthemum > Chrysanthemum makinoi. Next base: position 75,745,205 of record OU343216.1, on the reverse strand, counting down.
AGTCTAGACACTTAGGTGTCGGACATAGCATGATTCGTGAGCTTATCATGAATGGGGTGGTATCTATAGAATTTGTTAGATCTCAAATGAACTTAGATCACTTGACGAAGGTCGGCTAGAGACTTGGTTATAAATCCTCGCTAAAGGGGTGGGTTTAAGTCCAACTTAGTCACTGAATGCTAGGACACCCAACTCCTCCTAAGGAAACTTGGGAGCTGAGTTCAATGTGGAAAGTGAACATTCGGACTGGAGCACATGTTTTATTTACATCCCAAGGTTGTGCTCTTAACCTGCCGAAAGGAGGATGAAGTCTTTACTTCTTAATGGTTAATTTTCTTTGAAAAAGTGCTTGGCAGGAGCATGACTAAATAGGAACCACCTATGTAAATGTTGAAGTTTTCCGCTTCGGAAGCTTTGGACTTTTAGCTTTTACAACATTTATGAATTTGGATATGGACACATGGCTTGTATAGTGTCAGGAGCTTTAAGTGTTTGAAAACTTGTGTGTATTTTATCTTCGGGTATTCAAATGGGTTAAAGGGTTCAATTCTTAGAACACCCAGATTCTCGAATATTTGAACGTGTAATTTACTAAGATGGAAATTCAATCCTCAGGACATTTTCGTTTATGCACATGTTTTGATTGATGTTTATTTTTCATGCAAAGGAAGTGAACTAAATTTAGGGAGGATTGTTGGAAAATTTAGTGCACTTGTAGGATTAGTTCACACCTTGTAATGGGTTAGGAGGTACGGAGTGTACACTCATAAGGTCCATGAACACCCTGACTCTAATAGTGGTTTGTATTGGTAGTGCTAGTAGAAAGTACTGCTGGTGAAAGTACTGCTTAAGGAAAGTACTTGCTGTGGAAAGTACGCTTGTGGAAAGTACCGCTTGTGGCTTCCACGATAAGCGGTTTCCATCGATGGGCGTGTTTCCACCGATAGGCGTTGTTTCCAATCGGCGGTGTATCCACTATAGTGCTATGAAAGTATCGATAAGCGTGTTTCCATCGATAGGTTGTACTTCAACGCAAGTGGAAAGTACCGCTAGTGGAAGTAATGCTTATGGGAAAGTCGCTAAATGGCAGTTACAACTTCTTTATGACCACGTTTAATTGGTCATGTAACCACTAACGGCTATAATGGGGATAATTATGAGGCTATTAATGGGCCGATTAATACTCATAATTCCATTGGAATAGCTCAAGAGTAACCTCCTATAAATAGGAGATCTGATTATGCATGAAGAACACAAAAAGAAAACGTAAACACTTATTAGCGAAAGGGTTATAGAATTGTGCCTAATTCTCTAACTGCATTTGGTCTTATCCCAAGTAAATATTCGTGATACCCTGCATTAGGGTCGAATAGTTTACTTTGGAAAGTGATCACACGATTCCAAGTGATATCCTGTAACCACCAAGTGGTATCTCATGTTACTACTATCAGCTTGTTTGTTTCATTTGCCAAGAGTTGCACATTTTCACGAATTGATTATCTTCACCCTGCTTTGGGACGAATAACCACCAACAGCCTCGACGTTCACTTTCAAGTAGTATATTTTGAACAAGTCGTACCCACTATACAACAAGCAAGCGTTTAATTTTTGTAGTCAAAAAATCAATAAGACCACATGCAAAGCGTTTACTTTTCAATTTTTCATAGGCATATATACAGTTTTTGCATCCAAAACTGTTAGAAGACCATCATTTATTTCTTTTACTTCAATGGAATCTTTCAATAATTTTCCATCTTCATCCCGAAAATGGACCTATGAAATGTTTTTAAGTTTTAGAGGCGAATACACACGAAACAACTTTGTAGATCATCTTTATGCAACTCTAACTCAAAGGGGAATAGATACTTTCAAAGATGATGACATGCTCCTTAGAGGAAAACCGATCTCACTCGAACTCCTGAAGGCGATTAAAGAATCGAGGTCTGCTATGATAGTTTTTTCTGAAAATTATGCTAACTCATCATGGTGCTTGGATGAACTTGTCAAAATTATGGAATGCCATAAATTGATTCTGACGGTGTCGCCAAGTGTTCTACCATGTGGACCCATCCGACGTCGAGGCGAGGCGAAAAAGAAAATTTGTCTCTAAGCATTCCAACAACAACAAGTGAAGTTTAGGGGAGAACCAAATAAAGTGAGTACGTGGAGAGAAGCTTTAGTCACAGCTTCAAATTTAAGGCTTCAGTTTCTCAAACTCAGATGGGTTAGTTTTCCTTGTTCATACAATCTTGTCTGATCCTTTTTTTTTAAGTAAAGAGCTTTCACATTATGAACAACAACATGGGGAATGCAAAACAAAAGGATCTGAATTTCATTGGAAAACATCAAAGCGTTTGGTTTAAAAAAAGATTGGAATTAGATTTGGATACAGATTTGGCTGGAAATAAGTGAGTGTTAAATATTGTTTGTTCTCATCAATTATAATTAGGTGAGGTTCAACTTAGGTATTATTTAATATTTAAACAACATGACCGAAACAACATGACTATTGAAGTTGACACTCCGAATTTCCAACAACTAGGGGGGGTTGTTTAAGCTTCCTTGTTATAAGTTTTCGTGAAGTATCTCTAGTAACCTTCATAAGTTGACCACAGTTAAGTTGAAAATATCCTAGAAAAAACCTTCATAAGAACTCATTCTCTCTTTAACATCCAATTTATTTTACTCATATATGCTAACAATGCTCTTAAATGTGCAGTGGCGAGTCACATTTTATCAACAAGATCGTTCTAGACATCTTAGGCCATATAAAGCCAAATGCTATAGAGAACAATCTCATTGGTATCGAGACACATATAGATGCATTGAATTCCCCTACCTGGATTTAGATGAAAGTATAGCTTATGGTAGGTATATGGGGAATGAGGGGAATTGGTAAAACGACAATAGCGCAAGCTATGTTTCGGAGAATTTCATATAAGTTTGACGGTAGTAGCTTTGTCAAAGATGTACGACAAAATTACTCAAATAAAAAAGATGTATGTGCCTTGCAACTGAAGATGCTAAGCGACGTTCTTATGACGGATAAAAGGTTCTTCTTGTTTTAGATGACGTGGATAATCCTCGGAAAGAAGAGTTTTTAGCTGAAACGAACACGTGGTTTGGCCCAGGAAGTAGAATCATAATAACCACAAGAAATCAACATTTGTTATCAGATGCATATGCAACGTATAAACCTAATATTTTACTTTTGGACCAAGCTGTCAGCTCTTCAGTAGGCATGCTTTTTATCGATGATTACAAGGAGTTGTCATATCGCGTGCATATGCTATGCTGGTTATCTTCCTCTAGCTTTGAAGGTTCTAGGTTCTTTCTTTTATGGAAGACACATTGTCGTTTGGGAAAGTTCCTTAAATAGATCAAGCTAAAGAACCGGATCTGAGATTTTAAGACAGAAGTTAAGTTATGATGGGCTACATCTTTCTGTGAAGAAAATATTTCTAGATGTTGCATGTTTTTTCAAGGGAAAAGATAAGGAACACGTTACTAGGATACTTGATAGCTTTGGTTTTGACCCTATGATAGGAATTAGCGCTCTAATTGAGAAATCTCTTATAACTGTTTCAAAGAAACCAGAGAGATGCATGACCTCATACAAGAAATGGGTTGGCACATAGTTCGTGATATGTTCACCAACAGCAGGATTTGGGAACTCGAAGAAATGCAGAATTGCATAATACGAAAAACAAGAATGAATCTCTATCTTTCTTTCATTTGATTAACCACAACTTTGGAAGGGCGTAATTTCTGTTATTCTTTTTTCGTATTATACTAATTTGTTAATTAAAGCCGTGGTCATTTTTTCTGCTTTCTATTATTTTTCAAATACATATTTGGTCGGAATTGGTATAAGCTAAAATTAATACATACTTTTGTGGTCTCAAATTTTAAGTGCATATGGGTGAATTTAGTGAAAGAAGTTAAATATCATGTTTTGTTTGAAGTTTTTGGAATGAACGACTAGAGTAATGTTTTGGTCATTTGTTACTTAAACTGAAATCAGTTGAAGCTATAGTTTTTCGAGACTACGAATACAACGTTGACCTCTACGATAAGAAGCTAACTAGTAAAGTTTTTAAAAAGTTGAAGAATCTCCGGCTACTTGATATTGACTCAGATTTTCCATCCCACGAACCAACAGCTTCTCCCCGATGAATTACGATGGCTTTGTTGGCATGAATACCAATTTATTGCTCTTCCCAGAGTAGCACGATGCGTAATCTTGTTCGGCTTGAAATGGTCAATAAGCCATTAAATGTTTATGGGAGGGACGAAAGGTATTCTCAGAAATTAAATCAGCTTCGAGAAATATATTGAATTATCATGTTTTGCAACAAGTGCATTAAGTACTTTTATTAATTGAATCAATTTATGTTTTTTGATAGATACTACCAAGATTGAAATTCATTAATCTTAGTGAGTCGCAAATAACAAGAATTCCAGATGTCTCTGGGTCCCCATATATTGAGAGGTTCATCTTAGCTAATTGTGCTAGTTTGGTGGAGGTACATGAGTCGCTTGGATGTCATCGTAGGCTTGTTTACTTAGATATGAGTGGTTGTAGGAAGCTAAAGTATCTCCCGTCGACAATTGAAATGCAATCCCTAGAGACTCTAATTCTTTCCAGTTGCTTTAGTCTTGAAAGATTCCCAGAAGTCTCACCATGTATGGTAAAACTTTCAAAGATATATCTTGATCATTGTAATCAAATAAAGTACCTGCCATCATCATTTAGATATCTATCTGGTCTTAGCTTCATAAGCCTAGTGAGTTGTTTGGAACTTACGAACATTCGAAACTCTATTTGTGTGTTGAAGAATCTCAAGAGCTCAGATCTTCATAATTGCATTAGACTGGAGATATTACCAGAGGAGCTTGGAAGCATGGAAAAGTTGGAAGAACTTTTGTTAGATTCCGTCAGCAGGCCCGCCTTTGAAAGCATGCTAGAGTCGAGTAAATTTCATACTTTCACAAGTTTGTATTCTTTGAGAAAATTGGATCTTAGATGGAGACAAATTGAAGAGAAGGACTTTCCCCGAACCTTCACGCGTTCTCTTCATTAGAAGAACTAAATCTAAGTGGCAACTCTAATTTAACACAAGTTACTTTGGAATCTCTCATATTTAAAATCTTAAACTGTTGGAGGTAAATGAATGTTCGAGACTACGAATTTTAGATGATCTCCCTTTAGGAATACAGAGACTAAAGGCTTGGAGGTTACCACCGAAACATTGGAAATTTTGTACGAAAGATTATGAATGGCTATATAAGCTATGGCTCTTTGATTGCCCCAGAATCTACAGAAACAAGAGAACAAAAGATACATAGATAGAATGTTGGAGCTGTCATTCTCTAAGGTGACCAATACTCTCTCTCTCACACACACACACGCCAATAAAGAGATCAGATATATAGATATAACTTATTTAAAGTTTGCTCCTTCCCAAAAACGCCAAATTCACAAATATAGCTTGTTTGGTTATATTTATGTGGCAATGTTTGATAATATTTCCTTTTCTTCGATTGCCAATATTTCCTTTTCTTCGATGGATTTTTTTTTCAAGACCTCCACGAGCACCTGCTTTGTTAGGTGGGAAAAGCTGGTGGAGGCAATCTTGCTTAGCGCGTCTGCTTGCTTGTTCTGGCTTCGGGGAATCTGCTTGATGGAGAATGTCCGGAGTCCCTGACATGCTTTAGCTTTTGCCAAGTAGCGCGCCATGCTTTCCACTTTGCCTCATACGCTCCGTTATCGAGGTTTTCCTAGTCAAGGTAAGGCTTTGAGTTATCATTTAAGTGCGGAACAAGACCTGAATTAGGATGATATTCATAGAGCGGTTACTCTTTGTGTACGTTATGGAGTCTCCACTCCATGTTGAAAGCTCTTTCAAATAGCATGAGCGTTGAAAGTCTTCAATTAGACTAGAGCGCTAGATTCTTTTTTTACTTCTTTCAAAGGGGAATGAATGGAATGAAGAAAAGAAGAGAGGAGGAAAGTGGTTCACTGGAGTTTGTCTCTTGAAAATGGTTATTATCTTGAAGGTCTTTTTCTCTATTTTATTTCATGGTATTAAAGCCAACAAACAAGAGAATTAGGGTGTTAAAAAAAGAACCCCAAACCCGCTTGTTTAGAGAAGAAAACTGCTCGTCGCTTTTCTTTTTGATTGATTTTATGACCGATAGAAATGGAAACTTTTTTATTAGATGCCCTATACCCACCCTCTTTGTTAGACCCTAACACGAATTATGTACACTACACAATGAGGCAGGAGTCAACGTTCGCTGACAGGTCCTTCACCTGCATCTGCTCCGCAATTCTCAGCCCCGCGATCAGTGCTTCATACTCGGCCTCATTGTTGGATGCCTCAAATTCAAAGCGCAAGGCGTATGTGAGTTCCTTTCCTTCAGGGCTTGTTAGGATTAGGCCTGCCCCGGGACCTTCCTGACATGAGGATCCGTCCGTGAACAGATTCCATGGTTCCGAGTACGGTTGCTTGTCCCCTTCCTTGTCTAGAGTTCCTTCTCCTGGGATTTCGGCGAGGAAATCTGCTAGCACTTGCCCTTTAATGGTTGTTCGGGGTCGGAAGCTGATGTCATGCTCATCCAGCTCTATTGCCCATCCGACCATTCTTCCACTTTTCTCTGTTTTTGTCAAGACTTGCTTCAGTGGCTGATCTGTAATTACCGCCACAGGGTGTGCTTGGAAGTAACGCCGCAGTCTGTGGGACGCGTACACTAGTGCGAGGACAAGCTTCTCCATTGAGGTGTAATTCACCTCAGGACCCTTTAGGGCGCCGCTGACAAAATACACAGGCTGTTGTCGCGACTCTCTTTGTGCCAACAAGACGGCACTTACAGCTTCCTGGGATGCGGTCAAGTACATGATCAGCTCCTCCTTTGGGCGCGGAGCAATGACCATTGGCAAGTTAGCAATGTGCTGCTTCATTTCCTTGAATGCTTGCTCCGCCTCAGCTGTCCAAAGAAAAGTCGCTCTTCTTGATGCACTTCTTCAGTGTTTTGAAGAATGGAAGGGACTTTTCCGTACGACTTGGACATGAATCGGCTGAGGCTAGCTAACTTCCCATTCAAAGATTGCACTTCCTTTTTGGTTGTTGGGAATTTGAGGCTAGTTACGGCCGCAGATTTGTCCGGGCAAGCTCTGATGCCCTCCTTGCTCACCACGTGACCCAGAAATACCCCCTGCTCCGCCCCGAATGTGCACTTTTTGGGGTTAAGCTTCATGTTGATATTTCGTAGCGTCTTGAAAGTCTCCTCCATATCCCTAAGCACTTCTTCCTCCGAATGGCTCTTGATGACTAAATCGTCTACATATACTTCCAAGTTTCTTCCAATCTGCTTGTCAAAAGCTCTATCCACCAGCCTCTGGTATGTGGCACCGGCATTCTTCAAACCTAAGGGCATTTTGGTGTAGCAGAAGATACCTTGATTTGTGTGGAATGCTGTTTTTTCCTCATCCCCAGCCGCCATTTGTATTTGGTGATACCGTTTATACGCGTCAAGGAAGCATTTAAATAAGTATCCACAGAGGGATTCGACTTTCCAGTCGATCTCTGGTAGGGGGTAGCAATCCTTTGGACAAGCTTTATTCAGATCTTTGAAGTCCACACACATTCTCCAGCTCCCATCACTCTTTTTTACGAGGACTGGATTAGACAACCAATCGTGGTAATGGACTTCCTTCATGATCCCTGCTGCAACCAACTTTGTGACATCTTCGTTAATGGCTTTGTTATGCTCCGGAGCTTGTCCCCTCTTCTTTTGCCGTATAGGGCTATAGCCTTCCCTGACGTTCAGCTTGTGCTCCGCGATTGTCCGCGGAACTCCAGTCATATCAGAGGGTTCCCAAGCAAAGATGTCCAAGTTATTTTTGAGCAGATTGCAGAGGCTCTTCTTTCCTTTTTCACTTAACCCCCCCCCCCAATGGTGATCGTTTGGTCGGGGAATCTAGGGTTAATCGCGACTGCGATCCCTTCCTTCGCCTTTGCCTCCTTGGCAGTATGATGGAGTGCTGGTTCTGCGACCATTCTGCATTCAACCGGGACTACTTTGTCACTGTGCAAAGTTACAACTCCGCCACAGGTAGGAAATTTCAACATCCCATGTGCTGCAGATGGCACTATTCTCAACAGCCTGATC
>OU343216.1:75703647-75733106 GCA_910596185.1 Chrysanthemum makinoi | reverse complement strand
GTTGGAATCACTCTAAACGTATTTCAAGTATTTATATTTCATATGTAATAGGTAGCTTTATTATGGCCTTTATGTTTGTTTTAAGGTCAAGCTTATGTAGAAGGCCCATAAGCTTATTTAAATCTAATAAGGATAGGAAGGGAACTAGGAGTGTTGCCCTAGCTTCCCTCCTATAAATCCTCTTGTAAACCTTCATTTGAAGGTTGATTGTTCAAGTTTTTCTCTTTCACTCATACCTACGCATACCCGGTCATATTATTGTTTGTGTGTGTGTTAGATCTTGTTCAATCGCCTCATCTCCTTTCTTATAAACTTGTGTTGTAAAACTAGTGACCTAGGTGGTATCAATAAATGATAGTTGGGTGTACTTTCGTTTGTTTTGAAGTTTTGATTTTTGTGACTTCTGGCGTAAAGATAAGCATAAACTTTGGTTATCTTAAAAACTTCGTTTTACACTTTTTAATCAAGATTCTTGTACTTTCAATGTTTTGAGGTGTTAAAATACTTGTTTTTGGCAAATAGTTTCAAACTTTACTTGGCGTGGATTTCGTTTTAAGCTTGTTTTTGTTAGGTGGGTGTGGATTCTCTGGCGTAACCGTTTAAGCGGTTTGGTTCATCAAAATTCACACTTTTGTGTTCTTTTGGTACTATTGAAGCTATTCCATACAAAAATGCGGTTTAGAAACACATTTGGGCAAAATCAAAGTTACGAGTAATCTACTGGCGTATCAAAACCCTAAAATTCTGGCGTAAGATTTTCCTTGGTTTGATCTTCATTTTACGGTTTTATTCCGTGTTTTCTTACTTGGATAAGTCACGAAAATCGTGACTTTGGATATCTTTTGCCTTTGTGAAGTGTAAAAGATCATTTGAGCAAAACCTAAAATACGCGCAAGCATAAACGGCGTAGAAATACTCATAAGATTCACTTCAGTAAACTTGGTCTCTAGCATAAGGTAATCCTACGCCTAACTTTCTCACATAACTTTTGTCACATAACTTTAGTGCTTTTATCCTACTGCAGCGTAAGCTAAAACCTAAGTAACTCCTCATTATTCGCAGCGTAACTTTTGGTGTTTTAGCATAAGTGCTACTTGGTTCTTGTCTTTTCTACGCTTTAGGACACTTCATCAACAAAGGTTCATTCGACTACAAAGATCCATTTTACCACACAAGTTTCAACATGTCACAACCACCATACTCTAACTATTTCCCTTACACTTATCCTCAGCGACAACAACAACTAAGTCCACAACATCGGCAATGGAATCAACAACAAGCAATTTATCAACAACAATTTAATCAACAACATACTCCACAACTTGCTGCAAATCCACAACCTCAAATGGTTCAACCACCACCAAGTTCTCAAGTTCAACCGTACACAAATGAATTCAATCAACATCCATCAAGGAACACTATGAAGGGACCCACTTGGTTTGCAAGATGTGTGGCTTTAAGCGACCAACAATCAATTCATGAGGTTGGATCATTGATAGACCTCAATGCTCCTCCGAGGAAACTACGATCAATGGGTGATAAGGTTCTTTAGGTTTTGTGATCTGAAGAAGCCACATGGAAAGTTCTTTAAGAAGGTTATCTTAGAAGGTCCATTTGAGATGCCTACTATCATTGTACACGGAGATCCAAATGCCATTCCACCAAGAGATGAACAAACCAACATTGCTTTCATGTTGAGATTTAAATCCCACGAACTTCTACACTATGGTGATGAACTTGCAATGGAATACATCCTCTTAGGATTACCAAACCCAATTCTTAAATAGTGTTGATGCTCAAAAATTTGCACAAAAAATGTGGGATCATATTAGTCTTCTTATGGAAGGATCGTACTCAATGGGAGGATTTGGAATCAAAATTTACTTGGCTTATGAACACTTCATGATTGAACACGGAGAACACTAGAGTCCTATCATCATAGATTTTTGAGACATCATCAATGATTTGGATAAACACAACATCATCATGCCAAGAATTTTTGTGAATACTAAGTTCTGAGTAGTCTTGGTCCCGAATGGGAGAAGTATGTCATTTTTCTCCGTCAAGCGAAGAACATGCATCATTCTACCTACGGATTGTTGTGCGATTACTTGAAACCTCATGAAAAGGAAGTTGATCGGGAAAGGATTCTCCGTGCTCAAATTGCTCCACCAACACATCAGGAAAATCAACAACAACTTGCCAATATGCTCAAAACCGTTATTCTCCTCAACCGGCAACTCAACCAAGCGCTTCAAACACACCTTCACAACAACAACCTCAACAAAATCAATTGGTTCCATACAACAACAATGCTCAAGCATATGTCATTGAAGCGTGAGGAATCGATCCGTTGAAGCATTGCAACAAGGATTTGCTATGATTGCTAATGCCTTAGCCGTTATACCAACAAATCCAACAATCGTATTCGTTCCTCATCTAACACCGCGGACTCAAAATTTGTTGTGAACAATGGGCGTGTTGAAGTTAGAATAAATGATTATGGTGAGTCGGATGATGGTGGTCAAGGGTTTAATCTTTGTGGGTAGGAATAACAATTTCAAGTGGTGGAATAGGGAAATGCTCGGCATGGGTTGAATGGTCTTGATGCTACAAGCGCAATGAGAAGGGACACGGCTAATGCATGCCCAAAGCCAGGACTAAGAGGCGATGCTTATTTCAAAGGCTCTTCTTTTGGCTCTTAAGGATGAAGGTGGTGGAACTCTCACGGACAAAAACGAGCTTTATGGCAAATCTTGACTCGGATGATGATATGGAGGACTTGCGGGCCACATTTTGATATGTTGATGGCTAATATCGGTTACACATGATGTGCAGGCCGATGTATGACGATGGCTTGTCTCGGGTGAACAAACCATATTTATCTACGATCTCATATCTCCGCCAACATACGCATCGGAGAACTCGGAATGTTCAAAATGAGTCATCCACATCTCATTCGATTTTCAACTAGACCCGTAGTTATATTTGGCGATCAAGATGACCAGCCGATTTCCCTTGATAATCAAATTGACTCGTGTGGTCATACTTGAGGATCTAAATAATGATCATGTTGACTGCGTTGAACAAGATGAACCTTTGCCCCATCGAATCTTGTTACATTACTTCAAGACCAACAATCCCAAATTCTTTGCATGTGTTGCATTAAATCGGGACTTGAAAAGTAAAATGCCTTTGTTAACAAAGGATTTTGAATGTTTACAAAAGCAACTCAACTTTTTCAAAACTCAAGAAAAGCGTGAAAGCGGTTTTGAAGCGACCTTTGCCAAATCTTATCAAAGCGAAAATATTTAGAGCGACAGTCATTGATCTAGCAGCTTGAAGAATGCTTTGTTATGCGAAATAGAACAATGAAACATGAACATAAAAGCAAATTAATGCTCTCACCTTGGAAAATCAAAAGCTAAAATTGAGTTGTTAACTTGTCAAAAGCAGTTCTCTGCATACAAAAGCATTCAGCAGCGAATAGATGATCATCTTGAAGAAATCATCGGCTTGCAAAACAAACTTAAAGAGTTTAAAACTGTTGTTTACAAACATGGCGAGTTGGTCACAACCATTGAAAAGTTTACTTTAAAACCCAATCCAAATGGATATGGACGAATCTTTAGCGATTACAAACCTAAGCTTTCAACAAAACATTCAAACCAAATCACGAAGTTTCGGTCGCGAGAATATAAAATTGATAATTCTATTATGAATGTTGTTGAATATCATCGTCAAGAGGAATTAATTAGATCACGGCGAGTCGATCAAAATTAAAAGCGTTGTTTACAACAAACCTTTTAATTATTCAAAACCGGTCACTTTCGTCACACAGCAGTTCTTAACACACCAAGAGTTATCATCAGAACACACAGGTCTTATTAATCCCAAAGCAGAGACTTTGCACAAACTTATGGTCCTTTACCTTCCATTAGTGAAGTAAACTCACAACCTGACAATCGAAAAATTCTTCGATATTTTGACATTTTCATGGTAACCTCAAATTTTACAACATGAGATAGAATATCGTCTGAAATCAAGTTGAACATTTTCAATAAGCCTCTGGCGAGAACAAAAGACATTTTTCGAGAAAAATCTTTTACCTAATGTTAAAACTTGAAAAGTTGTGCAATTGCACAGGAAAAGGATTTTCATAAGAAACTGGGTCATGAAAAGCGTTTTAGAGAAAGCGAAACATCTATTTCAAACACTAAGCGTAAAAGAAAATGTTAAGAAAAGATGTTGATCGACTCTTGGAAGATGTTATATGTGCGGATGTTCAAATGTTGTGTTATTGAATTCGTTGTCATATGCATTTGATAATATCTCTGGCGTCTTTATTTAAATCTGGTAAATGTTGAGAACGATATAATGTGCTTGGTCGAGTCCTTAAGCTGTTGAAAACAAGCGATTGTCAAGCGAACTTTCAAATGCAATTCGTCGTCTTAATTGGTGTCAAAAAGATATTCACGATCAACAAATTGTTTTTCTAAACAAAATCAACCCGATTCGTGCAAAACCTTCGATTCTAAAATGAGCAGCTGGATGATCAAAGCGTGTCTTTTAAGTGTCAAATCTCAAAATATGAACAAGAACTTGTAAAATTTAAAAGGAATATGGTGTCATATTTGATTTACTTAAAAGACTTCGTGATGAAGCATCAAATGAACTTGATCATTATCTTGCACACACTAAAGAAGTTATGCATTTCTTTGGAAATGTTAGATACGAAAATCAAGATCGATTCACACTATCATCAAGTTAAGAGAAATGTTAGGAAAGTATGAACAAATTCCGTCAACAATCATTAAGAGATTAGTCCCCGTAACACTTAGTACTCATGCACCTAGAATCTCTACTGCCAAATCACAAGTAGCTAGCGTGCTTCCTTCTCTTGAAGCAGGGAATAGTTGAGCCTTTTCCAAACGTCCGCACTTCACAGCCTAAGAGCACTCAATTGAAGAATAGGAAGTTGCGACCTAAGAAAAGATCAATCAAGAATGCTAAAGTAGAAGAACACCTAGGACTCTGAATAAGACACCCGTTGCCTCCACTATAGATATTGCGTCTAGCAAATGTAATAGAAATAGTGATGTAACGAATGCTAAACCATTAAGTACTTTTGATATTGATCGATGCCTTGTGTTATTTGTGGTAAAAGTATGAATTCTGATTGCCATGATAAATGTGTTGCTAAAGCTATAATCTCGTTTAAGGAATCCTAAGAACCGGAATACCTCTAGGCCAACTAATCTTTCTAAGTCATTGCTTGTAGACCGCATCTTTAGATTCTAAGAAGCATTCTTTGTCCCTGTAGCTCGGTTTCACCTCCTAGGAATGTAGTACCACCTAGTGAATTCACTAAGACTAAAGCAAAGAGTAGTTATAGATGGGAGAAATGGATATATAACACACTAGGATTTAAGTGGATACCTAAAGCTATTTGTGTGTGTATATCTACTTTACGCTGGAACCCTCTAACATTTGGGTTCCACATCTACTTCTATTCCATCGTATTAGTTTGTGTGTAATCACGGTGTCTGAGATCATTCTAGGATTGTTGATAGCGGATGTTCCGACACATGACGAGGCAATCTTAAGCGTTATCAAACTTTATTGCAAAGTTCATTGGCCTTTGTGGGTTAGGGAATGATCCTTAGCGGCTATCATGGACTCGGGAGATTATGTCAATGGGAACATCGAAATTAGCAAGGTTTACTATGTGGAAGGCCTCGGTCACTCTGTTTGATGGAGTCAATTTTGTGATGGAGATTTGGAGGTTGCTTACAGGGAGAAAACTTGTTTCATTCGTGATCTACAGGAATGACCTTATATGCGGCTCGCGTAATTCTAGTCTCTACACTATCTCTATGCAAGACATGGTTGCTTCTTCTCCCATTTGCTTACTTTCTAAGGCAACATCAACAAAATCACGGCTATGGCACCGTCGTCTCTCACATCTAAACTTTCAAACCATCACCAACCTTGCTCAAATCAAACTAGTTGAAGGACTCCGCGATTCCGGTATTCAAAAGATCACCTTTGCTCGGCTTGTGAACAAGGGAAAAGCACTCGTGCTCACTTTCCTTCAAAGGTGGAACCACGACTCGGCATGTGCTTCATCTTCTTCACATGGATTTGTGTGGCCCGATCTTGGCGTGCAAGCGATCAATGGCAAAGCGCTACATCTTAGTAATTGTTGATGACTACTCTCGATGGACTTGGGTCTACTTTCTTAGTAGCAAAGACCAAGCTCCACAAATGATCATCACCTTTCTCACAAAAATCACGAGTTGACTCCGCTTGCGTCGGAATCATCGAGCGGACAAAGGCGAATTTGTTAACAAAACCCCGTGAATTCTATGAGAAAGTGAATTGACATCAAACATCTATTGCCGCATACACGAACAAAGCGGAGTTGTTGAAGAGCCGAAACCGAGCGTTAGTGGGCGCAGAACAATGTTAATAAATGCTAAACTTCAGTTACTTATGGCGTATCTCTTGCATGCTATACTCAAAACGTTCTATGATCACAAAGCATACAACAAAACACCTTTAGAGCTTGTCCATAGCAGAGAAAACCGAATCTAAAACACTTTCATGTATTTGGATCTCTTTGCTATCCCAATAATGATCGTGATGATTTTGGAAAGCTCAAAGCCAAAGCTGACATTGGAGTCTTTATGGGATCTTGTGATAATTCAAAGGTTTCGAATCACGGAATCGTCGTACTAAGCGGTGATGGAAGCGATTCATGCTCATTCGATGAACTTCTTGAAATGGCTTAGGTATACGACTTAGAACCGGTCACAACCGCTTAAACTTCCCTCAAACCCCATCATCAATGAAGAAAGCCCTGACTTACTTCGTCACAAATGGAAGGTTATTTGCTCCATTTGTTGGTGGCGATATTGATGAGCGTGCTCAGTGTATCCATTTGTTTCCATTTGCACAACGATAATATTCTATACACGATACACGCTACAACAACTCTGTTGAAGAAGCACCTACGATTGACTCCAACACAACAGTTGAACACACCACTTCCAACAATGATGAACCGGTGATGATATACGAATGAAATACCCCCACACGCGATTTTGATCCAAATCGTTCTTCAACCCGTTTGCTAATGAGAGGCTACTGCACGGATGTGGCGGAATCTACAAACCATTTGAATCCTCGAGAATGCACAATGTATACCAACATCAACCCTCCACACATAGATGGAGAAAGACCATCCTCACGGAAAATTATTGGCAACCCGAATCAACGATGAATTCGAGACAAGCGTCTTCACCGCGAGCGGTGAACATTGCATTTATGCACTCAGCTTTACATCTGCCAATCTGAACCTAAAAACATCAAAGCGCAATGACAAAAACAATTGGATTGAATCCATGCAAGAAGAACTCAACCAATTCAAGCGTCTTGAAGTATGGGAGGCTGGTTGAAAGACCACAGAGTCGTCATTGGTCTAAAATGGATTTGGAAAAACAAATTGGATCTTTGAAGGGAGCGTCATCGAAACAAGTCCGCGTCGGTGGCTAAGGGTTATCGTCGGGAAGAGATTAGACTTTGAAGAATCTTTTGCTCGGTTGCTCGTCTTGAAACATTCGGATATTTCTAGCATTCGGCTCATATGAATATAAGGTCTATCGGATGGATGTCAAAGCTGCGTTTCTCAATGGACAACTTAAAGCGGTTTATGTCGATAACGGATGGATTACGTTGATCACGAGTTTCGAATCATGTCTACAAGCGAACAAAGCTCGTATGGTCTCAAACAAGCTCCCGGGCATGAATGCGATAAGCTATCATCTTTCCTCATTGCTAATAATTTCACCAAAGGTTCGGTTGACCCAACTCTTTTTATACAATATCAAGGGGAACATATCTTAATTGTTCAAATTTACGTGGATGACATCATTTTTGGGTCTACACATAAAAAGTTTTCAATCGCTTTTGCAAAACTAATGAAGAAAATTTTGAAATGTCCATGATGGGTGAACTTACATTCTTTCTCGGACTGTAAGTTCATCAATCACCATTGGTATTTTCTTGAGTCGGTCAAATATATGCCCTTGAATTGTTAAACAAATTTGGAATGAAAACATGTGACACCTATGCCACACCGATGGCTCATACCAAGTTTGGTGATTTACATGGGAAATTGGTGGACCCTACAAAATACCGTCGTATTATTGGATCTCTCATGTATCTAACGACTAGCGGGGCGATATTGTCTTTGCGTTTATCTATGCTCCGTTATCGGTCGCGACCAAGCTGAAACCCACCTCTCACGAGGCTAAAGAATCCTCCAGATACATAAAGGGAACCATTAACTTGGGGATCACGGTATCAGAAGGATTCGGTTTTGAACTAATCACTTTTTAGGATCTCGACCAGCGAGTGCTTAGACTCACGAAAAAGCACTTCGGGAGCTTTACAATTTCTTGGTGATAGCGGTGTCTTGGCTTGTCGAAGAAGCGAGGATTGTACATCATTTGTCATCAACGAGCGAGAATATGTAGCCATGTTAGCATGTTGTGCTCAAGTCATTTGGATGAGAACACAACTCAAAGACTATGGTTACGTATTTGGCCAATCGATGTATTGCGACAATGGTGCAATTGCAATCTCGTCACTGACTTCGATTCATTTTCGAAATCAAAGCACATCGATCTTGATATCATTTCATCAAGGATCACGTGGAGCGAGAGTCTTGTTGAATTATATTTTGTGGATGCGAGAATACCAATTGTGAATCTTCTCACCAAGCCTTGCCTCCGCTAGGTTTAATGAGTTGGTCCACGGATTGGTATGAGGTGTTTGACTCGAAGGAATTGGATGATCTCCTAAAATAGTCTTAAAACACATCAAACACCAAATTCTCTTTTGTAAATACTTTTCAAAAACAAAATACAAAATTATAAAACACATAAAACAACAAATATTCTTCTAATCTACTTTTCTTTCAACATTGCAAGTACATTTCTTCCGTCATCACTTTAATCTTTCAAAATTCAGTATTCTTCCGATCAAGTGTTGAGGGAAAAAATAAACTTTTGCTTGTTTCAAATCCTGTGTACTTGCATGTTATCACATCTCAGTTGATTCTTTTACAAATGGTGGTACATTTTATGGTTCAAAGACACTCCTCGAACTTTAATTTATAACCTTTCATTATTTTCTCAGTGGGGAGTGTCGTCAAGTTTCTGTCTTAAAATCTTTCGTTTGGTAACAAAAATGGAAGTTAAAAGGCTTTGGATGAAAATGGAATAGGTGGAGGGACCAAAATTGTCAAAAACTTAAAGTTAAATAAAACACCCCACTAACTATCACTTCTCATTTATTACAAAATACCTAAAAAGGATCCTAAGCCTAACAACTTCAAATTACGTGCTTTTGATCATCATTTTGTAAGTTGTTTCTTGTGTAAAACATGTTTCTAAGCAAAGGTTTTAAATTTCATTCAAATCCTCGGCTAAGCGTTTTTTACGGCGTGATTATGTGTTTCACATAAGCGTATGAACACACAATCATGTGTGTATGTTTGTGGTAAAATGATTTGTGTCAAAGCGTTCATAATACATCTATGATACCATTTAACCATCAAAATCCACCGAAACACTAATTGATGATTTTTGAAAATTAGGGTTTATGAGTCGGTGGGTATTTTCAAATGTGAAGTGTTTTGGTCAAAGATTGTTGGGTTATGGTCTATGGTGATGAATTGATGATTTCCTTGCTTTATAACCACCCCGAAACTCTAAATAATCAATAATTTGGAATTAGGGTTTAAAGTTCATAAGTTTGGGTATTTTGATTCACCATGAATTGGGTGTTATAACTCGGTATATTGACTTCCTCAACTCTCTTAGCTACGAGAAAAAAGTTTGGTGCATAATCTATGGCTAGAATCCATACTGGCGTAGATTTAGGGTTTAGGCTACTGGCGTATGTATTCTCTGTATGCTGATTAAAATGAGCTAGTATGTTTGTAATCGTGATAAAATGATGTTTTGTGTGTTAACTTTGATGATTTGATAAACTTATTTCGGGCTTGTTACTGCGTGAATCGAATCAAGGTCATTTGCACTCTACGCAAAAGTTACCCTCTGGCGCGTAGTCATGTTCTGCGTAAGAATAATCCTACGCATAACGACTCGGCGTAGGTTCTACAATGGACTCTGGCGTATCACGTGAAGGATATGCGTAAGCTTGATGACCTCTACGCATAAGGTCACTCTTACGGGTATACGTGGGTTAATATATTACCTACGCATAAGCTCTCGCATAAGGTCTCCTTTTTCTCCTCGTAACACTTCTACAGCGTAAGTTAGAGATTCTACGCGTAAGTCTAAGCCTAAGCATATATCATTCTGTCTCATATAACTTTGCCAAAACTACGCAACCTGGATTGACCTTCATGATGAATTGTTACTTGTTACAAACTTGTAAATAAACTAATCATATCATCACGAATCCTAAAATGTCACTAATAAATTGAAATCGTTTGATATGTTTGTGAACAATAAGTGATAACATAAACTTTAAAACTTAAAGTTAACTAACTCATGAAACATTTCACGGCGTCATTGGACTATTGAATATACAAGTGACTTAGGACTCGTAACAATCATTGACACTTTACATTCAATAACTAGACAATAAGACCCACGTTGACTAACATTATGTCTTTCGATATTTGGTTCTTTTGGCTAATGTTATCTCGGATCCGCGACATGGTGAACAAATGAATATGGATGCAGAAGTTCTCTCCATTCTTGATATCTATCCTCATGGCTATCAATGAAGATAGGAAAGAATAATCTCGTGTTGACTTTGACAACCTCACTTGCTCTGAATCTTCATGTTTAATTGCTATTGACATTACGAGGACTCATCCGTATCGAACATGCTTTCACACTCTGCAAGCGTTCACGAGATCTACATCAGGTTACGGAACACTATGGAAAGAGTCAAAGGACAAGCTAGCTGTGCGGTGACTACTGAATCACAAACAAGTCACCATTACACTACTGGAGACTTAAGAGTACATTCTCCTAATTCGATGTCGATCCAACAAACTATATGCCACACTGCTGAAGAGCTCACTCTCCAATTCTTAATCAATATCGGTTATGTGAGGCTACGGGAGTAATCACCAAGCACTCTCCGCGTAGAGCTTAAGTATTCCTCACCACGGAGAACACTCTACATGATCATCACCAGTCATTTTAGAGGTGCGTGGCAGGCTGACTATGGCACCTAAGCTCATAGAGCGCAAATATTCAGGGCATTGGTCAACAAGAAACACATCGCTATCGAAGCTCCGATTTGGGATGACATGATGTCATTTCTCAACAAACTTGGCTCAAAGATTCCTACATGGATATACAAAATTGTTGATCGGAGAGCACGGACTTCATCGACATTCCCGAAGAGGCTCAATGACCCCAACAATCCACGACATGTTACGGAACCCATTCTATCTGTTAGAATCAAGGAAACGTCTACAAAGAAACAAGGTGATGTGCTACCGATTTCCTTAGCGAAGATGTCGAGAAAAGCTAAAACGCGTACAAAGGTATGCGGAAGCGGTTAGACAAGGCAAAGTTGGTCATCTCGGCGAAAAATCTTGGAACACCTGTAGGAGAACCAAGAAAGTGCGGGAAATGCGGCAAATCTTGTGAGTCAAAGGAAGTTCCCCAAGAGGAACCTCCTTCAAGGGCTGTTCCATCTAAAGAAGGCTGCTCAATCCCAATTCCCAAGCGAGAACCGCAAAGAAAGCTTGTGGGCAGCTGCGAAGATGCTGGCCACGAGATGAAGAGATTACCTTCTGAGATACGCAGCACGTATCCCTCCGGCGGCTAAAACTACAAGTCCAATAGCCGATCATGGAAAGGAAAGACTCACGTACTTGAGTCTCATATGAAAGCTCACGAAGAAGAAGAAGAGCAACGGATCAATCATACGAGGAAGAAGTTTAAATTAGTTAGACAAATTCAAAAAGGTGAAGAATTTGCAAAAGATCAAATGGGTGGCCGGAGGAGGATCAAGTGGTCTTGCTCACTCTTTACAGGATCAGATGCGGTTAATCAACCGATAAAGGGATGCGGTGCCACCACTCTTGTGCAACAACAAGCGGCTTGTGAAGGAGTCTCAGATCTTAACATTGAGGAACGAGAAAAGAATAGAAGAAAGTGCGATGAAGAAGCTAAAGGAGCAGACGGAAAAGGCTAAGCGGACATGATGGCGAAGATTATGATGACTTTCCGGCGGTCCAACTCGTTCAAGGAGGATATACACTCCAAAGGACCGAATCTCCTCATGTCCCCTCCTCATCAGATTCTTCATCTCACTCATCACCACCACCATCAAAAGATCAACAAAATCATCATCCAAATCTGTGAAGAAACCACCTCGATCTTGGATTTCTCAAGCTCATAAGCGGATTCACAAAGCTGTCAAACAAAGTAGAAGAAAAGCGTGCTCTACAAAAGCTAAATTTCTTTCTTCGTCCATCTGACATATGTATGGCGAGCATGACAAGATGGAGAAAAGGGAATTTGTTGAAGTTCATGAAGAGTCATCGTAAAGAGGCTGAGCGAAATGATGAAGGTTACACTAACAAGTACCTTGAGGATATGGTTCCTAAAATCCTAAAAGGCTGGAGAAGGCGACAAGAGATCATACTCACAAGTTTCTTCTAAACCTTTGTCCCGGTGTGACTAGAAATATTAGGGTTAACTCACCTAACATCGTAGCATTGGTTAAAAATACAATGGCCAAAGAAGGTGATCTCTCACGAATCACGAGGTTAATCGCTAAACTTGTGATACAAATGTCAAAGCGATCAGGAACGTTTCGCCGGATGAAGCTAAATTTTTCGTCACTTGATTTTCAACGGATCATCATGCAGAATTGGCCGATCAACCCAAACGACCAAGAGATGGCGATGATAAGGATAAGGATTACGCACCTAAGCGTCGAGCGGTCGGTAAATCTACCTCTGCTGCCTCCTCCACCACGAACTTCTTCTCAACAAAGTCTCCTCCTCGGTCTTCTCTTGATAAACCTCGGGGCGATTCGAGTTACCACCACGACTCATAAAGCGGTGATTACTTTGAGTATACGGTGGTGGCGATGAAAGATCCTTGAGCCCGACAACAACCCACTCACCCCGAACAAGTGCGAGAACGGTATCATCATCAAGGCCTTCCAAAAGAAGAAGAGGCGACTTCGGCTGGGTTGTCTCATGGCTGAATGACGATAAAACCGAAAGATTTGAATGGTTCTCCACACTTGTCAATCAAACTCCTACTACGATGAAGGTCAAGAATTGGTAGACGGTTCTACATTGGAGCGCATAAAACTCTTGCAAGAAAAGTTCCATGTGAAGAAAATGACGAAATCTGAGTTGAAGCGAATCAAGAATGAAGCATTCCAACTTCAAAGACGGCTCTGGCCGGGAGTCGAATATCATCTTGAGAACATCGCCGAGCTATGTCTAACAACATGGATTGGCTCAATCCGGAAGCAAACATTGACTTCACACAAAGGGACAACCTCCATACTACACCGATTGGACCAAACCCTACCGACCATTGGCCAAGAGGCGAACCACGGATTCCCTTCCGTACTTCTTTATGAGATGGATTTTCTCTTACGGTAGCGATGGTTGGCGAAATCGCTACATCATTGACTCTTCCATTCGGCTATTTACTCAAAGCGCATAGCTATCGAGGAGCGTCAAATCACTTGTTTTACGACAGCGTGCAAGCATCGGACCAAGATGCATTGTATGGGATTCATCATTGGCGACGCCGAGAAGAATCTACTCTGAGAACTGCACAGTTGAAGTCTCAACATGCGGTGTATAGTTCTAAGGACATCGTGGCCATCAAACACATTGATCTCAAGTCTAAGTGGGACTATTCATTCTTAGAGAATATCATAGTCAAGCGACAAGATGAAACGGAGGACTATGGATTCTCGAGGTGACTTTGAGAACTTGTCCCTCAAGCGACATGAAGACATGTACCTTGCCAGATGCGAGTGCGTATGAGACAATTCTCGGCGAAGTTCAAGCGTGAATTTATCAAGTCAGTTCTCATCTTCATTAGGCATTGTGATCAAAGAGCGTGTTGAAGATATCGGATAGGCTGTTGAATCTTATGGGGCGGCGTGTCAACCTCACTCCTCAATGCTTACTCTTCCGATCTCAATCGGCTACCTCAATATCGGCTCATCGGCAAACCTTTGAGTTGTTTACATGATGAACTTCAAAGCGCTTAATGGCGTGTAGTGATCTTCAGAAATTCGGGGATCATACTTTGAAATTTGGTTGGGGCGGATTAGCATACGAGGTTGAAGGATATACGCTGAAAGTGGGATCTAAATGCGGAATTCTCGGGAAAGGAGGGATGTGAGAAGGATCATCACCATGATTGATGAGCGGTTGTTGAGGATGATTCAGAGACGATTGGAGAGCTATGTTGGTGGTGCGACCGGAGAAACATCACCGGCTTTCAACGTCTGCGGCGCACTCACAGGAACATCACTACACTTCCTGGTAACCCTTGAATTGTTTCCTTCATAATTTTAGATGTATGATTAAATGTCTATGGCATTGCTGCATACTTGATGTACAACCGTAATATCAGAAAGGACCTGTAGTGTGCGCTTGATTGCCACAATCCTTATAAAAAGAGCGAAAGCTTCTTACTTTTGAGTAAAACCTATCAAACCTTTCATTTTCAAGGTTTTGCTCAAAAGAACAAGTACTTTCCCTTAAGACTTTCAAAACCTCAACCGTTTATATCACTTGTTGAGGGGAGTATTTGAAACTTTGTTCACAAATTGTTCCTGATGGTCATTCTTCATAACTTTTCGAAATGGTCATATTTATTCTCAAGCGTTTCAAAAATAACACTTTAATATGCCATTTTGAGGGAGAAAATTTGTGATAAATATGTTGTACAAAATGCAAATGAATCATGTACCTCGGACTTAACCAGCAATTGGTGATACTAGCTGTAGTAACTCGAAAAGACTTGTCTCGGCGGGTAATAATTTCAAGCTAGTTAAGCTAGTGAAGTAAGCGTGTCCATGAAAGGACTTGCAGTAGAATGTACCATTAGAAACTTTTGATAGACATGAACTCGGCGGGTTTGACAACCTTCCAAAGTTTGTCTACACCTTCAAGGTAGTTATTAGAGCTAGTTGTCACCTAAAAGCTGACAATGTAACTCTTTAACTATGCAGCGTAACCGTGTCTGCGAGTGTCTATCTTGATGAATCAATTCAAAAGTGCGGCTCTTCCTCCTTTGTGCATTTAACCATTAAAACTATTAAGCACATGTGGAGGGGGTGTATTTATGCAAAACATCATCTCTCACAATGGTTCAAACATGTTTTTGATTAACAAACCCTTTGAGACATTTTTCATCTGATGGTTTTAATGGCAAACATAGGTTAGTCATGGAGTTATAAGGTGACTAAGGTTAGGAAAAACCGTCCTATGATCCTTGAGCGGAGGATCTACCCAGGACACTACAAATAGTTAGTATTTAGAAGTCCTTAGGTATGATTGTAAAAAAGGAGAAAATGAGAATTGGAGAAAGAAGGAGTTGAAGAATTAAAAAAAGAAATGCAAAGGGTGAAAAGAAATAGCCCTCAGATTATTCAACTTAGAGGAACCGGGTTCAATTCATATGCTCTTGGTTGTCACTTAGTGGCCTTGGTATTGAAGATTAAAGTCGTCATGGACGGTGGCGCATGCACTAAACCTTCTTAGCCACTCAAGTTTCTCTCAAAAGAAGCTTGTTTCATTCTCACTGGGAACCCTACGTAAACTATCGGCTTTCTCACAGAGATTCTTTGGTATTGAAGAAGGAGACCCTCTCCTAGTCTCATTTCGGAAAACCAAAAGCGCACTATTGAGTCTAGAGCCCCGAGATTCATCAAAAGATCTCTTAGGAACACTTGACATTTAATCACTTGATGATCAACTAATAAGATCATCAGTGGTTCATATCGAGTCCTTCACCGATCTTAGCAATCTGTCGAGAACATTTATGAGAGGTTCACATCTGTGATCCTTAATGATTGAATGGAAACTCTGCCGGGGTCAACATCAAACGGCCTTGTCGGCCGAGGTCGCCGGTAACTCCCGTGGATTCACGAGGTGTGTCTCAAGCGGTCTGATCGTGAGTGATGCTTGGTGTACCTCGGCGACTCATCTGAGCTGTAGATGTACCCGATACATCGCGTTATCTCACTTGTGGGACTCGGTTCGAGAACGGCCTTTGTAGGTTAGAGTTGTGTCCTCACACTATCTTTGTTGACACTCAGTTCAAACTTGTAAGTCTGGGAAGCAGCTTATTACTAACCGTTTGAAATGTTTTCTTCTTATGGAAGCTCAGGGCCGGGATGATCGTCTTGATTCTTCTCATGCTCACGCCAACATCATCACTAATGGAAGTTCTACTCAAAAGCAACACAACCGTCAGAATGATTCTTTGTCAAACCAAAGAATCTACAAAGTTAAAGACTTAAAGAACTTCATCAGTATTGAATTCCAACGTCAAAGAGCGTGTGAGCATGTTGAAGAATGGCGTGGAACCTTTGGAGCAATGAAGGACTGAGGCAGGAACCGTCGCGACAACAACATACTATCACTCTCACCACAAAGAACAATGATCAAAGAACAAAGTTAAAGATGGCGTCAAAGCATAACCGTTCAAAGATAACTATCTCTCTACACTGGGGAGATTGTTCGAATCAAGGCAATTCTTCTCACAAGAAGAAGAATGTCGGAGATCCAACTGCTACTATTACATCAAGCGCCTTCACCGTTTTCATTCATTATACTTGAGGGAGATTGTATTGGAATCACTCCTAAACTGTATTTCAAGTATTTATATTTCATATGTAATAGGTAGCTTTATTATGGCCTTTATGTTTGTTTAAGGTTATGTAGAAGGCCCATAAAGCTTGACCCAAGCTAATAAGGATAGGAAGGGAACTAGGAGTGTTGCCCCTAGCTTCCCTCCTATAAGCTGCTTGTAAGTAAACCTTCATTTGAAGGTTGATTGTTCAAGTTTTTCTCTTTCACTCATACCTACGCATAACCGGTCATATTATTGTTTGTGTGTGTGTTAGATCTTGTTCAATCGCCTCATCTCCTTTCTTATAAACTTGTGTTGTAAAACTAGTGACCTAACAGTTTTATACTTACACACAAAAGTCTATTTAACCAAATTTGACCCAAAATCAACTGAAGGTATTTTCTTAGGATATTCTCCTAATAGTAAAGCATATGTAATACTAAATAAAGAAACCATGAAAGTTGAAGAATCTTTAAATTTCAAATTTGACGAGAGTCCACCTAAAACCTCTTTACCTCTCGTTGACGACAAGTTAATCGAAAGTGAAGCCTAAGAAATAAAAGAAAAAGTAAACAAGGAAGATGGACTATTAAAAAATGAAATTATCAATGTTAAAGAGTCTAAAGATCATCCCGTAGAAAAGGTCATATGAGAGTTAAATAAAAGAACTCTAAAGTCTCAAGTTCAAAACCAAAGTAGTCTCTTTTGTTTCGTGTCAACTATAGAACCTAAAAATACTCAAGAAGCTATAAAAGATGAAAGTTATGTTATGGCTATGCAAGAGGAATTAAATCAATTTGTTTCTAACAACATTTGGACACTTATCCCTCCACCTAAAAACCAAACAATAATTGGAAAAAAATGGATGTATAAAAACAAATTAGATGTAAACATGCTTGATTATTAGGTGTCTAGAAATAAAGCTAGACTTGTTGCTCAAGGATACAACCAACAAGAAGGCATAGAATTTGATGAGACCTATGCTCCCGTAGCTAGATTAGAGTCTATAAGAATCCTTCTTGTGTATGCTTGTGCTCATGATCTTAAACTCTTTCAAATGGACGTCAAAAGTGCTTTTTTTAATGGCTTTATAAATGAAGAAGTTTATATATCTCAACCTCCGGGTTTTGTCAATTTTGAAAAACCTAATCATGTATACAAACTAAATAAAGCTCTCTATGGTCTTAAACAAGTTCCAAAGGCTTGGTGTGATAGAATCAAAGTGTTTTTAATAAAAACAACTATACCATGGGGTTAGTTGACAACACACTTTTTACAAAGAAAAAGGAGTCACAAATAATTATTGTTTAAATATACATGGACGGTATTATATTTGGATCAACTTGTCAAGACAAGTGTGATTATTTGTCAAAAATCTTGCATGATGAGTTTGAAATGAGTATGATGGGAGAATTAAGTTTCTTTCTTGGTCTACAAATCAAACATTTAGAAGATGGTATCTTCTTCAACCAATCCAAATACATTAAAGAAATGTTAAAGAAATTCGGATTAGATTAGTCAAAACCAATAAGAACACCAATGTCCTCCATTACCAAACTCACCAAAGATGAAGACGGTGAATCCGTTGACAACACCAAATACCGTGACATGATTGGTAGTCTTCTCAACCTAACGGCTAGTCAGCTGGATATCATGTTTAGTGTATGTCTTTGTGCTAGGTTTCAAGAAGACCCTAAAACTTCACACCTAGAAGCCATTAAAAGAATCTTTTAGATATATTAAGGGTACACCTCAATTAGGATTATGATATCCTAAAGGGACGGGGGTAGAAACTATTTGATAACATCAAATAGTCATGAATATTAAGTGTCAATTTCCCCCGATAATGCTCGTATTTTATATCATTTATATGGATTTACGCTTGTTTTCCTCTATATTTCACTTTCAGGAAAATTACGAGCATTAGAGCTAAAGAAACGCGGATTTGGAGATTTTATAAGAGAATTATGATAGTATGCCCACTGTGATGAAGCTACGGCATAACTCCTTTCTCACATTACGCTGTAGCTAATGCGTGACTCGAGAAGGCGGCTCGGCCGAGAGGAAGTGCGGTAACTCCACTAAGGATTACGCCGTAACCCATTAGGTCAAAGAAGTTCACGTCGCTGCAAGCTACGCCGTAACTCCTTCCAACGATTACAGTAATCATGTCATTTGTAACTTGTATTGAAGATCGCGGCATAACTCATCCCATGTATTACTGGCAGTATACCGGCTATTCTGAGCTTTATTATGGAAATATTAAGGTTACGGCGTAACTCTCAACTTAAGTTATGTCATAACTAGATCTAAGCCTATAAATACCGACCCTAAATTCTGCATTTCACATCATTCACTCCACACTAAAAAGCAGAGAACGTGAGTAGGGGACCAAAGGCAGATCTTGAAGAGCATACAGAGCCATCTCCAAGGGAGAAATCACTCCCTAATGATAAGCATTAGCGATTATCTTTTCTTTTACATTCAATCCATGTATTTCAATATGTTAAACGTTGAATTGATTGTTTCCTTTAATATAATCGGCTAAGCACCTTTGGTGCTAGCCTAGTTATGATTCCTTAATTGTTGTATTTATGTTTACATTGCTTCCGTATAATTGTTTCTAGTGTATGCATGCATAGTTCATTGGTAGCAACCCTTGTTTTGGTAGTTTTGAATGGCGGTAGTGTCTAGTTGCTTAGGAGAATTGACCAACTGACCCTAAGTAGGTAGACTGAGTAGGAAGGGTAAGAATTGAACTAACGACCCTTCTTCGCTTGTGCAAAATGATCAAATGATCACCTGCCGTTTGGATGAACTTAAGAAGTTAGGGATGAGTGTCTAAGATGCTAGCGCCCGGGCACTCAATGTTACGAATCTTGCATGTAGCGGAACTTAATGACTTGGCTTAGGGGCCTAAAAAAAACTAGACTTTCAAGGGTAGTAGCTTGATCTTCGGTGGAAACGTTTGCTGATAGGTTAGGACGAACTGACCAAATGTTGTCCTAGCGACCTAAACCCCTACTTGAATCAATAAGAAGTAATTAGACGTGAACATAACATGATAGGATGAGTAACTAGGTTAGCACACTTTACCTCTATTGATCACAACCTTTGCCTTTATTTTCTTTCATTTCTTGTTTTATTAGTTAATTAATCATTTCAACCTTAAACCAATTAAAACCAGTGACACCTGGACTTAATTAGAATCCGCTCATATAGCTCTTGGGACGACCTCGGTTTTACCAATACTACACTACACACGACCGGGTACACTGCCCGTTAGTGCATAGGGTGGACCATAGGTAAACGAGACACTTATAAATATTAAAACCTGGTAAGTAAAACCCGCATCAAGTTTTTGGTGCCACTGCCGGGGAGTTATATTAGGATTTTCGTTAAGTCTTTCAATTTTGTTTTGTTTTAAATTTTCTTATTTTCTCACGATTTCTTTTCAAGTTTCAGGTACCATGGAAGTAGTAAACATTGATGACCTCACTCTTGAGGAATACTCAGCATTGACAAGGGAAGAACAAGGGATGGGGCTCGTAGGGCCGGCTATTAGAGCTAATGTCCGTTTCGAGATTAAAGAACAGTTTATGAGGGAGCTACGTGCTAACCCTTTCTCGGGAAACAGGGATGAAGATGCGTATGAACACGTTGAGAATGTCTTGTACATCGCAATCCTTTTCAACATTTTTGGTGTTTCTCATGACGCTGTTATGCTACGAGTGTTCCCCATGACTCTTACTAGGGGAGCAAGAAAATGGATTGAAAGATTGCCTGCCCCGGGCAGTCGACACATGGGCTCTACTTAAAAAGCATTTTATCCAAAGATATTGTACTCCTTCGAAGATATCTAATTAGCTAATGGACATCTATAATTTCAAACAAGATGACGGGTGAACGTTGTCTCAAGCTTGGAATAGATACAACGATCTCCTCTACAAGTGTCCAACTCATGACTTAAATAGCCAGCAAAAGGTCAACATTTTCTACAAAGGTATCAACGTGACTACAAGACAAATGTTGGACTACCAAGGACCAATTCCGAGCATGACTCCTACTCTAGCCATTGAAGCCATTCAAAATATGGCCGATCATTCCCAAAAGTGGCACGATGGAGGAAGCAAGAGAAGCCTAGGCGGAAATCTTGAAGGAATTACCACCATTACTAGCAAACTTGAAAATCTTGTTCGGGACATGATCAAGCTCAGGGAATGTGTTCATGCTATCCAAGTTGGATGTGAAAGCTGTGGAGGGGGACATCTCACAAACAATTGTCCTTTCATTGATGAAGATAGCAAGGTTGGAGAAGTTAAATATGGTGAAAATCGACCGTTTCAAGGGGATAATAGAAACGGTAATGGCTATCGTGGAGGACCTCCCCCATATTATAACCGTGGGAATTTTGGTGAAAGAAGAGCTAACTTGGAGGAAACAATTAGCAAATACCTCGAAGACTCGACTAAAAGGCAGAAGGAGCAAGAAGAATGGCTTAATAACTTCTAAGACAATACAAACAAAAGCCTTTTTAGTCATGAAGAATCGCTAAAGAACTTGGAAGCCATGATTGGTAAGCTTAGCGAGGAGGTACAGAGAAGAAATGAAGAACAAAAATACAAATCTATAGCATGCAAGGCCGTGTTTTCTGAAAAACACAAATCCGACGATGGTTCTAGCATGATAGAAGAAAATGATGCTGATAATGCTGACAGAAGTCAGTTACGCCGTAACCCAACATCAGAGTTATGGCGTAACTGGGATACGTGGTCTGACAATTTTCTTTAGTTAGATGAATCAAGAACGCATATTATTAATGGGTGGTCCAGTGATACAAACCCATGCCATCAATCTCCATCTAAGAAGAAAAATCACTGGTGCAAAGCAATACCAGTGCATAATGGTGAGTGGTACGATCTATGGGCCTCATGCAACCCTCATAACAAAATTTGAGACAAAGGAGATGATAAAGAGAGGGTTAAGAATAACAAATACATGTTGTCTGCATTTAATGATGATGAAAGGTTGGCAAAGTTCTCAATCGAATAAGAGGAGGAACCACCTATTAAGCACTGCTGCAATCCCATAATGATCACGGAAGACGAGTCCACACGAGCATGGCCTACATGCAATCCTTTCCGTGAATATTGCAACAAGAGTGGTAATATGGAGGGCGAAGAATGGACATGCCCTCATGAGCTCGAAAGACATGATGTTAAGTTTGGAGATCTATCATTTGATGATTGGTATTTGGTACGATTCAGGGATGCTATAATTAATCCAAATCTTCTAGAAAAGCTCAAGCTCAACTATGAAGAACATTGTCTCCAAAAAGAGTCCATAAATGAAGAACCAATCAAAGATGATACCTACTGCATGGAGGTTCCCTCAAGCAACACCAATGATAAAATTGCTCGGAAGCATTGGTGTGAGAAGATAAAGACCATTGGCGAAGTTATTTGGGCGTCTTATAACCCATTTGATGATGAATGTAACGGGGGAAGTAGCATTGTGAGAGTTCGAGATGATGAGTTCTTATGGACCTTAATCAATGATGAAGAGAGGACAGAATTACCTTGGTTAGACAAATTGGGATTTGACTATTGCGTCAAAATCAAATATGGAAAGGTAGATGCTTTGACAAAGGAGAAGATTTGGAAAGGATGTATGAATGAAGAAGACCCGAGCGAAGAAATTCTGAACGATATAAGTGAAGTGATGGATGAAGATATCAAAGAGACGACGGCTAATGAGAATGAAGAATGCAAGCGGGTTCTTGTGGAAGACTTACTTGATGATAAGTGGTTTAAGGGTACTGAGTCCGATGATGATGACATCGAGGGAATATTGGACTACCTTGAACTACAAGGTGAAGATGGGTTCACTGACCCCGATGATGAAGCATATGAAGAAAGAAGGCGCAAACTTCTTGGTATTCCGTATAAAATGCCGCCACCAATTGTAGCTGAAAAATATGAGTTTACAAGATACCACTTGGGGCCGGACGAAATGTTTTGTAAAATTCGGAAGATCGAGACAAAGGAATATCTCCGCACCGCTATGAATGTTGCTTGGGTCAGGCATAATTTGATGAAGGATATGGAGTAATTTGGCTAAGTTCGAAGGCCACCGTAAAGCCCCATGGCTTTGAGTCTAACTTAAAGACTCGTTAATAAAGAAAAGTGCTCTTTCAGGAGACAACCCGAATTATCCTTTTTATTTCTTTTATTTCTATTTCTGTTCGGTTTTGTGTTTTTAACCATTTTTTGCAGGAATTAGAGAAGATTGCATCAGCAGCTTAAACGGGGACAAGGTCTGTCCATCAGTTACGGCGTAACTCATCCCCATGATTACGCCGTAACACATATCCAGTAGCGATCCTCTCCATTGCATTACCAATTACGGCGTAGTCCCATGCTATGGTTATGCCGTAGCTACCCTCCAGTAGCATCTGCCATTTTTTGCCATAATTAATGCGTCTAGGAGTTACGATGTAACTATCCTCCAGTTTTAATTCTTTCTATTTAAACACAATAACCTTGTATTAGTTTTTAAATGAACTTTGTGGGTATGTTCCCTGTAAGCCCTCACGAGACTACACTCGTCCACTTGGGACACCAAGTGATTTAAAAGGCTTGTTGCATACGCTAAATGAAACCGTGATTCCTACGAAAGTGAGTTAAATTTCTTTTCATTTTTATTTTTCTTTTTTTAGAATTATGCTTGTTGGTAGTGTGATTTCAGGGAATGAAGTTCGCTTGTGGATGCTTAAGCGAAGGCCCGATTCTTTTCGTGGGCCTTCTTTCTCTCTAGGAGCGAATTTCAGGGAAGTTCTCGCTCTAATTCTACTTTCTCTTCACCTTTATTTAACATTTAGTACAGAAGGGACTTTGTACATTTCAAGTGGTGGGACGGGAGTAGAATTATCTTTTGAACTTTATTATGCCCTCGTTTTTCTAGTTTATTTTGAAAAATTATGCCATTTTTAAAATTTTGACATGTTTTTCTTAACCTAAGTAGATTAGACCTTAGCCGAGCACATTATAACCCTTGATATTATATGGTGAGATTAGCCTTATCCGTTTCCAAATATTTACCCAAATCCACCAAATTATGAGTGTGCCGGTAGCTTGTAAACTTTAGAACTTGGCCTTTGCATCATTTTGAGACCATAGACGAGGTATGTTGAGTTAGCTTAATGTATTTGGATTATTAAGTTTAAGAAGGCAATATTATAGGATTATCACCCAAATAGCCTATCCTTGTTGATAATGCTCAGATTGTACATGTTTTCAGTAGCGTTATGTGTGCTTTTGTATATGTTATTTGGTTATATTCATATGATTTTAGTGCTTAATCGCATCAAAAGATGTTTGTCTAGTATTTATAACCAAGTGCAGGAAAACGGAAGGAAAAGTTAAAGAATGTTCAATAAAAGAAAATTTCTGTTTCAGTGAAGCATGTCAAGCACAAGTCAGCATTTCAAGTATCGTAGAAGATCAAGTTGAATGAAGAACCAAGCTCTACAAGTCAGAATCAAGCAAAAGGTCGATTTTCCATCATGTAGGAAGACCATTCGATTGGTCGCAACCCGCAAATGGATTGGCTGGAAAGAGGTCAAAAGTTGTACCCGGAAGACAGACCAGTCTATCGGTCGCCGCCCGCAACCGTTTCGGTTGGGTTAGTGCAATAAGACCAACCGGATTGGCTGGACAAGCAACCAATCTGGCTGGAAGGCATGTTTCTGCTATTTCTTCATCACAAAGATTCCCCATTGCATCCAAATGATTCTAGGTCCTTCCCTTGGTGTATTCTAGTCCCTTCCTAACTCCTTGGAGGCCAAGTTCTGCATTTAATACCCTAGGCCTTGGAACAAGTATAAATAGAGACCTCTTGTGAGCATTTGAGACACACACTTCAATACAACTCTCTACTTATCAAACACAAAGTTCTTTGCTCTCAAATTCGTCCTTAGAAGTCCAGGAAAGTTTGGAGGTCCAAGAAGTCAACATTTAGAGGTCAAACCCCTAAGAAGTCAACCCCAATACTTTGGGAATCATTACTTCACCATTTATAATCTTATTCCAAGCATTGTAAGACTCTTAATCATGTTTTCTAATGTTCAAAGTTCTGAGTTTATGTTTATGTTTGCTATGAGTGGCTAGTTTCTTTATGCACTTGTTTAAATGATGTTGATTACCATGTGATTAGTTTATGATTGTGTTAACATGTTTTAATTCAATTTCAAGTTGATTCTAAGATCCAATTCTGCTAAAGTTTCATAGTGGCATTTGTTTATCAAGTTTGACTAGTTGATAGTAATCGTAGAGGTTGAAAGAACTTATTATTATTCAACTAGTTATAATCATTTTGTCTATGGATGATTGTTTTTACCCATTATTCTTGGTTAAACAAAGAAACTAAAGTGTGGTTGTAATAAGAACGCTTTTTGATGAGTGCGTATTCACTCATCATTTTAGGTCAAATCTGAGCTGCAAAACATCTAAAAACACTCCGAAATGCATCAAAATATTGAAAATATCTCAAAATTGTGTTTCAGATGCAAAATTATTGAAAACAAATGAAAAACGAACAAGTTTGCATAATTGGCAGTTTCAGTCCCCCGACTTTCAAAAATGGCAACTTTAGTCCCTGGAATTTCAAAGAATGACAGAATTTACCCCTGGACATTTTAAATTGGAAAATAAACATTTTTAGTCCTTTGGTAATTCTTACTTGTCAAAATTGGTCATTTTGAGAATTTTTGGAAAATTACAATTTCAGTCCTTCAAGTTTCACAAATGACAGATTTGGTCCTTGGTTTATTTGAGAAAGACAAGATTAATCCTTGGATCAATTTTCAGAAGTTACATAAGTAGTCCCCGGATTTCCAGATTTTACACGTTTGGTCCTTGAAATCTCATATGGTTTCATGGTTAATACCTAAATCCATTAACTACTTATACCAAACCCATAAATAACCTAAGTCCAATACCAGTCCACTACCCTGACCCGGTCAATGAGATAACAACCCACACCCCTGTCTTCTTCTCTTTCCAAGTATCACAAACCCGAACCCTAGAACACAGTTCCCTAAACTCTTTCTCTCTGCTTCCCAAACACTCCTCCACCCTCTTTTACAGGTTAAACCCTAATCCCAAACCCACTATCTTTTTCTCCCACTGCCACCTCACCAATCCATGTCATAAAGACCCATCCAATGGCTCAGATTCATTATAAATGGTACCTAACTATTCAAGGGTCAAGATTAAGCTCAAGAAAACACAAGTTTGAAGCTTTGGTGATTTCACTCACGAAGAAACACAAGACCTGAGAGTGAAGACCAGTAGTATAAATAGAGTAGCACTTGTAGCCATTGAGGGCATTAGGAAATTTAGTTTTAAAATTAGTTTTAGTTTTAATTTCAGTTGTAATGTTTCTTTTTAGTTAATGAAAAATTCCCTTTCTATCAGTTTCATTTTTTCTGCTTATTTGCTTATTGTCGTTTATCATTTGGTCTTAAGTTTCATTTTTAGTTGCAAAACGGATTTACAAAAGAAATTCCAGCTTAGCTTTTGTTAAAAAATCAGTTTATCAAGTTCTTCTACCCATTCAGGGGTGTTTGGTTTACGCTTATTTGAGGTCAAAAAAGTCAGTTTTACCCACTTTGACATTTAAAGTCAAAGTGGTTTCAAGGTTTGTGCAAGTTTTTAAAGTTGTGTTTAGCTAGATTACAAGGTTTGCAAGTTTGGTTTGAAAAAAAAAAAAGCTCATCTGTTTTTCTGTCTTGAACATCCAAACAGCAGTTAAGCTGCTGTTTGCGACTACTTTCAGCTTATTTTGGTCTAAATCTCCTCCAAATCATTTTTTTTGTAACTTCACATACCCACCTAGACATGGCCTTGCTTATTTTGCACCTAGTTTAGCTCTAGCTTAGTTTAAATTGCATTCAAACTCTGTCCCAAACCCATTCTGTCACTTGTTTCAGCACCTATCTGCTGACCCCATTTCCAGCTTATTTTTGTGCTATTTAGTGCTCCATTCAGCTTATTTAGGTATCTTTAGTGCTTATTAGGTCCTATAGATTAGGTTAGTTAGTTTTTTTTAGCTTAACTCTTGCTTATTATATGCTTATTTAGCCCTTTTGATTAGCTAGTGTCCATTTGTACTCATTTCCCTTTTAGCTTAGGACTCCTAAAAGCTGCTTATTCTTCCCTTTTAGTTGCTTATTTCCTGTGACTTTTAGCTTATTAATGTTCCTAGTGTGCTTATTTTCATGTTTGGATTGCTTATTGTATGCTTCTTATGCTTAAAAAATTAGAAACTTTGCAAAAGGGTGTTTGTTTTTAGCCCTTTGTCCAAATGATGTGAATAAGCAGTTTCAAACTGCTTATTCTGTTGGTTTGGTAAAAATTGTTTTCACAAAAAGTGCTTATTTTGGTTATAATTAAGTGGCAAAAAGAAAATTTCAAAAAAAAAAAAAAAAAAATAGTTTGCAAAAAAGGTGCCAAGCACAGATTCGAACCTGGGACCTTTAGCTCACATACCCAACACACAACCATTAACCAATTTGCCCTAGGGACTTTGATTGTTAGAATCTTGCACCTTCTTTTATTTAAATACCATAACAGTTTTTAAGCTTGTTAGCTTACTAGCTTTTCATAGCTTATTTAGTAAGTAGTACCTAACTTTTTATTTTTCTTAAATCCAGTTTATCAAAGTATTTTTAGTGAAATTTGCAGATTTTTCTAAAATCATTTAGTATTTTTAATAATTAAATTAGATTAAATTAGTTTTTAAATCATAATAAATAATTTAAAAGTCAAAAAAATTCCCGGCTTTTTCCTAAAATTATTTTTAGTCGTTTAGAATGTAGGAAAATCAGTTTCACACCCGTAGCCCTTAAATTGCAAAAGTTTTACGTTTTTGGCTCCGGGGTGCCGGTTTTTGCATTTTTTTTTTGCATTTTAGCACCCTAGGATGTAATTTAGCGTTGTTTTATTGTTTCTTAGGCTTAGTCGTATTTTATTTAGTGTTTTACATGCTTTATTTTCATTTCCGTTCTTTAATTTGTAGTATAATCAAAATCCAAAATTCGTTTAACCATTCAAGTCCTTATCACAAAACTCAACGACATCGTCAATTTCACACCTCGTTGGGACACGACCCGGGGAAATCACTTCCCGGTATCACTTTTATCACACCCGTAAGGTTTGGCACGTTAACCCTTTTCCTAAAAGGTTGATTTGTCAAATTTTACAGTTAATTTGATATTGTTGATATTTGTGTTTACTTTACACGAATCAAATTTTGGCGCCGCTGCCGGGGAGGTGTGTTGCGACAATATCGTGAAGTTTTTGCGATTTGTGACTTGAAGAACCTTCCTCGTGAAGTTACCGTTTTTCATAAAATCCGAAAAAAACCAAAAATATTCTTCTCATTCCTCTTATTAAATGATTCTATTTCTCTTACCCTCTTTTGACGTTTAATTCTATCCTTCGTATCCTCTCGATCACTCAATTCTATCTCTTTAACCCTCTATATGTTTAATTCTTATGTCGACAATCATCAACATCATCGTCACAAGTGTGTGTGAGCGGTGTGGAAGGCCTACTTCAAGCGAATTTTGCAATTTGTGCGAATTATCCATAACAAATTCTTTTCAAAGTTATTTTGACCACCAGCCACAACCCGAAATACGTTCTAATGTTGTGAACCCGTTCAAAGCGTCGGAGCTACCTCAGACACCCACCGAGGGTCCCGAGGACACTTTCTTTGAATCTAGAACCCGTAATCTAATTGAACAAATTCAAGCCAATGAAAAAAGGTCAAGAATTAGAATTGATTACGATGAACCCGTTCAAACACCGGAGACCATAACGGAAGTGGTGGAAATTGCTAGCTCTAAGAGCACACCACTTGTCCCAACTCCGGAATCTTCAGAACGTTTTACCGACGATTTCTTTAGGGCCAGAAATGACATGATTCAAAACTTCTTAATTGAACTTCGTCATGATTCAACTTCGGGAAATACCGCCTTATGTGATGTTGTTGAACCCTCGATTCCTATTCCCGAGCCCGAAATATCTTTGTTTGATCAAAATTATTGCTACGGTTGTGGAGACTTGTTACCACAAGGTTTTCGTTGTTACAAATGTATATGCGAGTGGTGTGGAAACTATCTTGTCAATGGATGTTGTTCGATTTGTGCCGAGAATTCATTCGCTTATGATTCTAACCCAAACTCTTTCAATTATCCTCAAAACAATTTCAACTACCCTCCACAAAATTCATACGAACCAGAACCGTATTTTCATCATTTCAATGATCAAACGTCATTTCAAAATTTCTCTCCCCAATACCCTCATTGTGCTAAGTGTGGGGGTCCTCATGATGATTATCAATGTCAATCGTGGACTTCCGGATTTAACAACATCCAACCCCACAGCTTCCGTCATCGATCAATTTCCTCGTATAATTCTTGAAGAACTTTCCAAGGAACAAGCAGCTCTCAATGAAAGATTTCTAGCCGAGGAGCGAGCAGCTCAAAAG
>OU343216.1:75688247-75703547 GCA_910596185.1 Chrysanthemum makinoi | reverse complement strand
AAACTTTGAATTATCTCTGAAAATAAGTTACAACTGATTGAGATGACTCAAATGAGTACAAGGAAGATTAAAAGTTACAATTTAAAGCTTAATTAGGACATGGAAATTAAAAACGACATGTAAGAAAATAAAAACTAAGAACTACTGCTTGTCTCAGCTCCTTTTTCTTCTATTTATCATCCAAAAGCTTTCTCTCACATCTCTGATCATTTCCCAACAAAAACATGAGCCATTGGATTGGTCAAAGTGCTCCAAGCCGTTGATGTGAATTTGGCGCCAAAAAAGTCTTATCAATTGGATTGAGCAGGTTTAACCCATTTAAGGAATTTTGGGTGTTTTTGGAGGTGGAGGGGACAAACTGTGAAGTGGGTGGAGTGTGGCAGTGAGCAAGTGGTAATGGTGGTGTTGGGGATGCAGGAAAAGGTAGCGGTTAGGAGGGAAAACCAGGGGAGGTTTTTGGTTTAGTCAAACGGGGTTTGACTGGGTTGGTATTAACGAGGGGTTCAAAAACGGGTGGTGGGTTGGGCCTATTTTTGGTTTTGGGTTTGGGGTTAAAAAGGGTCCGGTTGGTAGTAGTGTTAATCACAAGGACTAATTTTGTAAAATACCAAAAATCCAAGGACCTAAACTGCAATTTTCCAAAAGTATTACAAGGACCAATTTTGACAAGTTAGAATTACCAAAGGACTAAAAATGTTAATTTTCCAATTTAAAATGTCCAGGGGTAAATTCTGTCAATCTTTGAAATTTCAGGGACTAAAGTTGCCATTTTGCAAAACTGAGCTTTATAAGGCTAGTTTTGACAACTTAAAAATTCCTGAGGGCCTTTTATGAAAAATTACATGTTTTGAATAACCAGGGACTAGATTTTGACAATTATTGCATAAAATACAGTCTAAATATTTTTTCTGTCTTTTTGAGACTTTTCAAAGTGTTTTTGACTGTTTTTGCAGTGTAGAAGGAACAAAAATGATGAGTATTTACACACTCATCAATCCCCCACACTAAAACATTGCTAGTCCCTAGCAATCTTTTGAGAAAACTTAATGGATTTGAATCTCTTTACCAAAAGCTATTACTTCTGGAGTAGCCAAATGTTTCAGTTCAAGTAAGAACCTTGGTACATCGATAACCAAATGATTTTGAGCAAATCACCAGCTGTAAACGGTTTTGATTTGTCTTTACTAGAAGCCGTTTGCTTCTGGACTAGCCAACTCTTAGATAAAATATCTTTGGTGAGTCGATTACCAATTATGGTTTTCCAACTGCCTTTACCACAAGCCATAAACTTGCGGGCTAGCCAACTCTTCACTAATTAAAGATTTGGTGAGCTGAACACCATACAATTTTGGGCAAATTGCAAGCCGTCAACGGATTTGAGATATCTTTACCAAGAGCCGTTTGCTCCTGGATTAGCCAATCCTTTTGTTTATTAGACATGGCGGACTGATAACCGTAAGCTGAGTAAGTGCAAAACACTTACTCCAAAAAAAATTTTGGCCAAAAATTGGGGGAATTGAGTGGTATAATTACATGATAAAATTCGTGAGAATTCCCCCCCACACTAGAAATGAATATTGTCCTCAATATTCAAAGTACCGGCTGTTATGCCAAAACTTAGAACGTAAAAGGGAAATACTACGGCCATTATTTTTGTGATGATTTTTTTTTTTTTGATGAAAACTTATATACAACAGCGGGGGGCAACTCCCCCACACTAGGGTGGTACACACGGGTGAAAACCCATGTTTAACTATTGTTTTTGATTACCGAGTCGCTAGCTTGACTCGACCCCGAATTAATTTGTTCATGGGGAAGTAAGTGGAAGAGACAATCTCCATCGGACTTTCATTCAAGATGTTTGTATAAACATTGAAGTACGTGAAAGTTCCGCACCGATGAGGTATACATAGATCCGGCTTACAAATAATAAATGAAAATGCCGGGGTCAAAGATAGTGTCCTCATTCCCGAAGGAGTGAAGAACAGGAGAAGCCACGGGATAGGTGAAGAAGAGAAAGAAAGTCATGATAAATATCATGACTAACTCATCATCACCCACAGGAGAATTCATAATAGCATGAATCTCATCATTTAAGCTCAATTGGTCTAGACATATCCCGGGTGTGTCCAGATCAAAGTAGAAGTTATCATACTCCGGTGGATATATGATATGAGTGAGTTCACAGGAGAACTCTTCATGAAGAGAATCATTCACATGAAGTGAATTTGTGAACTCTTGTTCCATTGTGGGCTCATCACTATCCTCGTCAAAGATTGGATTGTTAGAAATCCAAGTGAATTCAGATTCGAATTCAAATAGAGGATTGGTGAAAGTAGCTTTGAATGTTTCGGGAACAAAGTGATTAACATTCTCTATTGGACTGTTAGGGTGAGAAGTGAGTGAACGATCATTATAAAGGAGACTTTCAATTTCTCCTAGGTCGGCTTCGAAATCAAAGATATCATCATCACTTTTCGATGAAAGTGGATTGATGTGAGCGAGTTCATCGGTGAAATCCTCAAGAAGAGGATCAGATTGTGGGAGTGATGCCTCAACATACTCGATGTTTCCATAGGAAGCACAATCGTTGCTATAATCGGAGAAAGTTTCAAAATGATCTAGAGAAGACTCAAGAGGGGAAGGGATATCACACATATGGTCAAAAGTTCCCTGTGACTCTCTCGGGATTGGGACAAGGTTCTCAGCACTAGACTTTATGAATTCGTCCGATTCCTTTTCAGGAACAGTGTCAAGATGCTCGTCCCCCATGTTTAGAGAGTGAGTGGGAATATCGGGTGTGATAACAACAGACTGAGGGAGTTGAGAAGGACTAGCATACATATGTTTTACACTTTCCATTTGTTCTTCTGCTAGTAATTCCATCATAGTCTTTTCTCCCTGATTTTTCATGGAAGGAATTTCAACTGATGAACTTGATGAACCCGCACAAAATTGACGAATATCAAGGGTAACTTCATCATCATCATCCTCATCGAGAAGAGCAGCACTGCGGAATATAGCACGTGTTTTAGCTGCTTGTTCTTCGACAAGTAATTCCTCCATGCTCTTTTCGTTTCTAGCATCTCGTTCTTTTGCAAGTAATTCTGCCATAGATTCCTCACGAGAGTTTTGAAACGACATAGCCGACTCCTCCTTAAGTTCTTTTAATAACTCCAGACTCTTCAGTAGAAGGTCTGTCGTAGTTTCATGAGGAGTTGCTTGAATCATTTGGTACTGTGGAGGTTGGTCTTGAAATGATGTGTCAAAATTGTCAGAAGGAAAAGTATTCCCCGTTTGACAATCCGAGCTGACGTGTGGACCTCCACAGTACTCACAACAAAATGATTGTTGTGGCTGGACATGTGAATAATATGGAATTTAGTAATTTCCAAAGTCCTGAGTGTTACCAGAAAACTGTTCATAGACAAACGCGTTTCCGGATTGACACTCAAATCCTTGGTGAGGACCTCCACAAAACTCACACAGATATGTCAATATCTCATGATGTGGTGGCTGGTAGAATGAATCAGATGTGTCATGGTAAGGATAGGGAGCTTGGTTATAGACAGACCCATCTCCTGATTCTACCATGCTACAGCAGGGACAATTCCCACCATTATGAGGACCACCACACCATTGGCAACCAAAATGGTGTGGATATGACATAGGAAAGAATCAAAGGTTTACAGAGGGGTTGGGATGAAGAATCAAAGATGTGAGAGGGTAAAGATGGATATTTTTGGATTTTTGGATAAACATTTTGTAAATATAAGAAAGAAAATCTTTTTGGGTTTTTGTGTTTGTTGAAAACTGATTTTAAAATGTTTTCGGGAACCGTTTTGTTTTTATATGATAATAATAAGAAAATATGAACAAGGATGGTAAATATACAATGGGTGTATATTCAACAATTACTGATGCTTCAAATTCGTAGTACGCAGCACACCTCCCCGGCAGCGGCGCCAAAATTTGATTCGCTCCGAACGGTCTATCTTTTATTAGTCAACCACTTGTGAATGGTCAACCATAAAAGTCAAACAGCTCAGAACAAAAATGCAATTAAGTCCAGAGGAGTTTAGTGTATCCCCGGGTCGTTAAGTCCCAACGAGGTGTGTAAACTGTAATACAACGAATCTGTGATCGGGTGAATATTGAACAGGAAAAGGTTATGATTGATTACACTAAGGAAATTAAATTTAATAAAGACTTTGAAGTCATTTTAATTCTATATTTAAAATCGATTAACGTTTAAAACCTAAAACGTACGTTTAAATAAAATTACGTAACGTATGAAATAAAACGTAAAAATAAAGAAGTAAAATACCTA
The DNA here is from genome assembly GCA_910596185.1 of Chrysanthemum makinoi. NCBI lineage: Eukaryota > Viridiplantae > Streptophyta > Magnoliopsida > Asterales > Asteraceae > Chrysanthemum > Chrysanthemum makinoi. Next base: position 75,699,217 of record OU343216.1, on the reverse strand, counting down.
CGGATATGGAAAATACATTTTTACAATCCTAATGATGCAAGAAAATAAAATTATTTTTATGACTATTTATTTAATTATTATTAATTAAAAACTATTTTTAACTATTTAATAATACCCTAAAATATAAGAAAATATGAAATAAAGCTAGAAAAGTGAAATTATGACTTAGAAAAATCTAAAATATTATAAAATTTATTTTAAAACTGAAAACATATTTATTACACTTTTTATCTATTTATTATTAATTAAAAATGATTTAAAAATACTTAAAAACTAATATTAAATAAGAAAAGGACTAAATGAGTTAGGAAAAATCTGGAAATTTTATGGAAAATCTAAAATATTATACTAAGCCTGGGAAAAATATAAAAAGTTAGATAAGCCCACTAATAAGCTGAATTGGGCAAATAAGCAGTTTGAATAAGCACTTGAAATAAGCAATAAGCTATCCAAAAGCTACCATAAGCTACTACAGCCTAAATTTAACCAAAAATGATCTAATGCAACTGATTGGGACCTAAAAAGCACAAGCTACAGAAAAAAAGCTCGAGACCAGATTTCAAGTCTCAACACGCCAAATGGCCCTTATAGCCCTACTTTAAGCACTATATTAAGCTATCTAGAAAAATCACAAAAATAAGCAAAAATGTCCTAGGAGTAGACAACCAACCAGTGATCAATTATCCAAAGTTTCAGCTCCTATGGATGCAAGATGAGGAAATTAAAAATCAAAACTATAAGTGGATTTGGACATGATAATGTTTTTGAAAAGCTATAAGAAATAAGCTTTAAGCTGCTAAAGGGCTATTAGAAGCAACCACAAGATAATTTTGGATAAAACTCACTATACTAAACCTAAAGCAACTGGAATGAATCAATAAGGCAGAAGATTAAAGCTAATTATCACTAAAACAGATTTCAAATAACTTAAGCCAAACAGCCCTTAAGGGGCTACTTTAAGCTCAAATTAAGCTAGTTTAGCAAAATCCTAAAAATAAACTAAAAATACCCGGATAACAACCACCAACCAAAGTGCTATAATCCAAAATTTCAGCTAATAAGGACTAAAATTGAGTGAATTAAAAATGCAGAAATGGAAGCTGTTTGGCCATTTAAGGACTGTGTGACAGTTGCTCTATGCAAAGTGGGTAAAAACTGATTTTTGACCCAAAATGGGTTGGACCAGATTTGAGACAGTTGCAATAGACCAATTGGAACTTGTTTGAACCACTTTTAACAACTAAAAAGACTAAATACTACAAATTTAATAAAATGACTCAAAAATACACTATAAGACTTGAAATTTGGAAAACTATCAAAAACTCAAGTAAACTCTATAAAACTGAAAACTTTTGCTTCAAAACTAACTTTAACACTAAATTAATGCTGATTGAATTAAGAACTTTAAAAAAAATTGATTTTTGAGCTCAAAATGAGCTTATCCCAAACACACCCTTAAAGTGGTCTTTTTGAGATTTAAAGAGCAAATGGTGGATTCAGGGCATGTAATCACAAAACTAACTCATAACAACTTAGATTATACTGATATGAACATAAATAAGCAACATTAACAGCAATTTAATTAACAGAATGACATTAAGCTAATTTAATGCTAAAAATTGAAAATTAAGAAAACAGGCCAAGAACCTTAACTGCTATCTGAAATGGGTCTAAACAGATTCAATAGTGCCCTACAAATATTCCCAGACCTATTCCAATTTCCAAGAACAAGAAATCCACCTCCTTTGACTTTTGTTGACCAGGATGCTCTTTTGTTTGGAACTGTTTGATAAGCTTATTCAGAGCTATCAACAGCTTGAATAAGCTTATATAAGTTGTAATAAAGCTATTTGAAGCTTGATACTTAGCAATTTTAAATTCGATTTAATAACAGAAAATGTAAAAACAGAAAATTTGATCAAACTTTGAATTATCTCTGAAAATAAGTTACAACTGATTGAGATGACTCAAATGAGTACAAGGAAGATTAAAAGTTACAATTTAAAGCTTAATTAGGACATGGAAATTAAAAACGACATGTAAGAAAATAAAAACTAAGAACTACTGCTTGTCTCAGCTCCTTTTTCTTCTATTTATCATCCAAAAGCTTTCTCTCACATCTCTGATCATTTCCCAACAAAAACATAAGCCATTGGATTGGTCAAAGTGCTCCAAGCTGTTGATGTGAATTTGGCGCCAAAAAAAAGTCTTAGCAATTGGATTGAGCAGGTTTAAAGCATTTAAGGAATTTTGGGTGTTTGTGGAGGTGGAGGGGACAAACTGTGAAGTGGGTGGAGTGTGGCAGTGAGCAAGTGGTAATGGTGGTGTTGGGGATGCAGGAAAAGGTAGCGGTTAGGAGGGAAAACCAGGGGAGGTTTTTGGTTTAGTCAAACGGGGTTTGACTGGGTTGGTATTAACGAGGGGTTCAAAAACGGGTGGTGGGTTGGGCCTATTTTTGGTTTTGGGTTTGGGGTTAAAAAGGGTCCGGTTGGTAGTAGTGTTAATCACAAGGACTAATTTTGTAAAATACCAAAAATCCAAGGACCTAAACTGCAATTTTCCAAAAGTATTACAAGGACCAATTTTGACAAGTTAGAATTACCAAAGGACTAAAAATGTTAATTTTCCAATTTAAAATGTCCAGGGGTAAATTCTGTCAATCTTTGAAATTTCAGGGACTAAAGTTGCCATTTTGCAAAACTGAGCTTTATAAGGCTAATTTTGACAACTTAAAAATTCCTGAGGGCCTTTTATGAAAAATTACATGTTTTGAATAACCAGGGACTAGATTTTGACAATTATTGCATAAAATACAGTCTAAATATTTTTTCTGTCTTTTTGAGACTTTTCAAAGTGTTTTTGATTGTTTTTGCAGTGTAGAAGGAACAAAAATGATGAGTATTTACACACTCATCACAAGTCGCATTAGCATCAACTCGCAACACTGTCAACACGCTTAATTAATCAAGTCGCTAAATAGCCAACTCGCTTTGGTATCAACTCGCAACACAATCAACTCGCTTGAACACCAAGTCGCTTAAATTAACTCGCTAGCTTTACAACTCGCTTAGTAGCTAAGTCGCTTTAGATTTCAAGTCGCTTAAAGAAACAACTCGCTTAGAACCCAAGTCGCATAAAAATCAACTCGCTAAACAGCCAAGTCGCATGTACCAACTCGCATCCAATAACAAAGCAACTCGCTTTGAAGAAAAAAGTATCCGAGACTCAACTCGCTTCGTACAACCTTCTAAAATAACCACTTTATCAATCAAAAACAACCAAACCACAATGATTTAAGCCTTCCAATTCAAAACATAAACACATATGATGATCCTAAACACAAAAGTACAAGCAAAATTCAAACTTTAACACTAGAATTAGTCCAAATGAATAAAACTCTCCTAAACCTTTAATACCCCAAAAACCTTATGAAATCCACCAAAACAAAAGCATGAAAGATGAGTGATCAAACCATGGCTCTTGATACCAATTGTTAGATATAGGATTTCACAAACACACTAAACCATAATCAAGTGGGGCGTTAACAATGTTTAGAGAGAGAAAGTTCTAGTGAGAGAAAGGAAGAGAGTTGGGAACTATGTGAAACAAAGAAAAATGGTATTGAAGCTCCAACCCTCTACCTTGGGAGGTAGAGGGTATTTATAGTTTCTTACAAATAAACGCCACCTACGGGCTGTGGATCAGGCATACAGTGGGTAAAGACCCGTATGTCCTCCACGGTGTTACATAACTAAATACTACTAAACATAAACTAACTACGACTACGAGCTTTCTAACGATTACATATACTTGAGGTGACCGACTCTTTAATACCTGGAATTTCTAATTCCTAACAAAGGTGTTTATGATTGATAATTGATTTTCATTAAAACCTTCGTTGTATTGTAAAAACAATTTCTATTGAGCGATACACGATTGTTTTTCAAATCTCTTTTTATCAATCAGTGAATCTCAATTCGCTGGTTCACTCACTCCGTGTTGTCTTCTTTGAGACGTTCCGGTTTGAGAACAGCTAGAGCAGCTGCGAAACCCTGTCAAGGAAATTCTTTGGAATTTTACCTGATCACAGGCAGTACTTGTACTGATCAACGGGGAACCGTGGGCCGTGTACCTCAATTCAACGAAAGTGATCAAAGACACTTTCGTACGCTTTATTGCTAACTGTTTTATGCAGGTACACCCCGACGTTTGCAGCTGATCAGAATGAAGCGGTCAATCCATAACCGCATGCTCACACAACACATTCATATCTAAAGAAATCATGATTAGTGCATCAATGACTCTGATATTTTCACTCCATGCTTATGCCACGCTGCTGCCAATATCATGAATTAATGAAAGCTTCTGCTACTCTGATGAAAAGAAATCATGATACATAATGTGAGCATGTCGGTCCAAAAGTCACAACATCACATAATACCAACACCACAAAGGATGAGTCAAAGATTTATATTTGCTGATGATCTCAAAGCTGGCTCAAAACTCAGTATCACGTGGATCAGTTAAAGACCTCCACTCAAATTATCCAAACATGCAAAAATGAAGAATCAAAGACTACGAGCTACAGAACAAAGAACATGAACAAGAATCTACGAACAATCTCAATGTAATATCTATTTGTATTCTATGTAATTTGAGGTGACCTCCCTTAGGGGGAGATTGTTAGGATTTAGTAAATCCAGGTATTAAAGTGTCGGTCACCTCAAGTATTTGTAATCGTTAGAAAGCTCGTAGTCGTAGTTATTTAATGTTAAGTAGTATTTAGTTATGTAATACCGTGGAGGACGGACGGCTCTTTACCCACTGTATGCCTGATCCACAACCCATTAGGTGGCGATTTGTGTTAGTACTATAAATACTCTCTACCTTCCAAGGTAGAGAGTTGGAGCTCATAATAAGATTTTTCTTTCTCTCACTAAAGTTCCCAAACCTCTAACTCTTTCTCTCTCTAGAAAATCATCTTGTACGCCTCTTGTGTTAATGGTTTGATGTGTATGTGAAATCCAATATGTTACAGACTCAATGATTGATTTTCTTCTGCGCTCCAAGATCAGGTATGCTCTCACTTTCTCTCCATCAGTTGTTTATGACTCTCTTGTCAAGCAATTTTGGTCCACTGCTCATGAGCGATCTCCTTCTGGTTCAACCAAGGAGATTGTGGCTACCATTGATGGAGAAGAGTATGTGATAACTGAGTCTCTCATTAGGACTCAGTTACAATTTGATGATGAAGGTGGTCTCTTTGAGAACAATAGAGATGAGATTATCACTGGTTTAGCCAGCTTAGGGTATCCCTATGATGGGAAAATCATTTGGTATAAAAATAAGTTTTGCCCTAAGTGGAGGTTTTTAGTCCATACCCTGCTTCAGTGTCTGAGTCCTAAATCTGGGGGTTGGGATCAGTTTTCCAGTTCTATTGCAAATGCTATAATCTGTTTGGCCCATGGTAGAAAGTATAATTTTTCAAGATATATTTTTGAGGAAATGCTTAAGAATATAAAGGATACCAAACATAAGTATCTTTTGTATCCTAGATTTCTACAAATGATATTAGGCATTGAAACCTCTGATTACACTCCAAGGGTCATTACTAAATTAACTGCTAAATTATTTGCAACAATGAAAACTAATTTTGCTGGAGAACACAGACCCCTGTTACCCTCAATGTTGTCTGGTGTCAATGTTGCTGCTGGTGCCTCTGCATCAGTTGCCACTGATGACCAACAACCACCTTTGTTAATACAAATAAACCGTAAAAATGTTTATTAATATTTTATGATCTCTTTGTGTTTTGTTGATAACAAATATAATGTTATCTTAAGTACAATTATAAGGATACATGTTATTTTTGTAAAGCATTTACATATAGCCATTTAAATACAAAAATGTTGTAATTAATCATTTTTTGTAATAGTTTATTAGGATGGGTAAAAACCACAACCCATGGATCATATCCATAACCCATTGACCCATACCCATTTGACTAGATACAATGTATTCATTAGATACATTGAATCTAAAGGAAAACCCATGGACCAACCCATAACAATGACCCATAACCAAAAAACTCATGGGCAAAAAGGAGCGTCCCACGGATCCCTAGGATTACACTAGACGGATCCCAAGTGGGAGGGATCCGTGGGATCCGGGGAACAGTGGCAGAAATTGCCTATAAATAGAGAGCCATTTCTTCATTCTAACTCACCCCTCTTCTTACTAATTCTCTCATATACTCTCATTCTCTTCTAACAAAAGATCACTTGATCTAGAGAGTACTTCCTTCTTTCTTTCTTTAGTGATTCTCATATAGGTCCTTCTCTAAGGCGAGATCACGAGCATTCTACAAGTCATCCAAGCAAGGGGTCCTTGATTGATTTGTTCCTCCGCAAGATTTCTGTAGCGAAGATCTTGTATTTGATATTTCACATAGTTGTTGTGTGATAGTCGTGTTGGTTTGGTCCACCGTGTTACGGACTCGGTATTTAGCTTTGTACCAAAAAAAGGTGTAAGCAACGTTGTGAAGGCTTCTCCTCCAAGTGAAGGAGTTTGTTGACATAGTGCTTGAACTCTCGAGTAGGTGACTCGGGGAGTGGAGTAGGGCAAGGAAGGTGTCCTTGTAGCCGAACCACTATAAATCGGTTGTGTCATTTCTATCCCTTTGCTTTACTTTATTTACTTGCTTTATCATTAGATCTATACTTTCTCTACATCCATAAGATCTCACATATTAACGGATCTAAAGTTTTTGAAACTAACTTTAAATCGGCAAAACTATTCAACCCCCCCTTCTAGTTTTCCACAATTGGCATCAAGAGCTAAGTTTATAAAAGTTTTAAAGTAAACCGTATTTTAAAAACTTTTCGATCACTATGGGTTCTGAAAATTACAAGGAAGGGCAATCTATGCAACGACCACCACTACTTGAAACTAATGGTTTTATATATTGGAAAAATAGATTTGAAACATATGTGAAGTCTAAAGATATTGATCTTTGGTAAATTATTGTTGATGGCGATTTTGAGGCTACCTCAAATGATGATAAAGGAAATTTAGTTAACATACCTCATGATAAACTAAATGATGAAATGAAGAAAAAGCTTTCTAAAAATAGTGAAGCTAAAATGGTTTTGTATAATGCTTTACCCAAAAAGGAATTCGAAAGAATTTCAATGCTTAAAACCTCTAAAGAAATTTGGAATTCTTTAGTTGTAACTCATCAAGGTAATCAACAAGTTAAAAAAATAATAAAATTGATTTATTTGTTCAACAATATGAACAATTTTCAATATCGGATGAGGAAATTATAGATCATTCATTTGCTAATTTTAATACTATTATTACATCTTTACAAGCACTTGATGAATCTTTTTCTAGCCTTAACCATGTTAGGAGATATCTAAGGGCACTTCCATCTAAGTGGAGATCCAAGGTGATGGCGATCGAAGAGTCAAAAGATTTGACAATCCTCACCCTTGATGAACTCATAGGCAACTTAAAAGTCTACGAGCTTGTCCTTGCTAAAGATTCCGAAGCCTCAAAGGTGAAAGAGAAACACAAATCTCTCACCCTTAAAGCCAAAAAGGCTTCAAGCGATGAAGAGAACTCCTCTTCGAATAGTGATGACGAGGAGTACGCTATGGCGGTAAGGGACTTAAAAAAGTTCTTTAGAAGGAAGGGAAGATACGTCAAACAACCGTATGACGATAAGAAAGGCTTTCGGAAAAGCAAAGAGGACGAGAAGCCAAAAGATGATCGTACTTACTTTAAATGTGGGGATCCAAACCACTTTATTAGTAAGTGTCCCAAACGGGATGATCAAAAGGCGTTCGTGAGCAGCACGTGGGGAATGAGCGACGAGGAGGACGAAGAAATTTGTCTCATGGCAAATGACGAGGTGTGCTTAAAGGTCGACCTAGACCCGGATGAATGGGTCAAGGATAACGGGTGCACGAGGCACATGACCGGCAATAAATATCTATTATCCACATATGAATCCTTCAATGGAGGTAATGTGGTGTTTGGAAATAGCAAAAGTAAAATCATCGGTAAAGGTACGATTTCTAACAAATCTCTAACCATTAACGATGTGTGTCACGTAGAAAACCTAAACTTTAACCTCTTAAGTATAGGACAAATATGTGATAAAAAGTGCAATGTACTTTTTACCAAAACCGGTAGTAAGATATTAAAAAATGGCATAACCATAGGAAGAGGAATTAGGAAACATGGAGTCTATGTCATTAACATCGGAAATGAACCTAAAGACAAACTATGTCTTACCTCTATGGATGATACTTCGACCTTATGGCATCAAAGATTGGGTCACGCCAACATGCGACTTCTTCAATCGCTATCATCCAAAGATCTAGTAAGAGATCTACCTAAGTTAAAATATGAACATCACTTTTGTGATGCTTGTAATGTAGGAAAAAAAGTTCATTCTAGTTATAAAGCTAAAAACATGGTGTCTACAAATAAGTGTCTAGAATTACTACATATGGATTTATTTGGTCCATCCGCTATCCTAAGTTATGGAGGCAACTACTACACTTTGGTCATAGTGGATGATTACTCTAGGTATACATGGAAAAAATTCTTAAAGAACAAAACAGAAACGTTTAATTATTTTGAAATATTAAGCAAGAAAATCCAAAGACAACTAGGAAGTCCTATAGTGTCTATTAGGACGGATCATGGTAGGGAATTCGATAATGAAGTGCAATTTGGAGCTTTTTGTGACGCTAATGGTATTACTCACAACTTCTCGGCTCCGCGCACTCCACAATCGAATGGGGTAGTTGAAAGAAAGAATAGAACCCTACAAGAAATGAGTCGAACCATGCTTAATGAGCAATCCATACCTCAAAAGTTTTGGTGCAATGTCATTGATACTTCAACGTACATACTCAATCGAGTCTTAATTAGACCAATCTTAGGAAAAACTCCATACGAGTTACTCAGAGGCAAAAAGCCTACGTTAGATCACTTTAGAGTCTTTGGTAGCAAATGTTTTATTCTTAACACTAAAGATTACCATACAAAATTTGATCCTAAATCAACCGAAGGTATCTTTCTAGGTTACTCTCCAAATAGCAAAGCTTACGTCATATTAAACAAAGAAACAATGAAGGTAGAAGAGTCATTAAATATAAAATTTGATGAAAGTCCACCCAAACACTCTCCACCTCTTGTCGATGACGAGATTGTAGAAAGTGAAGCTATAGTAATAAAGAAAAAGATAAATGAAGAAGAAGAACCTTTAAATGATGAAGTCATAAACATTAAAGAGTCCAAAGATCACCCCGTAGATAAGGTCATAGGAAAGCTAAACGAAAGAACATTAAGGTCTCAAGTTCAAAACCAAAGTAGCTTGTTTTTTTTCGTTTCGACCATAGAACCTAAGAATACACAAGAAGCCATAAAAGATGAAAGTTGGGTAATGGCTATGCAAGAAGAATTAAATCAATTTGTTTCTAATGATGTTTGGACACTTGTCCCTCCACCTAGTAATCAAACCATAATAGGAACCAAATGGGTTTATAAAAACAAATTAGATGCAAATGGAGTAGTGTCTAAAAACAAGGCTAGACTCGTTGTCCAAGGGTATAACCAACAAGAAGGAATAGACTTTGATGAGACCTATGCCCCCATGGCTAGATTAGAGTCTATAAAAATACTTCTTGCGTATGCTTGTGCTAATGATCTAAAGCTTTATCAAATGGATGTCAAAAGTGCTTTTCTAAATGGTTTCATTAATGAAGAAGTATATGTAGCTCAACCTCCGGGCTTCATCGATTTTGAAAAACCTAAACATGTGTATAAATTAAAGAAAGCCCTTTATGGTCTTAAACAAGCTCCAAAAGCTTGGTATGATAGACTCAAGTCATTTTTAATTAAACACAACTATACCATGGGGTTAGTTGACAACACACTTTTTACTAAGAAAAGAGAGTCACATATAATCATAGTGCAAATATATGTAGATGATATTATATTCGGATCCACTTGTCAAGACATGTGTGATGATTTCTCTAAAATCATGCATGACGAGTTCGAGATGAGTATGATGGGAGAACTTAGTTTCTTTCTTGGTCTACAAATCAAACAAGTAGAAGATGGTATCTTCTTTAATCAATCTAAATACATAAAGGAGATGTTAAAGAAATTCGGTCTAGAAGAGTCAAAACCAATTAGGACACCAATGTCATCCGACACCAAAATCACAATAGATGAAGACGACGAATCCGTCGATAATACTAAATATCGTGGCATGATAGGTAGTCTCCTCTACCTCATGGCAAGTAGGTCGGATATCATGTTTAGTGTTTGCTTATGTGCTAGGTTTCAAGAAGACTCTAAAACATCACACCTAGAAGCCGTAAAAAGAATATTTAGATATATTAAGGGTACAACACAATTAGGATTATGGTACCCTAAGGGCACGAGAGTAGAAACAATTGTATATGCAGATTCTGACCATGCAAGTGATTATGTTGACCGAAAAAGTACAAGTGGGGTATGTACTTTTATGGGATGTTGTTTAACATCTTGGTTTTCAAAGAAACAAACGGCATTAGCTATATCAACAACCGAAGCCGAATACGTCTCCGCCGGCAAAGCATGCCAACAAGCACTATGGATGAAACAAGCGTTAGTCGACTACGACATTCATCTTAGTGACATAGCCATTCTATGTGACAACAAGGGTGCCATAGATCTAAGCAAGAATCCGGTATTACATTCTCGCACAAAGCATATAGAGATTCGTCATCACTTCTTAAGAGACAATGTTCAAAAGGGGAACATCTCTATTGAGAAGGTAGCATCCGAAGACAACATAGCCGACGTTCTCACCAAACCGTTGAAGCGGGAACAATTCAAGCTACTTCGTCTTGGTCTTGGTCTCATGGAACAAACGTCGTAGCTTACTTTTTGACTCTACAAGGTAT
>OU343216.1:75655223-75688147 GCA_910596185.1 Chrysanthemum makinoi | reverse complement strand
CAAAACTATTCAACCCCTTCTAGTTTTCCACATTTCCTTTTTATTTTTTTAGAATTAGAGATAACCACCAACTCCAAATGGTTTGCATATATGCACACACTATGACACAAATGTTTCCAAAAGGAAAATTTTAAGCTGCCTAAGTCACCAGTATCACGGATCCCAGGATTAACGTTGGACGGTTCCCTCAAGGGAAGGATCCGTGGGATCAATGAGACGGAAGCTGAAATTCTCTTCTATTTTTCTCACTTTGGCTAAACTCCTCTATACTTTCATCATTTTATCCTTTTTACTAATGAGTATGTTACTTAATGCTATGTTCTCATGATCACATGCCTTAAACCATTATCTAATCATTAGATTTTAGTCCACATTTTGGGTCAAGCATTCATTACAATGCATTATTTTCTCTATAAATAAGGTTCTCAAAATGCTTGCATCTTTATCACTCTCAACCTCACAAACAACCATCATCATGTCATCCAAAAGATCCTCCAACATAGATGAATCACCTAGTGCAAACAATCCTCTTCAAGAAATCAAAATCTTACCTACCACCTTAGTACCACCACCCAAATCTAGAAAAACCACATGGATTAGCATCCAACCTTGTTGTTTAGCAAAAACATTGTCAAATAGTTCTTCACCAACTACCCTTTCACCACCAAATGGTTCCATAGTAGCACCTCCCTCATCTCCAACAAGCACACCACCATCATCACCTATCAAGTCTCCTCCTAAAGTCACTCTATTGGAACTCCTTAAGACTACAACAAGATCCCAACAAATCAACCCAAAAGAACTAGTCTTTTTAACACCTCCACATCTCCAAACATAATTTACAAAATTGTAACTTCACCACCTTTAGCTCCATTCTTTACAAGAACATCTAGGTTCTAGGGTGAAACTAGCCGAACTGCCGTGAAAAGCTTCGGGATCGGATCGGTAAAAGCCGAACAAGCCGGGCCTACACCCCGAGTTTGGTCTCAATAATAATCGAGCTCGAGCTCGAACTCTATACAAAGCTTCGTTTAGGCTCGCTGAGCCTAGCGAGCCCTAAATATATCGTATGCATATTTTCTATCATTAAACGTGCTAACGACTCGAGCCTTGTGTTAACGAACCGAGCTTTGTGTTATGAGCCGATTTCGAGCTTTTGTATATAAGCAATGAGCGAGCACCGAGCTCGGCAGCTGAACCATTTCGGCTCGTTCACCCCTACTAGGTTCTTTTCCAACACCACTTCCAAACATTCCGGACTTTGATCCATATTTTCCAACATTTCCACCACATCTTCCGCATCTCACAAATCAAACTAACCCGGAAACCTTCCACACACATTACCCACATCATTTACATTGTGAACATTGCCAATCCAACAGGGAACTTGCAATAGAAATTAGGGAAGAGATGCGATTCATACTTAACCACATCCTCGATGCATCAACATCATCACTCACCAAAACCTCCATCAATAACCTTATGCAAGCATGGAAGGAATAATATTACTATTTTCTCTAATTTTTCTTTTGAGTCATTCTAAAGAACAAACCTTGTTCTTAGTTTTACATGTTTGTATGTGGCATATATACCACTACATTTTTTTATTTTATTACAAGGCTTTGTTTACATACCTTGGATCCCAATCTTGTTTCTCGTCAATTACAAGATTATTTATGCATGTTACTACTAACCTTTTCTTTGTAGGTTTTATATTTTTCACTTGGCCTATTCTTGGGGAGCTACGCCAGGGGAGTTAGAGATACGTGGACTATTTTTCCACACTTTATTTCTTCATTAGGGTCACTTTTTGTTTCGACAAAAAGGGGGAGAAGAAGTAAAACTTATGCTTTCAAAACATACATCTAATCTTAAGTTTTACTCAACATAACATTATGTTTTGTCATCAACAAAAAGGGGGAGATCGTTAATACAAATAAACCGTAAAAACGTTTATTAATATTTAGCGATCTCTTTGTGTTTTGTTGATAACAAATAAAATGTTATCATAAGTAAAATTATAAGGATACATGTTATTTTTGTAAAGCATCTACATATATAGTCACTTAATATAAATTGTTGTAATAATTTATTTATTGTAATAGTTTATTAGGAATGGTAAAAACCACAACCCAGACCACCCATGGAGCATATCCATAACCCATGGAGTGAACCCATAACCCATTGTCTAGATGCATTGCATCTTTTAGATACATTATATCTACTTAGATACCCATGGTCTAAAGTCTAGGACCCATGACCCATAACACAAAACCCATGGGCAAATAGGAGCGTCTCACGGATCCCTCCATTTACACTAGACGGATCCCTCAGGCAAGGGATCCGTGGGATCCGTGAAACAGTAGAAAGAAATTGCCTATAAATAGAGAGCCATTTCTTCATTGTAACTTACCCCTCTTCTTACAAACTCTCTCATATATTCTTACATTCTTCTAACCTAATATCACTTGATCTAGAGAGTAGTTCTTCTTTCTTTTGTTGTGATTCTCATATAGGTCCTTCTCTAAGACGAGATCACGAGCATTCTACAAGTCATCCAAGCAAGGGGTTGTTCCTCCACAAGATTTCTATAGCGAAGATCTTGTATTTCATATTTCACATATTTGTTGTGTTATAGTAGAGTTGGTTTGGTCCTTCGTGTTAAGGACTCGGTATTTAGCTTTGTACCGGAGAAAGTGTAAGCAACGTTGTGAAGGCTTCTCCGCCGAGTTGAAGGAGTTTGTTGACATAGTGCTTGAACTCTCGAGTAGGAGACTCGGGGAGTGGAGTAGGGCAAGGAAGGTGTCCTTGTAGCCGAACCACTATAAATCGGTTGTGTCATTTCTATCATTTACTTTACTTGCTTTCTTTACGTGCATTACTTATAGATCTATACTTTCTCTCTATCCACACGATTTCACATTACATCGAATCTAAAGTTTTTGAAACTAACTTAAAATCGGCAAAAACTATTTAACCCCCCCTTCTAGTTTTCCACAAACTCAATGTGTCGATCATAATCAATCACGAAAATGAAATATCTTAAACTGTTTTGCACTCATGGCCTAATGACTTTATTCGGAGAAAAAAAAATGTTCAAATGTTAAAATGTAGTAAAAGGAAAATCAAATAAAATTTCGGGAGATGTCTCATAGCTTCATGTCCTTCAGGGGTCCAACTTTTGGCATAGTTGGGTTATACTCGATTTTTTTTAACTCTGTGTCCACCAATAAGTTCACTATAATAGAGGGAATTATGCATTATTAGCTAAGTGTATTGACACGAAACAACTTATGAAAAATGTGAATATTAAAACAAAAAAAAGTATATACTTGATTCTTTGAGGATGAGTTTAGCACGGGCTATGAATATAACTCCCTTTTCTCTTAAAACCGTTGCTAGATTCACGTATGCTTCTCGTAATGTGTAAGTACGTGTGATGAATTGTATTTCCGCCCCTCTATTACAATTCAATGATTGTTAGACCAGGAACATAAAAGAATGAATACAAAACATTTTGTGATAGATACACTTACGTCACACATCTAAGAAATAGCTCGCACGAGGTACCATCTCTGTGGTGTATCAGCCCTCCTCTAGTGACCCTGCCAATGGTATCTATAAAGAAATCGGGAAATACACTGATTACGAATAGGTAATATGAATTAAGCTCGATGCCTAGATTATCATTAAGTAAATTATGTGTAGAGATCAACATCTTCTTTGTTGATTGGTCAGTAGAAAGAGCCTTAATAGATGGTATCCATCCATGTGTAGGAAACCCGGAATGGTCAGTGAATGGAATTTCGGTGAGGACCGTTTTACTATTAAAAGATATAACCCAATCACAACTGATCAAACTGTAGTTGTGATATCGTGGATATTCTGTTGGGTCGGTATACGCAATTTGGAAATGGTTCAAAGAAAACACATTTCCAACTAAGTCTCTATTATTATAGAATTCAATAAGCTCTTCAGGCACTTCGGCAACTTGTTTTTATCCCTGGTATTAGACGTATAAAATTTCAAACATATGTGTTTGAAAATTAGACGTATTAGACGTATAAATAACTTTTAGTTATTTATTTTAATTCTTTTAATTTCAAACACATGTTGAGAATTTATCGCCAATACGGGAAAAAAAATTCGGCGAATGCTGGCTTTTGAATTCTATAATAATAGAACAGTTGATGTGTTTTTCTTTGATTTAAATTGCGATAACGAACCAACAGAATATCAACGATATCACAACTGATCGTTGTGATTAGATTATATAGGTTAACATAAACGGTCCTCACGAAATTCACCGAGTTTCCTACGCATGGATGGATACCATCTATTAAGGTATTTCTCTTGACCAATCAACAAAAGATATTGTTCATTACACATAATTTTACTTAATGATAATCTGCTCTGTCAGCTTAATTCATATTACTTATTAAATCGGTGTATTCTTGATTTCTTTTTATGATACCATTGGCGGGTACTGAAGAGAATTTTGATACACACAAGTGTACCTTGCTTGAAATTTCTTGGCGTGAAAGTGTATCATCAAAAATGTTTTGTATTCATTATTTTATGTTCGATCTAATCATTGAATTCTAATAGAGGCGAAACAATTCATCACGTACTTACGTGCGGAATAATGAGCGGCAATGGTTTTAAGAGAAGGGAGTTATATTCATATCCCGTCGTTAAACTCATCCACAAAGAATCAACTATATACTTTTTTTGTTTTAATATTCACATTTCTCATAATTTGTTTTGTCAATACACTAGCTAATAATGCGTAATTCCTCTATTATAGTGAACTTACTGGTGAACAGTTAACAAAAATGAGTACAACTGATGCGCCAAAGTTGGACCTGAAGGAAGACATGAAGCTATAAAATCTCCCGAAATTTTATTTGATCCTTTTACACATTTTAACATTCAAACATTGTTTTTCTCCGGATAAAGTCATTAGGCCATGAGTCTTAAATAGTTTAAGATATTTCATTTAGTGATTGATTTTGATCGATACATTGAGTTCATTTCGGATATCGTTATTATTAATGAAGTTGTATGTTTTGTGTTAACTTATGTAGCTGTCTTATGTAAATTTTGTGTAAACTTGAAAATAAAAACTATCATTCTGCTCTACTTATAGCAATGAGGTCTTGAAAAAATTTATACCAACAACTAAACCCACATAACTACTCATTTCAAGTGTCTAGTTGTGAGGGGCAAAAGTAGAAAAGCAGAACAAACACATAATAATCATATACCCATAAAAAAGATGAGTTATATGAGTAAATTTCAAATGCTTACTCTTATTTTGGTGCTTACGGGACAAATCCCCACCATCCATTTGGTTTAATCAAATGGTAGTAAATTTAATATGGAAACCCAAGTTCATGTTTTTTTCTCCTTTTCCTTTGTCTTTTGTCTTTCTTATTTAAATACTTTTTTTTTTCTTTTTGAATTCACGTTTTATTTCAAATTGTGTGCTTTTTTTTAATTTTAAATTCGGTTTTTAATTTAAGTTTTTTACGTATTCATGCGTTTTAGATTCATTTTACTTTCATTTCTTTAAGTGTTGCATGTGTTTGGCATCATTTCGTTTTGTCTAATTTGGCGTTTTCGTACGGTTTCATCCGTTCTGCGTTTTCATGCGTTTTTGCTACGTTTATATCGTTTTCTTTTGTTTTAGACCTTTTTGTCCATTTTCATATGTTTTCGTTGCTTTTTGCGTTTTGCGTCCATTTTAGACATTTTCGATGTTGTTTTGCCCCGTTTTTATCACGTTCGTCGTTTCATCACGTTTTAGTTTGTTTTCTTCGTTTTTGTTTGTTTCATCACGTTTTGTCCATTTTCATTCGTTTTGATCACGCTTTCGTCCGTTTTAAACCATTTTCATCGTTTTTCGAGGCGGTGTTTTTACGCTTTCATACGTTTTAGCATTTTCTTATGTTTTCGTCCGTTTTTTCACGTTTCGGCCATTTTCATCCATTTTCATCACGTTTTCGCATGTTTTTAGATTTTCATGTATTTTTGTCCGCTTTTTCGCTGTTTAGTGTCTATATTTTTCACGTTTCATATTTTATCCGTTTTTATCACGTTTTCGGAGATTTTCATACGTTGTCTATTCGCTTTACGTTTTCATCCATTTTTAGAAGTTTTCGTCTGTTTTCAGACGTTTTCATATGTTTTTGTACGTTTTCGTCCGTTTTTATACGTTTCTGTCTGTTTTTATACTTTTTTGTCCGTTTTCAGATGTTTTTGTGCATTTTCATATGTTTCATTGATTTTATCGTTTTGACCGTTTCAAGCGTTTTCATTTTGATATTTAGTGACACTTATTTATCTCTTGTGATATAAAAGTTAAGAAAGATGAAAAGTTCATGTATGTGTTTCTCCGGTTATGATACTCAACTAAGAATGTGATGGTTGTTTTTTGAAAATATTTAGAAGATTTTTGTGTTTTATGATATGGCATAATAGAAAAGTTGTTCAACCTGAAAACAAGAGATGTTATGATACTTTTACTAGAGCTTGTGGTGGATTTTTCTATTTAATGAATACATTGTGCTTGTTTGATAGTTTTATAGCGGGATTTGAAAATATTTATGGTTGAATCAAAGAACTAAATAACTATGGTTGAAGATAGCACACATCTTTATAAACAAACCGAAAGCTCAAGCACTTGTGATATCGCATGTGATATCACCTCACTAATGATATCACACGTGATATCATGTGATAACACCGCTGATATCACTTGCGTGATATCGATATACCGGTGTATGTGTGATATCATAGTTTATATCACTTGTGATATCACCAGTGATATCACCTGCGATATCATGTGATATCACCTGTGATATCATGTGTGATATCACATGTGTTTGAGCTTACTCAATTTGTTTATAAAGATGTGTGCTTTCTTCAACCATAACTTCTTTAGTTTGTTGATTCAGCCATAGATATTTTTAAATTCCGCTATAAAACATATCGAAACATGCACAATGTATTCATTAAATAGAAAAATCCACCACAAGTCTAACAAAAGTTTCATAACATCTTTTGTTTTCAGTTAAACACCTTTCCTAATATTTCATATTATCATAAAACACAAAATCTTCCTAAATATTTTCAAAAACACAAATAAGAAAAATGTAAGAATCACACAAGTATAATAAGTGATGTTTATTATCATTTCTTTCATATATACTTGGTAAAATACTAAATTCTTATCACATTTGGTATGAATTTAATGTTTTACATTCTTAGTTGAGTGTCAGGCTGATAACCTCATTATATGATGAAGAGTGTAATACTCTTCATCTTTCTTACGATGTTATATCACAAAGAGATAAATAAGTGTCACTTAAAAATATCAAAAAGGAAGCAAAGTATGAAAATAGAGACTTGACATATTCTCAAAATCAAACAAGTGTTGCATTAAATTAACATTTTTTTGAGCAAAATAAGAAATCACATAAAGAGACTTTATCCCTTTTATTTCTACTAAGAGTATAATATCACAACTGATAGATAACATTGGTTGCTTTAAAAAAATGTGCGCTTGTCAATTGCGATGAAGGGCACAAAAAAACTATCTTGTAACTGAAAATTATAAAAATATTAGAAAACACATAGGTGATAATATATAAAAATATACAGAGTAATGAAATATCTCAGGTGATATTAAAGGTTAAAAAACATACTTGTTTGTTTATGAAATATCATAAGGGATATTAGATATTAACTTTTTTATAATAAAATATCACAATTGATATTAGATATGTAATATAATAAAGTTTAATAATAAGCATGAAAACATATGAAAATAGAAGAAAATGTATAAAAAGCGCAAAAAGCAGCGTGAAAAGGACAAAAACGTATAAAACATATGAAAACGGAAAAATGCGTTTGAAAACGGAACGTATAAAGCGGATGAAAATGGACGAAGCGGCGAAAGCGTCTAAAAAGGACGATAATGTAAAAAACGGACAAGCGTACGCATAAACCTGAAAACGATGAAAAGCGGACAAAACATAAGAAAGCAGATAACGTATTAAACGGGAAAACGGTAAAGCGAAGCGAAAAGTATAGAAAAGCGGATAAGCGTAAAGCGAACAACGTAAGAAAACATAAAATGTAAGAAAACGGTGGCGTAAAGCGAATGAACGAATAGCGTATGAAAACGGACGAAAATGTAAGAAAACAGAAAACATATAAGCGGGAAGAAAACAAAGAAATGAAAATGTATGAAAACGTGAAAACGGACGAAAATGTAAGAAAAGCGAGCAAAATGCGACGAAAATGTAAGAAAACCGGAAAACGTATGAAAACGGACGAAAACGGATGAAAACGTAAGAAAACGGACGTGAAATGACGAAAACATAACAAGGTAGAAAAGCAAAGCGTAAGAAAAGAAGCGGAAACGTGAAAACAGGGCGAAAACGTAAGAAAAGGGGCGAAAATTGATAAGAAAACGTAGAAAACGATCGTAAAGCGGACGAAACGTAAGTAAACGGACGTGTATGAAAATGGACGAAAACGTAAATACGTAAACAGACCAACGTATAAAATCGGAAAAACAGACAAAAACATTATGGCCCGGAAACGAAAAAAAGAAAAGGTGAAATTAAAAATAGTGATTAAAAAAAAGAGACAAGAAAATACATGGACTTAGGTTTAGACATATTAAATCTTAGGTTAATTACCACCATTAAATCAAACTAGAGGCCGAATGAGATTTATCCCTTAGATGCAAATTTTGATATGCAAAATAAAGTGCCTCTGAGTTATATAGCTCGGGCCTTAGCTAATGACAACAAACACATAATATTGTTCGAACATGAATGGTAATGATCCGGAGATATTTTACTCTATCGTTTAATTATATCCTATCAACTATTTAAACCACATTATTACATCATACCCAACTATTGCAAGTTGATATATCACAATAATCTATAATCCCCTAAGAATCATAAGCATCATAAAAAAAACTTTAGTTCAATATTTTAACAAAATAACACATAAAAAATAAAATAAAAACATATGAAACAATCATAAATAACAAAATTATACCTAGACGCCGAGTGGGGACAGATGATGTCAAAGGAGAAGCACATTTAGGAGTTTTATCGTGATTGTAATTCCTCCTCTTTCGGTTATTATTGGGTTTAATGGATTTTAACTTAAGTGAAAGATCATGAATCAATTGTAGGAGCGGAGCCACATGTTCAGTAGTGGGGGGTGTTGCCCCCATCAAACCTCTTCCGAATACCCAAAATGAAAATCGCAAACATATGTTTCTCGTATTAGACTTTTTTAATTATTTTATAATTTAGTTGGTTAGTTTATAATATTGTTTTTGTGTTTCGAAGATGTCTTTATAATATTACAAATAGAATAGAGAATTGAGATAGAAAACAATAACATTTGAAAATATTTTTTAGTTTTGCAAAATGGAAATCAGAAACATATGTTTTTTCTAACTAAACGCGTTTTCTATTTTTTCAATTATTTTGTGGAGATAGAAACCCTTCTTTTTTTCTACAAAACAAGAAATTAGGAAATGAAGGAAGATTTTCTCCAACTAAACACAACATAAGGGATCTCAAAAGCATTTAAACTAGCGAAGAAATCCTCAGCATGTACAGCAATTTTGGGTTTCAAGTTTTCAACTAACCCTTAAAAACTTAGCTCCAAGCCAATTCATTAAACATTAGAGAATGCTATTGCCCCGCATTTTAAAAGAATTAGTTAGGATACTATGACTCCACATTTCTCAGAAGTGTTAATTTCTAAACCAGAAACCAGTTATTTCATTAATATAACATAGAAAGTAATTTGCCTGGTCTATATGGGATTCATCTGTTCATGTAAAAGAAAAGGTTGGTATGGGTGTATAAAGACAATAAAATACTTTTATAAGAGAAAATACATCAAGTCACCTTTTAATGATTAGCAAATAAAAGCATAAATTTGTTGTGTGATTCTGTCTTAGACTTACAAACTAACATACATGTTGGTAAAAAAAAATCGCCTCGTTGTTACAAAGAATGCTTTGTTAATTAACCTATTTTAGGGTCTTATTAGCTTAATTTGGCTTCAAAAGAAAAAAATAAAAATAAAATAAAATAGAGCCTATGATTCTATGAACTTATTTGTGAAATTTTTGCTAATTCAAACAAACCCAAAATGCATCTACAGACCCGTTAACTATTCATATATACCGATGCTACCTTTGATTTTTAATCACGCATGTCAACATGCAACAGTTTAAAATTATTACAAACATCTTGGTGTCAATAGATCCTGTAGTTTAATGATTCAGTTTTTAAACGTGCATAAACTTTCAAAGTTTTGTTATTATGCACAACTTATATTAATCAATCTTAAACCTCTACAATAACAAATGTCTTCTTAATATACGCTAAAATTAATTTAGCAGTTTCAGTTAACATAAAAGATGAAAAGAAATCATATAAATTCAACTCTTAACCTTTATACGGCAAATATTTTATTTTAGGTACTTTTTGTATTTCTAGGTATTCAGGTGAGCATATATTGAAAGGTCAATAAATTTAGAAGTCAAAAGATAATTTCAAAAACTAATTATGATTAGGTAAACCAAATTTAAGGCTAAAATTTCGAAAGTTGAACAAGAATTTCTACCCAATATAATCTTGATCCACATCAATATTCACAATCAAATATTCTATAAAACTACCAATATATTATTATTTTAAATTGAAATTAACCATATTCAAACATTCCATAAACTCAGACATCATAAAATATTCGTGTAAATTCTAATAAAAATCTCCCAAAAATATATGCAAATCTCAATCTTTTGCTATCCACTCTTTCATACTGTATATCATTTTCAAGAGTGGCAATAGAAAAAGAAGGACATTCCTTAAAAAAGCAAAAAGAAAAATTCAACAAAATTAAAATAGACTCTGCCTTTAAAGCAAATTTACAATTATACCCCTGACAGCCACCGAAAAAGCTCACTAATCTCCTCCCCAACCCTATTATTAGTAGCTTCAAAGTCATCAACCACCTCACTCCGGCGACTACTTCCGGTGAAAAACCTGCCGGAGCTTTGAAAAGACTGCGATCTAGACGATATCGAAACCGAGACACGGTCCACGTAATCACGTAACCAGTTCATCCTTGCACTTCCATTTCCTATCTCTGCAGTTAAATTATTCACCGGCGGCTCAGAAGCACGAGCCGTCGGAGAGTCCTTATCCAGGATGGATACATTTCGTCGGTGAGTCGCGGTAGACTCCACTGGCACTTCGTATCCGTCGTCCAGAATGTACTCGTACTCGCCCACCGAGTACGACCTCCTGTCAGAGGAAACGTCAGTCGGCGTTCTGTTACGCCGACTGACACTTCCAATCTCGATTCTAAAACTATTATTTCTTGACACATTATTTTCTCCCCCGTCCGTACTATCCGCACCACTCATACCTTACCGCCAGCTGATGTACTGTATTCAGCACATCAGCTTCGCTAGGGCTAACACTAGCCCTACACAACGGGCACGTTTGGTTGGATTTCAACCACGCGTCAATACATTCAACATGGAACGCGTGGTAACACAAAGGTAGTAACCTTAACTGATCCACCGGTTCAAATTTAGACAAACACACAGCACAATCCCCACTAGCTCCTGCTATATTTCCAGTAATGGACGAAAATGTAAACATAGGAAGCGACATCGTTTCGTTTTTACTATTTCCATTATCCATACGTATCACATGCTGATGTTGAGCCTCATTTTGACCAAAAACTACGTCCGGGGTAGAAAACCCGCGCGTAGAATGCACAGATGCAGCCGCGCGGCTGCATCTGCGCGAAAAGTATCGCAGTATTAAATAAATAGCTGCGGATACAAGTATAGCGGATGAGATGACTATTATAACTATTATTATAGAGGAAGAAGTTGAGGTGGTTGATTCAGATGAGTGTTGCTGTTGTTGTTGTTGTTGTGAAACGATGTCGTTTAACGTACTCGTCGCGGTGGTGAGGAGTGGTGGTGGTGGTGGAGGGGCGGTGAGGTCCATTAATAGAAATGTGACGTGTTGTGAAGGTTGCTAAGAAATGTGCACCGGTGAAATGTGTGAAGATATAAATGAGTTTTTGGTGTCACGTGACTTGCACGTGGGTGTTGAGAATGGGTTGGGTTGAGTATTTATGTTTTGGGTTTAAAGGTTTTGGTCAGATCGATTTAATAATGGAAAAGATATTACGTGTATATGTAACGTGTATTTGTGGAAACTTAAACCAATTTTGTGACATTTATTTTTTTTAATGTATGGAAAGTTGTTGGTGCAAAGGTTCAACCTAATTCATATACTCCGTATGACACATTGTGTTTTGACGGATGACATATACATTTGATACAAGACAAGTTTTTGTCATGCTAGTAGTTGTGATTTTAAAAATAGGAAAAGAAAAATCATTTGGGCTAAGAAGTAGAGTGAAAAACGATCACAATTGTGTGTCACAACTCGGAAAAAGGAAAACGTTGATTAGTGTACATACTACTGATTATTATACCGAATTCAATATGAGGTTAGGTTCGCCGCTTAACTGAAACAAGGCTACCAATTACAGTTACAAATGCTAGGATTTTACATGGTTTATGTCAATACTGGTAGTAGTAAGTGTAACCTTGTTAGAATTTGCGGCAGAGGCTTGAATCAAAGCTTTATATATGGGTCTCGGGGCTTTTGTGGATGAAGAAACAAGGTACTAAATTTGTTACATGGAGATGCCTGAGATTAAACTTCCTTTTATAAGATTTCCGAAACTCTTTTGTTTCTATTCTGACTTTTTGTAACACTAAGTCACGTCTATGACAGCGGTTTCTAGCGTCATATAATTAATGATTTGTGATATTGTGGTGAGTGTTTCGTGTATCGTTTAAAATAGAAAGTGAACAGATGAAAATGCAATTGCAAACAGTTGTACTATACGATAACTAAAGTCTAGACAAAATTCTTAACATCTATCAAACAACATATAAAAATATTTAATGAAAATGAAAGTAAACATTACATTACTTGTCGCGTAAAAACTAACAAGGATGAGATTAATGGTGTAGTTGTTAAGAAGAACGCAAGTATCAAAATTAGCATGAATATGATTAGCCAAAAATAAAAATAAAAATGTGCTAATTTTGGCTATTTTGTAAAAGATTTGGGCACATTTAGTATCATTTTAAAACGGTATTTAGCATATTTAAAAGTTAAATGTGCAGCGGCGGACTACATATTTTCTATTAATTCTAAACATTATAATTGTTTTTTGAAAACTTATATATATATATATTTATATATATATAGATCGTTTTGTATTAAAAAAAGTTTATGGGTTCTAAACGAAAAATGATAAAAGTTTGAAGATTTGAGGATTAAACATAATGTTTTGAAACCTGGTTCGACTCGGGGCTGTTCAACCGGTTGAACCGTTCCCATCGAAAAACAGGTTGATTTAAACCGAGTCAACCCGACAGGTTGGTCAAAACTGGTCAAATTAAACAGGGTCAACCCACCGGGTTTGAAACGCCCGGTAAACCGGTTTTGATATGTATTAATAGTTTCAAATTTTCACTTTTATTTTTTGGTTTTTCATTCATATAGTATAGTTTAGGTACCCACGTTAGATTTTGCGGCGGCAATTTACCTGTATTAACGGAGAAATAGATCGATATTAGGTTCCGATTGAACCGTTGGTCCGGTCCGATTTTCAAAACTATATATTCCATCAACTTGTTAGCTTGTGTGAAGCTTTTATTGTAGTTTATTAATTTATATGTGTATAATAACATGTACTTTTCATTTTATGGTGTTTTAAAAATAACAATAATTAGTGTGTTTAATTATTTTATATTTAGAATTATGTTTTAGCTTATTTAAATTGTACATTGTGAATTTTTTATTGTACTTTTTAGTAAGGGGTGTTTTAATTGCTTGTTTTTAATTTGGTAGATATGCTTTTAATTGGTTGTACAATATGAATAAGTTATTGTACTTTTAAGTAATGGAGTGTTTTAATAAGAGTATTGATTACACAATACATTTCTCTCACATTTGACTTTCAACTTTTCACTTTGAAGGTTTAACCGTTTTTCTATTACATGTAGTATTGATTTATTTGATCACTTATTTGAATATTGTGTTAACATGTACAATTGTACATTAGTGTTTACATTTTTACACATAAAAACATCTATATGTCACAAGTGGAGTAATTTTTTTTTACAGTATTTATTAAGGAATAGCAGAAGTAGTAGGAAACTCAAATTGAGTGCCAAAAACAGAGAAATAAATGCAGGGGTTGTGGAGGGTACACAAACATGAAACATGGGTTGCCAACCCTACACTCGTGCATTTATACAAGTATTTAAGCATGTAGTAATTATTTTTCATAACAATAAGTATACTGGTGAAAGTAACTAAAAAATTTAACAAAATAAATCATATTATTATGTCTTAAATAGGTTTTGAACTAAACGGCTTTATTATAAACTTTTAAATTGTGATGCAAGGGCGCGGGTTTCTTCACTTTCTGGTCATACATGTTAAATAATTGTATTTCGTATTTAATGATAAGTTTACAGACTACTATAACTTTAAAAAAAAAATACTACGTAATAATGCTCCGTACTAGTTACTTATTTTTTTGACTGGTTAGGTAATTTTCATGTTAAGCACGTACAAAGGTATGTTAGAATATACTCCGTATACAATACGTTCACAACTTAAACCTCAATACAACTCGAGTTTCCAATGTCTTTAAACTTCACAATTCTGTCTAACCCAATGATCAATAACTACAAGACTTAACAACTTCGCAAAATTATACTTTCTGTAAATTGAAGGTATAACTATAAATTACGGTTTGACTTATATCAAGACCCTCTTATTCACATGTACACCAAAAATTAAGGGATTTGACTTTTACA
Source organism: Chrysanthemum makinoi (assembly GCA_910596185.1). Classification (NCBI taxonomy): domain Eukaryota; kingdom Viridiplantae; phylum Streptophyta; class Magnoliopsida; order Asterales; family Asteraceae; genus Chrysanthemum; species Chrysanthemum makinoi. Next base: position 75,673,164 of record OU343216.1, on the reverse strand, counting down.
AACAATCATATTCACATGTAAGTATAAACTAAGATTTGACTTTTCATTAAATTAATTTGTCTGTGCAAGTTTGAAACCCAAGCTAACAAATTGGTCAAAGGTTATCTATTAGTTACCTGGATGGCATATTGATTAAGGTAGGTTTATTTTTAAGGCTTAAGCACCTCACATCATGCAATTGCATAGAATGCATAAAACATGAAGAAGGAAAGAACAATGAGTCTTCATCGCAAGAAAAGAAGACCGTTTGTTTTTGTGTTATTGAAATTACTTCTTTCATTTTCCTCTTGTAATATATTTGGTGTAGAGGAAGAATTGGAAAAAAGACCTAAATTATATTCATAGGTGAAGAAGAAAAGTGATTCTAACCTCTTATGTGCTGAAAAAAAAAACAAGCGGTCTTCAAGCCCTAGCGTCTGGCAGCGCAAACAAAAGAGGAAAGAAGAGCTTCTTTGAAAAAAACAAACGAAGCCTAACACTAGAACATATGTATAACTAGGTACTACGTATAAAAGACCACTAAAATTTACGGGTTTTCAAAGAATAATATTAAATGCAAATATAGATAACGCTGATATATTACATAATAAAATGAAAAAACATAACAAATGAGTATACCACGTAGGATTGAAGGAAATGAAATTATAATAATTATATTCACGCCCATGAAACTTAACCTTAAGTAAATTTACAAACGAAACATTAGTGACGTAAGGCCAACAATAAGCTTATTACGTCTATAGTAAACAACACCAACACCACCTAAGATACATTCAAATAAGGTTTACAGTCATGTGCATAGTTGTGGGATGATGCATGCAACGTATTCATATTCATGAACATCATGGATGAATCGACGAATACAAAACTCCAAAACTACACTCATTTAGATTCTCTCGCAACTATTAGGCGCAGAGGAACAACAAAAAAACCAAACTCACTTGGTGATTACTATCAAGACCTCACTATATTTTGTAGAAAAAATATAACCAACATTTTGCAATCTATCTTTAATATAAATTTCTTACTCATGTGTAAAGTCATCATGAAAGAGGCTTTAGAAAAATGTGCATACCGACATAATAAGAATCTATATATCAACACCAAAATGGACTAATTGACAATCACCGTAAATGCATAATCTCATTACACATAATGTAGAATCTCTGCAAAATGTTTCCCCTACTCCATTTCATCACTTTTGTCGCATCTCTTTCTTTAAGTCCCTCGTCCATGAATGTGACTCCCTTGTTGGAAGGTCCCCTACGTATAGAACAAAAAAATGATTTTAAGGTCTTTGGTCACTCCTTGGCATCATGTCCCAAGTCTAAGAAGCAGGTGGCCCTAATCCACTTGAAGGTGGTAGTAAGGCTGCCTCTGCAGGCAATTGGATTAAAGTACAAAAGAAGGGGAAAAGGAAAGATAATCTAGATAACAAAGTTTCCGATTTACATGTTTCTTTATAAGAGAGAGAGACTTGAATATTAGTCTTGTTGTCCACTCTGAGCCTGAGAGGATTTCTGATAGTTCATACTTCATAGGATCATGTTAGCAATACTTCCTTAGCCTTAAATAGTCTAGGTGAGTTGCTAACTTCTTCTTTAAAGGCCCTTCTAGCTCAGAAGTAGGGTCATTGTACATGGAGACCCCGATAATAGACATAAATCTTTCTCTTGTTACAGGTGAATACTCTAAGGGGAAATCCGTCTTGGCCTTTTCAACTCCTGCTGGGATTTTGTTAGGGGAAAGCTCTGAACCCTTCACTCTTTTTTCTGGACCATAAGCCTTCGGGTAGTTGGTAAGGCTGTCACTCTGAATGAATGGTTTTATGTGAAGAAGGGGTGGTCACTATTATAAAGAATCATATACTGTTACATTTAGGAAATATAGTGTTGTCCAAGAGTTTTCTTAGGCTTTTGTTGGGTTTTTTCCTGGATTTGATGAACCATCAAATAAATAAAGAATGAAACCTCAAGGGCATATGGAATTAAGAAGAGAAAGAGATGAAATCCGATCTTGTTTTTTAGAAGATGGAAGGACTTGTGATGCGAGAAAAAGATTTATTATTTAGTTTTTCTTGAGAGAGTACGAATCGATTTGTAAACCCATAGTAATCAATTTAGTTCGGGCATAATCTACTTACGAGCATAAAGAGTAAAACAAAAGATTAACAAGTTCATGATAGTTCAAACAATATAGTTTAAGTCTAGATTCAACATATAGTTGCAAATAATCAAAATTGAAATTAAAATAGTTGAGCATGTATCTCCCCAAGTTTGTATGATTAAACAAGTAAAAGGAATTACGAACTCACTGATGCAATGATTATGATGACAAGTGGATACACTGAAATGAGGTGCAATCTCTAGTGGACGCCTTTGTGATATGTTCTAATGTAGTCAATGTCGTACATGCAAACTCATATGATATCCATACCCTGTACAAGTTGAAAATAGTGTAACCGTATTAGAAATATAAGTTTTTCTTGTCAAGTTATAAAGATAAACCTTGCTTATATATGTTGGAACAACAATAACTATGAAAAATTTATAGTTTTTTTTCGCCGTAAAATATTTATTGACAACGCAAGAAAATGACTAAGTAGCCAAAAAGTTTATTGTCATTAGTTATTGTTAACCCTAGAGGCTCAAAACGATCTAAAAGTCATAACAACTGAACTTTTATTCATACTCCGATCAATAATGGTAGTGGGTTGTCAAGCTAAAATGTAGTTTTATAGGTAGTTTATGGGAGCGGGAAGTTTGAGTGTTTGAATTAGTTAGTATTTTATTTGTTAGAACTCCGTTTGAGGCAAGGTTTTTGGAAAATAGGCTGGGTGAACTAACTTTTAACTAACTTTTACTCAAGATGAAACCAATCGATATCGTTAAGAAAAACGCTCCAAACATGGGTACCGAAAAGACTTTCAACACTAGAAATATTTTAGTTTTGGAAAAAAACGTCGGTTTTTAATGCTTGTAATTCGGTCATTATAAGCTCGTACGATATCCTTAGTTTCGTGTTAATGTATACTAATATATTTTTAATAAATCGACTCATTTAGATAATGCTTAAAACTTTTCATTAAATAACCCTTGACAGCTTGTATTTTTGTCAAAATTAGCTTTCAGTAAAACGTTGAAAATACAAAAATGTCAATTCGTTTTAACCCGTTCAAGCGACCAACGGGTTTTAAAAGTCTATTTTCTGAAAATATATAAACCAAAATAATCCATGAAATGTCGAAATTTTGGGATTTTTATGCATATTCATCCCTTTTGAATTTGCGTAGTGTAATACTTGTAAACCTACCATACACCTTCTTAGGGTGTCATGGATTCCTAAACTTCATCAAAAATGATAGGTTTTATGGGAAAATTATAGGATAAAAAAATCATATAAAAGTGGTATAGATCATAGTATATTTGCATGTTTTTCTTACTAGATCATAAAAATAAATCAAGTAGTATTTTAGGAAAATTATTTAAACACTTCTAGTGTTTTCTAGAAAACCACTTAAAACCATTAGTGTTTTTATTTCAAAACCTTGAAATAGATTACTAAATGAACTTGTTAAACACTAGGATCTTGAAAAATATATGGTTTCTTCTTGTTTTCTTGCTTGGTCGATCATCACAACAAAAATGGAAGAGTTTTCTCTAGTCTTCACCTTTTAGTATGTAGGTGTTTTATTTTTGTAGAACTCTGTAATATGCAAATATCTAGACATAAAATTAGTGGTGTATTCTTTGTCAAGATATTTCATAAAATGGATGACAAAAAGGGGGTTTGGTCGGCAATGGAATAAGGGAAAAGAATTTTGTATACTTTTGATAATTGAATGTATTTTAGGTTATTTGACACATAATGATATTTGGTACATATAATTAGTTATTAAATGTAGCGGCTAGAAATACGTTTTAAAGGAATGATAAAATATAAAATCTCATAAACGTCATAAAAATTATAAAAATGCTCTCTCACAATTTAAGTGAATAAATAATTTGAATAGAATTTACGAAAACAAATTAACCGTCGTAAGTATATATATATAATAATATATATACAAAATAATTTCAAAACATCGGGTAAACTAATAATATAATTATTATAGTCTTAAAATGAGTTAAAAATATATCAGGGACAATTGTTTGTGAAGTTCTTCGGATCAATTATTCAATGATCGTGCGATAAGCGGTGTTACACTAGAAAATATACGGAGCAAAACCCATGTAACTAATATGAAATGATGTTCTTGATGTATTGGACTAACTCTAGTCTATATGAAATATTCTCAATGATGTTCCATAAATAAGCGGCTAAACCCTTACGACGTTCCTAATTTGATACTTTCAAAACCTAGTTTCAAAAATGATGAATAATAATGGAATATAAAATGAATGAAAGTGTTTTGTGATAGTAAAATTTTGAAATAACCTCTTAAAATATCAAATCGACTTAAAGGAGTTACATTGAATAGTAAATTCGAGATAAATAGTAAATTTTTTAAAGTTTGCAAAATGACCGGAAATTGAGAATTGTGACATTCTTCCCCATTAGAGGAATCATCCGTCCTGATTCAATTATTGATAACTATAGTCTCGACTTAAAAGTTCATGCTCGTGTGAATAGTATAAGATGATGTCAATGATGGGTCTAGGTACGCCTGGACCATAAACAAGACATAAGATACAAGTTCAGGGGTTATTTTACTTAATCTTCATCAAATTGTCATGAGATTTAGGAAAATACTTGGTTTGAATAACAACTTGATTCTAGCTTGATCATTCAAACATAGAGCTTCACTCGGATCAAACTGAGTGGTTTGAAGAAATATTTATTTTGAAAATTTAATTCGGGATGAGACTACTACTCCCTTCATGCATTCTTCACTAGACATAGGTGAAGTTTCTAATGTTTACGATTCTCTATTTGTTGATAACAAAATTAGATAGGGAAAGACAATTCATTCTATTGGGGTATGGCATGGATAATGGAATGGGGGAAGACAAAGGAAATAAAAAAATAACAAATAATCCACATAATGTGCGTATAAACCGCATGTTAATGAGTCATCGCTTATAATGATAAGATGAGATGCGAGATGTTTACATCTCAACTTGACGCTACTGTTCTCTAGGGAAGTTCGTCACACCCCCAAATTACTGTTTTCGTGGAATGGAATACCTGAGGGATTGTCATCATCAAAATTACGATTATATCGAACGATAAAGTGTCGTTTTGAAAATATCGTTGATTAATTTTAGGTTCCTTGGATTTGATGAGACAAAAATAAATAAAATATGTGAGGCACGCGTGACAACCGACATCAAGGACTTAAAGAGAAAGAGATAAAAACATGCTAAAAACAAAAAGATGGAAGGATGAAAAAAGCCTTAAGAACGCTTGCAAAAGGAAGATTTATTATTTAGTCCACAAAGCAAAGGCTTCGCCATTTAGTATCTTGTAAAACCCTAATCCAACCAGCAAAACTAGTATATAAAGAGGACATGGGGTGTATACGTTTTAATATATATATATATATAAATAATGTAGTGCCGGCTAAAAAAGCCCCTAGATCGCGTAACATAGTGAACGCCTAGGTTAGTTGTTTACCTCCAAGATCTAAGGTGCTATCCATACTACCCTGGCTTAGGTAACACGAATGTCGACAATTCAGATCAAATAATATTTAAGAAGCTCCGAGAACATGGGTGAAAGTAAAACCTTGTGTCAATAACATGGGGAGTTTCAATTTATTCCGTAACATGGGCAACGTAATATTAGTAACGGTTATTTTTCAAAACCCTAAGGCTCAAAATTAAGTTCAAGTGTTCATTCAAAAGTTCGTAATTAAGTTCAACTTTGCCGACACTCTTTAAGTGACAGTTCAAACAGTCAAGAGCCAAGGATATATGGAATTAAGATCGAAGCAACGAGAGTTCAAAGCATGATCAATCCGATCTTGTTTCAACTCAAGAAATGGTAGCTCAAATATATTTGGTTGTGATGCCGAGAAAAAGTTTTTCAATTTAGTTTATTATATGTCCGAATTTAATCTTGAGAGGAAAGTGGTTCAAATATGATAATGTTTCATAAAACATAGTAATCAATTTAGTTCGGGCATAATCTACTTACGAGCATAAAGAGTAAAACAAAAGATTAACAAATTCATGATAGTTCAAACAATATAGTTTAAGTCTAGATTCAACATATAGATGCAAATAATCGAAATTGAAATTAAAATAGTTGAGCATGTATCTCCTCCAAAAAGTTTGTAAAATGATTAAACGAGTAAAAGTGGGGCTACGAACTCACCTGATGCAATGATTATGATGACAAAAGTGGATACACTGAAATGAGGTGCAATCTCTATCTGCAACCTAATATGAATGATATGTTCTAATGTAAGTCATGAAACAATGTCGTGCATGCAAACTCATATGATATCCATACCACTTGTACATTTTTGAAAATGAAGTGTATCGTCGAAATATAAGTTTATAACGTCTTGTCAAGTTATAAAATACTTTACGCTTATATATGTTGGAACAACATCCCACGATAGTCGTTTAGAAATAGAACAAGAATTTATAGTTTTTCGTCATAAAATATTATACTTTGACAACTCATGAAAATGACTAAGTAGCTTCGCAAAGCTAGTCATAAAATAGTGAATATCGAGTGTTAGGAAACAAACTCAATGATTTTAGAAAGCTTGTAACATTATCTAAAAGTCATAACACTGAACTTTTATTCATACGAGTTCCGATCATAAAGAAAAATAATGGTGAAGTGGGGTAGTCGAGCTAAAAATGTAGTTTATGGGTAGTTTTCGGGAAATTTGAGTGGTCGTATTTTATTTGTTAGAACTCCGTTTGAGGAATGGCTGGTCATTTTGGAAAATAGGCTTGGTGAACTAACTTTTACTCAGAGATACTATTTTACCAAAACCAACTCGATCGTTGAGAAAAACGGCTCCAAACATGGGTACCCGAAAAGACAGTTTCAACACTTAGAAATATTTTAGTAATAGCTGATGGAAATAAGTTGTGAACGTCGGTTTTCAAATGCTTGTATCTCGGTCATTATAAGCTCGTTTTCTACGATCTATATATCCTTAGTTTCGTGTTAATGTATACTAATATATTTTTGATAAATCGGCTCATTTAGATAATGCTTAAAACTCATTTTTGCCCCTTAAATAACCCTTGACAGCTTGTATTTTTCATAAAATTAGTTTTCGTCGTTAAACTTGAAAATAGCGTAACTTCTTCGTTATAAATCCGTTTTAACCGTTCAAGCGACCACGGTTTCGTTTTAAAGTCTATTTTCTGAAAATATAAACCAAAATAATCCATGACCTGTCGAAATTTCCAGATTTTACAAAAATGAACAGCCCTTAGTTATATGTTGTCGAAAAATTATCTAGTGTAATACTTGCTCTAAACCTTTCCAATCAACACCAAAACTATTCTAAACCTACCATACACCTTCTTAGGGTGTCATGGGTTTCTAAACTTCATCAAAAATGATAGGTTTCATGGGAATAATTATAGGATACTTTAAACTAATAATAAGTAATAAAAATCATATAAAAGTGGTATAGATCATAGTATATTTGCATGCTTTTCTTACTAGATCATAAAAATAAATCAAGTAATAGTATGAAAGATTAGGAAAATTATTTAGAACACTTACTTGAGTGATTGAAGAGTTTTTGGTACTAGAAACTTATTTAATCTTTAGGTTTTTGTTTCAAAACCTTGAAATAGATTACTAAATGAACTTGTTAAACACTAGGATCTTGAGAAATATATGGTTTCTTCTTGGTTTCTTGCTTGGTCGATCATCACAACAAAAATGGAAGAGTTTTCTCTAGTCTTCACCTTTTAGTATGTTTTTGTAGGTGTTTTATTTTTGTATAACTCTTGTAATGTGCAAATATCTAGACGTAAAATGAGTAGGTGTATTCTTTTGTCAAGATATTTCATAAAAATGGATGACAAGGGGGGATTTGGTCGGCAATGGGATAAGGGAAAAGAATTTTGTATACTTTTGATAATTGAATGTATTTTAGGTTATGTATAATGTATATTTGGTACATATAGTTAGTTATTAAATGTAGCGTTAGTTAGAAATCGATTTTAATAGAACAAAATAAAATATATCGAAGTCATAAAAATTAAAAAAATGCATTTCTCGCAAGTATTGAGTGAATAAATAATTATCGAATAGAATTTACGAAAACCGTCGTAAGTATATATATATAATAATATATATACAAAATAATTTCAAAACATCGGGTAAACTAATAATATAATTTTTATAGTCTTAAAATGAGTATAAAAATATATCAGGACAATTGTGGGAAGTGTCGGATCAATTATTCAAAATAAATGATCGTGCGATAGCGTTTATTTAATAGAAAAATATACGTTAATGAAATATGCAAACCCATGCATGAACTAATATGAAATGATGTTACTGATGATGTACAGACTAACTCTAGTCTATATGAAATATTCTCAATGATGTTCCATGAATAAGCGGCTAAACCCTTACAGTTACGCGAATTTGATACTCGTAAACCTAGTTTACAAAAATGATGAATAATAATCGTGAATATAAATTTTTCACCTGGAATGAATAATGTTTTGTGAATAGTAAAACTTTGAAATAACCTCTCAAAATATCAAATCGACTTCAAAAATGAATAGATGAATAGTAAATAATGATAACGATGAATAGTAAATTCCCGAGATAATAGTAAACTTTTTTAAAGTTTGCAAAATGACCGGAAATTGAGAATTGTGACATTCTTCCCCTGTTAGAGGAATCACGTCCTCGTGATTCAATTATTGATAACTATAGTCCGAACCTCGACAAGGGTTCTAAAAGTTCATGCTCGTGTGAATAGTCTAAGTGATGATGTCAATGCTCATGTATATGGGTTCCTCATCCAACTAGGTACGTTCTTGTGCCATCGTGACCATTTCCCATTCTAAAGACATGCTCTCTTATGGTTAGGTTTGTTGAGGCAATCTTTCCCATTCTCGAGCAAAACCCTCAAAATACTTTTAGGTAACCGATTTTTACTTAATCTCAAAACTCATCAAATAAGAACTGTCATGAGATTAGGCTAAATCGGTTTGAATAACAACTTGATTCTAGCTTGATCTTTTTAACTCATCAAACAAGAACTGTCACTCAGATCAAACTGGAAACAAGTAGTTTGAAGAAAATATTTTGAAAATTTGGCTCGATTACGGAATTGCTTACGCATATGAGATTACTACTCCCTTCATTGCATGATTCTTCCTGAATTAGACATAGGTGATCAGGCTATGTATAATTTAGGAGTAACTATGCAATGCTTGGACTAATCGACTCATATGATGTTTGGTGTTGAGTCTACTGATGTTAAAATTATGATAGGGAAAGACAAGGCATTCTCCACATTGGGGTATGAAGAAAGGATAATGGAATGGGTATCTGAAGACATCTATGTGACAATCGATGTGAAATAAAACAAATAATCCACATAATGTGCGTATAAAACCGCATGTATAATGAGTATGCACTTATAATGATATGATGAGATGCTATGATGATGTAGTTATAGTCTAGGGTCAATGACGCAACCTAGTTCTCTATAACCGTTGCTCTGATACCAATCTGTCACACCCCCCAAATTACCTGTTTTGCAGCGGAATGGAATTCCTGGGGGATGACTGTCATAGCATCAAAGTTACAGTTATATCGAACGACCTAAAGTGTCGTTTTGAAAATATCGTTTGATTAATTAAAATAATCAGAGTTTACAAAACATAGGTCCCAAAAGATTTCCAATGTACCAAAATGAGTTTGTTACAATCAAACGATAGTTAAGTGCATAAATATATGTGAGACGCGTCGACATCGCGACTCTATGATAAGTCCACATGCATGCCGTGAAGTGAATGCCTTAGATACCTGAGATAAAACATGCTAAAAAGTGTCAACACAATGGTTGAGTGAGTTCATAGAGTTTGGTTTATCATGAAAAGCCTTTAAAGAACGTTCATGCAGCAAAGGCAAAGTTTTTGTTCATTGAGAATAGTCCACAAAGCAAAGGCATTGTAAATCCACTCAGTTCCAAGTTCCGCCCATACAAAACTTGCAACGTGTGTGTTCACAACCCACTTCCAAAATTAGTATGTCTAGTAGTCAAGTATACGTTGTCATAATAGTTCACAGTATAGCACCACGTATATAATAATGTATGCCAGGCAAAGCCCCTAGAATAAATAATATGCGTCCCGTAACATAGTGAACGAGAGGTTGGCCGACCTCTAATAGCGCTATCCATACTACCTACTGGTAGGAGACTAACAATGCGAATGTACGAACAGTACATCATACAACTATTATATACAATTAAGAACGCTCCGAACATGGGAGACTTTAAGTCGATAACGCTCCGTAACATGGGGAGACTTTAAGTCGATAACGCTCCGTAACATGGGGAGACGTAATATAAAGTGAGTACGGTTCATTAAGTTCAAAACAGGTCATAAGTTCAAAATTAAGTTCAAGTGTTCATTCAAAAGTTCGTAATTAAGTTCAAGAATTTAAGTCGAGTTCAAAACAGTCAAAGAGCTCAAATATATCAAAAGGTTCAAAATAGTCAAGGGGTTCAAAATCAAGTCAAACAAGTTCAAAATATACCAAAAGGGTCCTTTACAAGTTAAAAGAGTTCAACTATATGTCAAAAGGTTCAACTCAAGTTCAAAGTGCTCAAATATATGTGAGAAGGTCCAAATCAATTTAAAAGAGTTCAAATATATATGTCGAATGGTTCAAAATCAAGGAAAGTGGTTCAAATAATAGTGTTCATAACATAGTAATCAATTTAGTTCGGGCATAATCTACTTACAAGCATAAAGAGTAAAACAAAAGATTAACAAATTCATGATAGTTCAAACAATATAGTTTAAGTCTAGATTCAACATATAGTTGCAAATAATCGAAATTGAAATTAAAATAGTTGAGCATGTATCTCCTCCAAAAAGTTTGTAAAATGATTAAACGAGTAAAAGTGGGGCTACGAACTCACCTGATGCAATGATTATGATGACAAAAGTGGATAAACTGAAATGAGGTGCAATCTCTATCTGCAACCTAATATGAATGATATGTTCTAATGTAAGTAATAAAACAATGTCGTGCATGCAAACTCATATGATATCCATACCACTTGTACATTTTTGAAAATGAAGTGTATCGTCGAAATATAAGTTTATAACTTCTTGTCAAGTTATAAAATACTTTACGCTTATATATGTTGGAACAACATCCCACGATAGTCGTTAAGAAATAGAACAAGAATTTATAGTTTTTCGTCGTAAAATATTATACTTTGACAACTCATGAAAATGACTAAGTAGCTTTGCAAAGCTAGTCGTAAAATAATGAATATCGAGTGTTAGGAAACAAACTCAATGATTTTAGAAAGCTTGTAACATTATCTAAAAGTCATAACACTGAACTTTTATTCATACGAGTTCCGATCATAAAGAAAAATAATGGTGAAGTGGGGTAGTCGAGCTAAAAATGTAGTTTATAGGTAGTTTTCGGGAAATTTGAGTGGTCGTATTTTATTTGTTAGAACTCCGTTTGAGGAATGGCTGGTCATTTTGGAAAATAGGCTGGGTGAACTAACTTTTACTCAGAGATACTATTTTACCAAAACCAACTCGATCGTTGAGAAAAACGGCTCCAAACACGGGTACCCAAAAAGACAGTTTCAACACTTATAAATATTTTAGTAAAAGCTGATGGAAATAAGTTGTGAACGTCGGTTTTCAAATGCTTGTATCTCGGTCATTATAAGCTCGTTTTCTACGATCTATATATCCTTAGTTTCGTGTTAATGTATACTAATATATTTTTGATAAATCGACTCATTTAGATAATGCTTAAAACTCATTTTTCCCCTTAAATAACCCTTGACAACTTGTATTTTTCCGAAAATTAGTTTTCGTCGTTAAACTTGAAAATAGCGTAACTTCTTCGTTATAAATCCGTTTTAACCCGTTCAAGCGACCACGGTTTATTTTTAAAGTATATTTTCTGAAAATATAAACCAAAATAATCCATGACCTGTCGAAATTTCCAGATTTTACAAAAATGAACAGCCCTTAATTATATGTTGTCGAAAATGATTTTTCTAGTGTAATACTTGTTCTAAACCCTTCCAATCAACACCAAAACTATTCTAAACCTACCATACACCTTCTTAGGGTGTCATGGGTTTCTAAACTTCATAAAAAATGATAGGTTTCATGGAAATAATTATAAGATGCTTTAAACTAATAATAAGTAATAAAAATCATATAAAAGTGGTATAGATCATAGTATATTTGCATGCTTTTCTTACTAGATCATAAAATAAATCAAGTAATAGTATGAAAGATTAGGAAAATTATTTAGAACACTTACTTGAGTGATTAAAGAGTTTTTGAGCTAGAAACTTAATTAATCTTTAGGTTTTATTTCAAAACCTTGAAATAGATTACTAAATGAACTTGTTAAACACTAGGATCTTGAAAAATATATGGTTTCTTCTTGGTTTCTTGCTTGGTCGATCATCACAACAAAAATGGAAGAGTTTTCTCTAGTCTTCACCTTTTAGTATGTTTTTGTAGGTGTTTTATTTTTGTAGAACTCTTGTAATATGCAAATATCTAGACATAAAATGAGTAGGTGTATTCTTTTGTCAAGATATTTCATAAAAATGGATGACAAGGGGGGGTTTGGTCGGCAATGGGATAAGGGAAAAGAATTTTGTATACTTTTGATAATTGAATGTATTTTAGGTTATGTATAATGTATATTTGGTACATATAATTAGTTATTAAATGTAGCGTTAGATAGAAATCGATTTTAATGGAACAAAATAAAATATATAGAAGTCATAAAAATTATGAAAATGCATTTCTCGCAAGTATTGAGTGAAGAAATAATTATCGAAGAGAATTTACGAAAACCGTCGTAAGTATATATATATAATAATATTTATACAAAATAATTTCAAAACATCGGGTAAACTAATAATATAATTTTTATAATCTTAAAATGAGTATAAAAATATATCAGGACAATTGTGGGAAGTGTCGGATAAATTATTCAAAATAAATGATCGTGCGATAGCGTTTATTTAATAGAAAAATATACGTTAATGAAATATTCAAACCTATGCATGAACTAATATGAAATGATATTACTGATGATGTACAGACTAACTCTAGTCTATATGAAATGTTCTCAATGATGTTCCATGAATAAGCGGCTAAACCCTTATAGTTACGCGAATTTGATACTCGTAAACCTATTTTACAAAAATGATGAATAATAATCGTGAATATAAATTTTTCTCCGGAATGAATAGTGTTTTGTGAATAGTAAAATTTTGAAATAACCTCTCAAAATATCAAATCGACTTCAAAAACGATAAATAGTAAAATGATGAATAGTAACCGATAAATAGTAAATTCCCGAGATGAATAGTAAACTTTTTTAAAGTTTGCAAAATGACCGGAAATTGAGAATTGTGACATTCTTCCCCTGTTAGAGGAATCACGTCCTCGTGATTCTATTGTTGATAACTATAGTCCGAACCTCGACAAGGGTTCTAAACGTTCATTCTCGTGTGAATAGTCTAAGTGATGATGTCAATGCTCATGTATATGGGTTCCTCATCCAACTAGGTACGTTCTTGTGCCATCGTTACCATTTCCCATTCTAAAGACATGCTCTCTTATGGTTAGGTTTGTTTATGCAAGCTTTCCCATTCTCGAGCAAAACCCTCAAAATACTTTTAGGTAACCGATTTTTACTTAATCTCACAACTCATCAAATAAGAACTGTCATGAGATTAGGCTAAATCAGTTTGAATAACAACTTGATTCTAGCTTGATCTTTGCAACTCATCAAACAAGAACTGTCACTCAGATCAAACTGGAAACAAGTGGTTTGAAGAAAATATTTTGAAAATTTGGCTCGATTACGGAATTGCTTACGCATATGAGACTACTACTCCCTTCATTGCATGATTCTTCCTGAATTAAACATAGGTGATCAGGCTATGTATAATTTAGGAGTAACTATGCAATGCTTGGACTAATCGACTCATATGATGTTTGGTGTTGAGTCAACTGATGTTAAAATTGTGATAGGGAAAGACAAGGCATTCTCCACATTGGGGTATGAAGAAAGGATAATGGAATGGGTATCTGAAGACATCTATGTGACAATCGATGTGAAATAAAAACAAATAATCCACATAATGTGCGTATAAAACCGCATGTATAATGAGTATGCACTTATAATGATATGATGAGATGCTATGATGATGTAGTTATAGTCTAGGGTCAATGACGCAACCTAGTTCTCTATAACCGTTGCTCTGATACCAATCTGTCACACCCCCCAAATTACCTGTTTTGCAGCGGAATGGAATACCTGGGGGATGACTGTCATAGCATCAAAGTTACAGTTATATCGAACGACCTAAAGTGTCATTTTGAAAATATCGTTTGATTAATTAAAATAATCAGAGTTTACAAAACTTAGGTCCCAAAAGATTTCCAATGTACCAAAATGAGTTTGTTACAATCAAACGATAGTTAAGTGCATAAATATATGTGAGACGCGTCGACACCGCGACTCTATGATAAGTCCACATGCATGCCGTGAAGTGAATGCCTTAGATACCTGAGATAAAACATGCTAAAAAGTGTCAACACAATGGTTGAGTGAGTTCATAGAGTTTGGTTTATCATGAAAAGCCTTTAAAGAATGTTCATGCAGCAAAGGCAAAGTTTTTGGTCATTGAGAATAGTCCACAAAGCAAAGGCATAGTAAATCCACTCAGTTCCAAGTTCTGCCCATACAAAACTTGCAACCTGTGTGTTCACAACCCACTTCCAAAACTAGTATGTCTAGTAGTCATGTATACGTTGTCATAATAGTTCACAGTATAGCACCACGTATATAATAATGTATGCCAGGCAAAGCCCCTAGAATAAATAATATGCGTCCCGTAACATAGTGAACGAGAGGTTGGCCAACCTCTAATAGCGCTATCCATACTACCTACTGGTAGGAGACTAACAATGCGAATGTACAAACAGTACATCATACAACTATTATATACAATTAAGAACACTCCAATGGAGACTTTAAGTCGATAACGCTCCGTAACATGGGGAGACTTTAAGTCGATAACGCTCCGTAACATGGGGAGACGTAATATAAAGTGAGTACGGTTCATTAAGTTCAAAACAGGTCATAAGTTCAAAATTAAGTTCAAGTGTTCCATTCAAAAGTTCGTAATTAAGTTCAAGAATTTAAGTCGAGTTCAAAAGTTCAAAACAGTCAAAGAGCTCAAATATATCAAAAGGTTCAAAATAGTCAAGGGGTTCAAAATCAAGTCAAACAAGTTCAAAATATACCAAAAGGGTCCTTTACAAGTTAAAAGAGTTCAACTATATGTCAAAAGGTTCAACTCAAGTTCAAAGTGTTCAAATATATGTGAGAAGGTCCAAATCAATTTAAAAGAGTTCAAATATATATGTCGAATGGTTCAAAATCAAGGAAAGTGGTTCAAATAATAGTGTTCGTAACATAGTAATCAATTTAGTTCGGGCATAAAGAGTAAAACAAAATATTAACAAATTCATGATAGTTCAAACAATATAGTTTAAGTCTAGATTCAACATATAGTTGCAAATAATCAAAATTGAAATTAAAATAGTTGAGCATGTATCTCCTTCAAAAAGTTTGTAAAATGATTAAACGAGTAAAAGTGGGGCTACGAACTCACCTGATGCAATGATTATGATGACAAAAGTGGATACACTGAAATGAGGTGCAATCTCTATCTCCAACCTAATATGAATGATATGTTCTAATGTAAGTCATGAAACAATGTCGTGCATGCAAACTCATATGATATCCATACCACTTGTACATTTTTGAAAATGAAGTGTAACGTCGAAATATAAGTTTATAACGTCTTGTCAAGTTATAAAATATTTTACGCTTATATATGTTGGAACAACATCCCACGATAGTCGTTAAGAAATAGAACAAGAATTTATAGTTTTTCGTCGTAAAATATTATACTTTGACAACTCATGAAAATGACTAAGTAGCTTCGCAAAGCTAGTCGTAAAATAATGAATATCGAGTGTTAGGAAACAAACTCAATGATTTTAGAAAGCTTGTAACATTATCTAAAAGTCATAACACTGAACTTTTATTCATACGAGTTCCGATCATAAAGAAAAATCATGGTGAACTGGGGTAGTCGAGCTAAAAATGTAGTTTATGGGTAGTTTTCGGGAAAGTTTGAGTGGTCGTATTTTATTTGTTAGAACTCCGTTTGAGGAATGGCTGGTCATTTTAGAAAATAGGCTGGGTGAACTAACTTTTACTCAGAGATACTATTTTACCAAAACCAACTCAATCGTTGAGAAAAACGGCTCCA
This sequence comes from Chrysanthemum makinoi, assembly GCA_910596185.1. Taxonomy (NCBI): domain Eukaryota; kingdom Viridiplantae; phylum Streptophyta; class Magnoliopsida; order Asterales; family Asteraceae; genus Chrysanthemum; species Chrysanthemum makinoi. The sequence goes on along the minus strand of OU343216.1, from coordinate 75,656,630 downwards.
AACATGGGTACCCGAAAAGACAGTTTCAACACTTATAAATATTTTAGTAAAAGCTGATGGAAATAAGTTGTGAACGTCGGTTTTCAAATGCTTGTATCTCAGCCATTATAAGCTCGTTTTCTACGATCTATATATCCTTAGTTTCGTGTTAATGTATACTAATATATTTTTGATAAATCGACTCATTTAGATAGTGCTTAAAACTCATTTTTGCCCCTTAAATAACCCTTGACAGCTTGTATTTTTCAGAAAATTAGTTTTCGTCGTTAAACTTGAAAATAGCGTAACTTCTTCGTTATAAATCCGTTTTAACCCGTTCAAACGATCACGGTTTCATTTTAAAGTCTATTTTCTGAAAATATAAACAAAAATAATCCATGACCTGTCGAAATTTCCAGATTTTACAAAAATGAACAGCCCTTAATTATATGTTGTCGAAAATGATTTTTCTAGTGTAATACTTGTTGTAAACCCTTCCAATCAACACCAAAACTATTCTAAACCTACCATACACCTTCTTAGGGTGTCATGGGTTTCTAAATTTCATCAAAAATGATAGGTTTAATGGGAATAATTATAGGATACTTTAAACTAATAATAAGTAATAAAAATCATATAAAAGTGGTATAGATCATAGTATATTTGCATGCTTTTCTTACTAGATCATAAAAATAAATCAAGTAATAGTATGAAAGATTAGGAAAATTATTTAGAACACTTACTTGAGTGATTGAAGAGTTTTTGGAACTAGAAACTTAATTAATCTTTAGGTTTTTATTTCAAAACCTTGAAATAGATTACTAAATGAACTTGTTAAACACTAGGATCTTGAAAAATATATGGTTTCTTCTTAGTTTCTTGCTTGGTCGATCATCACAACAAAAATGGAAGAGTTTTCTCTAGTCTTCACCTTTTAGTATGTTTTTGTAGGTGTTTTATTTTTGTAGAACTCTTGTAATATGCAAATATCTAGACATAAAATGAGTAGGTGTATTCTTTTATCAAGATATTTCCTAAAAATGGATGACAAGGGGGGGTTTGGTCGGCAATGGGATAAGGGAAAAGAATTTTGTATACTTTTGATAATTGAATGTATTTTAGGTTATGTATAATGTATATTTTGTACATATAATTAGTTATTAAATGTAGCGTTAGCTAGAAATCGATTTTAACGGAATAAAATAAAATATATCGAAGTCATAAAAATTATAAAAATGCATTTCTCGCAAGTATTGAGTGAATAAATAATTATCGAATAGAATTTACGAAAACCGTCGTAAGTATATATATATATAATAATATATATACAAAATAATTTTAAAACATCGGGTAAACTAATAATATAATTTTTATAGTCTTAAAGTGAGTATAAAAATATATCGGGACAATTGTGGGAAGTATCGGATC
>OU343216.1:75571054-75655123 GCA_910596185.1 Chrysanthemum makinoi | reverse complement strand
ATCTTTTTAACTTTCTTTAATTTGCATTTAAGCCGTTGTTATTTGTTGGCTTTTTCTGTAGTTTTAGATCATAACCAAATCCTTTTATTCGTTCAAATCTCTCGATCACTATACGTTTGATAATCCATTGCATAGCTCGCTGGGACATAACGACCCGGGGAAACACTATACTCCTCAGATCTTCATTGCATTCGTGCTTAGGCAGTTTTAAGCTTATTACGGTCTGCCATTCACAAGTGGCAGGCTTGCGTGATTTAGCTTGACTGTTTGGCACGCATCAAATTTTTGGCGCCGCTGCCGGGGAGCTGTGCTAATTGTCTTCCGTCTAGCAGATTAGTTGTTTGAATACTCACTCATTTGTTCATATCATCCATCTATCTATATATATATATCCATATTTTTCTTAAAAAAATCCAAAAACCCAAAAACATCCAAAAACGTATAAAACACAAAAATATTTTCTTTTGTTTCTATATATGTATCAAAAAATAAAAAATACAAAAAGATTCGTCGTTTTCTTTAATAATAACAACTTAAAAGATTACCACCGCAAACCAAGGCAGTGCACTACCTAACTGGGGGTGCGACCATAATAAGTTCCCGAACTAAAGATTCAAAACTTGCCTTTGTGTCCTTGTGATTGGTGTACCTTTTTCAAAGAAGCCATTCATATTGTGATTATTGGTTAAGTTCACTGTTGTTTTGCCTCGATCTTGTGTTAATTGATTTTGTTGTGATATCGACGTTTCAGAACCAGAAAACCCTAAAGATTCTCCTCACCCCATTTTTATAAAACGTCTTCATAATTCTCGTTCTCATCTGAAATATCTTCATAATTCCATTTCTCTCCTTAACTCTGAGAGTCCTTAGAGTTAACTCTAGTGCATGCGCACTCGTTCTTCTAGATCATTGAGTCCTTTGCGTGATCTAGCAGAAATTCCTAGAAGACGTTCTCGTAGGCGTGCTGCCCAAATAGTCGAACCCGAGATTCGTACTATTTCTAACAACAATATGGCAGACGAACGTACTATGGCGGAAATGCTCCAGGCACCCACCGAGGGTTATGGAGATGCCATCGTTTTACCAGTTATCAATTCTGATCACTTCGAATTGAAGACACATTTGATCCAACTTGTGTCTACAAATCAATTCCGCGGGTCTGATCGTGAAGACCCGTATGCACACATCCGTTGGTTTAACAAGTTGACCGCAACTATCAATTTCAAGGATGTGCCACAAAAAGTGATCAAGTTGATGCTATTTCCATTCTCACTTGAGGGGGCAGCCCGGATTTGGCTGGAAAAAGAACCCCCTCGATCCATCGAAACTTGGGAGGATCTTGTTCAAAAGTTTGTTAATTACTTCTTCCCTCCATCAAAGACGACTAATCTTAAAAATGAAATTTCTGGATTTCGTCAAAATTTCGATGAAAACTTTGGAGAGGCATGGGAGAGATTCAAAGATCTCCTCAGGAAATGCCCCCATCATGAATTCACGGAGCTTCAACAAGTCAATATCTTTTATAATGGGTTGAACTGTAACGATCAAGATTCTTTGAACGCATCCGCGGGTGGCAATATCTTGAATCGTAGACCTAAAGATGTGCTTGAAATTTGCGAGAGTAAATCAAAAGTTCCTATTTCTCGAAACAAAGTCAATGTTCCGAACACTCCTGCTTCTACATCCAGTAACTCTTCGGAGTTAGCAGCTCCGAAGCCGCTCTAACGGACATGATCCATTGTATGATAAAAGAGGTAAAGGAAATCAAAAGCGAAATTCATAAGCCGGAACCAATCAAAGCCATAAACAAGGTGTGTGAAATTTGTAGTGGTCCACACGCGTATTATGATTGTCAAGCAACCGATGCTTCTTTTTACCAAGCTCCCGTAGCTGCTGTAAACCACAATCAATACCGACCACAAGCTGATCCTCACTACCGTGCACCTAGCGGTATGACACCACCTGGTTTTCCTCCTGTGCAAAACCATGGCAATCAAAACCATGGCAATCAAAATCGCTTTGTTCCGAATCAAGGACAAAATTTCAATAACTCTCAAAATTTCAATCAAAACCGGAACAATTTCAACCAACCTTATCAAGCTCCAAATCATCAAAGTTATCAACAACCTCCTCAAGCTCCCTTACCCAATGACTTCATGAAAATGACTGAGTCAAACATGCGTTCAATGCAAACTCAGATCAATAACATGAGAGGTGAGCTAAAAAGGGAAATTGATACCACATTATCTCGGCAGACAAATGAGTTAAAGAATATGATGAGCAGTTTTATGAACATGAATATGAACAAAGCCTCATCATCTTCTGGAGGACTCCCAAGCAATACTATTCCCAATCCCAATGCCGAGTTGAAAGCCGTCACCACTCGTAGTGGTAAGACGCACAATGGACCTTCGACTCCAATGCCCCCTCCTCCTGTGGCATTTAGTCAAGTTACCAAGGAGACAACGGACAAGGTGCATTATTCAAGCCCACGAAGTACCGCACACGTCCCACCTTCGGTAGTCCAAGCTTTAAGTCCGGAACCCGATGTTCCGAGGAAAAATCCTGAGCCAGAAAACACTTCCATTCCGGCTCAAAAGTCTAGTCAGCTTCCCTACCCATCAAGAATGAATGATGAGAAGCTCAAAGACAAAAACAAAGAGCAAATGGAAAAATTTTTCCAAATCTTCAATGAGCTTCACTTTGATATAAGCTTCGTTGATGCTCTCGTTCTAATGCCTAAATTTGCATCCACGCTTAAAGGCTTACTCACCAACAAAGACAAGCTATCTGAGATGGCGAAAACCCCTCTAAATGAGCAATGCTCAGCGGCCATTCTTAATAAGCTTCCCGAAAAGCTTGAAGACCCTGGCCGGTTTTTAATCCCGTGTGATTTCTTGGGGATGTTTCAATGCTCCGCCTTGGCCGATCTTGGCGCTAGCATTAACCTCATGCCACTCTCAGTATGGAAGAAACTGTCTCTTCCTGAACTTTCATCCACTCGTATGACACTCGAGCTAGCGGACCGTACCGTAACTCGTCCACGTGGGATAGCCGAGGATGTAGTGATGAAAGTGGGAAAGTTTCACTTTCATACTGACTTTGTTGTAGTAGACTTCGATGCAGATCCTAGAGTTCCCCTCATCTTAGGGAGAGCTTTCTTGAGAACGAGTCGTGCTCTGATTGATGTGTTTGCTGAAGAGTTGACCATACGGGTTGACAACGAAGAGCTCACGTTAAATATCAACCCAGACTCCAAACCTCTATACAAACAGAGTGTTGCCACAATTGATCAAAAATCTGAAAGAATCAATGCAACACTCTCAAATTTCACGGTTAAGAGTGTTCACCAAAAACGTGCTGAGCTCAAAGCTTTGAAAATTACCCCTGGTTCAAACAAATGGTTTGAAAGTTGTACCAGGGAAGTCAAGAGTGTTCTTGATGATGATGATGATGATCTAGAATCGGAGACTTCATCGGAAGTGGTGGAAACTGCTAGCTCTAAGAGCACACCACTTGTCCCACCTCCGGAATCAGTTTGTCGCATCGAGTTTGTTAACTCTGTGGATGAAACCAAACTCTCTTCAGTTTCATCCGGATTGGATGATGATGATTGTGATCCAATGGGAGACATTCTTCCCATTGAAGAATTTCTCAAAAATGATCCATCATCTCCTAGTCTTATTAATTCTAACTCTTCCACCCCTTCTCTTACTCCGTTTGAGGAAAGTGACTTCATCTTGGAAGAGATTGAAGCATACTTGTCTAGTGATTCGGTTCCATGGGAAATTGATCACGCTCCAATTGACATCGAGGGAGATATTCTTCTCATTGAGAAGTTGCTTAATAATGATCCATTATCACTCCCTCCCATCGAGCTTCATAACAAGGAAGTCAAGTCAGTTGAGAAAACTGAAGAATTTCCTGAGGTTGAACTTAAGGACTTACCACCTCATCTCGAGTATGCATTTCTTGAGGGTGATGATAAATTACCCGTCATTATTGCTCGAGATTTGAGTAAGGATGAAAAGACCGCTCTCATAAAGGTCTTGAAGTCACACAAGCAAGCAATTGCTTGGAAACTCTCCGACATTAAGGGTATCAACCCTGAGTTTTGTACTCACAAAATCTTGATGGAGGATGACTTTAAACCAGCAGTTCAACATCAGAGACGAGTGAATCCAAAAATCCATGATGTTATCAAACAAGAGGTTCTCAAACTTCTTGATGCAGGATTGATTTACCCTATCTCGGATAGTCCTTGGGTGAGCCCCGTTCATTGTGTGCCCAAAAAGGGTGGCATAACTGTTGTTGAAAATGATGAAAACGAGTTGATTCCTACTCGATTGGTTACGGGATGGCGTGTTTGCATTGACTATCGAAAGTTAAATGAAGCCACCCGTAAAGACCACTTTCCCTTACCCTTCATGGACCAGATGCTTGAGAGATTAGCGGGAAACGAATACTATTGCTTTCTCGATGGTTTCTCGGGTTACTTCCAAATTCCCATTGATCCACAAGATCAAGAAAAGACCACATTCACCTGTCCTTATGGAACATTTGCTTACCGACGCATGCCTTTTGGCTTATGCAATGCTCCCGGTACATTCCAAAGGTGTATGATGGCCATTTTCCATGACATGATCGAAAAGACTATGGAAGTCTTTATGGATGATTTTTCGGTCTTTGGGGATTCTTTCCAAACGTGTCTATCCCATTTAGAAAAGATGCTTGAACGTTGTAAAAACACGAATCTTAGTCTAAATTGGGAGAAATGTCACTTTATGGTTAAAGAAGGAATTGTCCTTGGCCATAAAATTTCTAAGAGCGGGATTGAGGTTGATAAAGCTAAAGTCGATGTTATTTCGAAATTACCTCCTCCCACAACCGTTAAAGGAGTTAGAAGTTTCCTTGGTCATGCCGGATTTTATCGTCGTTTCATTCACGACTTTTCAAAAATATCCCGGCCTATGACCCGACTTCTTGAAAAAGACACTCCGTTCATCTTCTCTAGTGAGTGCGTTGAAGCTTTTCAAACTCTTAAGAAAAAGCTCACGGAAGCACCAATTCTAGTTGCCCCCGATTGGGACCTACCATTTGAGCTTATGTGCGATGCAAGTGATTTCGCCATAGGTGCAGTTTTGGGGCAACGAAAATCGAAACATTTCCAGCCTATACACTATGCTAGCAAAACTTTGACCGAAGCTCAAGCACATTACACCACTACGGAGAAAGAATTACTAGCCGTGGTGTATGCTTTCGAGAAGTTTCGGCCATACTTGATCTTGTCCAAAAGCATAGTGTATACGGATCACTCGGCCCTCAAATATCTTTTTGCTAAGCAAGATGCAAAACCGAGATTGATCCGATGGGTTCTCCTCCTACAAGAATTTGATATCACCATCCGTGATAAAAAAGGAGCAGAGAACCTAGCGGCTGACCATCTTTCCCGTCTTGAAAATCCTCATCAAGGTGTGCTCGAGAAAAAGGAGATAAGCGAAACATTTCCTCTCGAGACACTTAATGTGGTATCTCATCATGGAGATTCTAGTACCCCATGGTTTGCCGACTTTGCAAACTATCATGCGGGTAACTTTGTTGTGAAAGGGATGTCGTCCCAACAAAAGAACAAATTTTTCAAAGATGTTAAGCATTACTTCTGGGACGACCCCTACTTGTTTAAAATCTGTGCGGATCAAGTCATCCGACGGTGTGTTCACGGCCAAGAAGCCGCTGATATTCTCAAGGCTTGTCATCATGGACCCACGGGGGGACATCATGGACCGAACTACACCGCCAAGAAGGTGTTTGACTCCGGTTTCTATTGGCCCACAATTTACAAAGATGCCCATGACCTCGTCAAATCTTGCGACTCTTGCCAACGTCATGGTAACATCTCTAAACGAGATGAAATGCCTCAAAATGCCATTCAAGTGTGCGAGATCTTTGACGTATGGGGCATTGACTTTATGGGGCCATTCCCATCTTCTCGAGGGAACAAGTATATACTCGTGGCGGTCGATTACTTGTCTAAATGGGTAGAAGCGAAAGCACTCCCTACCAACGACGCCCGAGTAGTTGTGAAGTTTTTAAAGTCTCTCTTTGCCCGTTTTGGAACTCCTCGTGCTATCATTAGTGATCGCGGCACACACTTTTGCAATGACCAATTCGCAAAAGTGATGCTTAAGTACGGTGTCACCTACCGTCTCTCTACCGCGTATCACCCACAAACTAGTGGGCAAGTGGAAGTTTCGAACCGTGGTTTGAAAAGAATCTTGGAGAGGACCGTAGGTGAAAATCGTGCCTCTTGGTCGGACAAACTTGAAGATGCACTTTGGGCCTTCCGTACCGCTTACAAAACACCCATCGGGTGTACTCCTTACAAGCTCGTGTATGGAAAGGCATGTCATCTCCCGATCGAGCTTGAGCACAAAGCCTATTGGGCCTTGAAGCAGGCAAATTTCGACCTCAAGTTTTCGGGTGATCATCGGAAAGTTCAACTCAACGAATTAAATGAACTCCGTAATCAAGCCTACGAGAACTCTTTGATCTACAAGGAAAAGACAAAGAAGATCCATGACTCAAAGATTAAGAACCGCGTTTTCAACGTTGGTGACCGAGTCCTTCTTTTCAATTCTAGATTGAAGATCTTCTCGGGGAAACTTAAGACCCGTTGGACTGGTCCATTCACCATTGCCAAAGTTTTTTCATATGGCACCGTCGAATTATCTCAAACAGACGGGCCAAACTTCAAAGTGAATGGACATAGGTTGAAGCACTATTTTGGAGAGGACATTCCCCCTGTGGTTGTCCCGGATCTACAAACTTTCCCCACGAACCAATAAATGCGGGGATCGAGTCAAGCTAGCGACTCGGTAATCAAAAACAATAGCACACTATATGGGTTTTCACCCGTATTTCTGACTTCTTTCTATTTTCTACCACCCTAGTGTGGGGGGGTTGCCCTACATGTTTTCAAAAAATCTCTTTCAAATAATGGCCATAATATTTCCCTTTTTCGTTCTTTGTTTCGGCATAACCGCCGGTACTTTGAATATTGAGGGCAATATTCATTTCTAAGTGTGGGGGGGAATTCTCACGAATTTTATCATATATTATCCACCCAATTCCCCCGTTTTTGGCCAAATTTTTTTTTGGAGTAAGTGTTTTTCACTTACTCAATTGGTTATCAGTCCGCCTTGTCTAATAGACAAAAGGATTGGCTAATCCAGGAGCAAACGGCTCTTGGTAAAGATTTCTCAAATCCGTTTATATGGCTTGCAATTTGCCCAAAATTGTATGGTTCTCAACTCACCATATCCTAAAAAGTGAAGAGTTGGCTAGCCCGCAAGATTATGGCTTGTGGTAAAGGCAGTGGAAAATCCATAATTGGTATTCAGCTCACCAAAGATAATTCTGATAATTTATCTAAGAGTTGGCTAGTCCAGAAGGGTACGGCTTCTAGTAAAGACACATCAAATCCGTTATATGGTTTATGATTTGCCAATAAATCAGATGATTATCGGTGTACCATGGTTCTTACTTGAACTGAAACATTTGGCTACTCCAGAAGTAATGGCTTTTGGTAAAGAGATGAAATCCATTAAATTTTCTCAAAAGATTGCTAGGGACTAGCAATATCTCAGTGTGGGGGATTGATGAGTGTGTAAATACTCATCATTTTTGTACAATATAAACTGCAAAATCATCTGAAAACACTCAGAAACACATCAAAATGATCAAAATATCACAAATCAGTGTTTTATGTGTTTTAAAAGCAAAAATATCAAAATCAGATGAAAAACATATCAAATTTGCAAAAATTGCAGTTTTAGTCCCCCAAGTTTCAAAAGTTGTCAAAAACAGTCCCTGAGCACATAATTTCAAAAGTAAAGTCACCAAAGGTCCTTTTAAAATCAAAAGTTGTCAAATTTAGTCCTTTGGTGAAAAATATGAAAAGTTTGAGAAAATTACAAGTTTAGTCCTTCAACTTTGAAAATTGGCAGAAATGGCCCCTGGAAAATTGCAAAATGGCAAGATTGGTCCTTATACTTTTGGAACTTGTCATTTTCAGCCCTTGGAACAAGTTTGATGAATTGGCAGTTTAAGTCCCTTGATTTTCAGATTTTACAACATTAGTCCTTGAAGTTTAAAACCCTTAAACTCATTTTTGGACCCCTGCCTATTCTGGACCCCTGTCAATATGCAATTGTGAACCCCCCCTATTATTAACACTGCTTTGGTCAACCCTGGTCAAATCCCAAAACCCGCCAAAGTCTTCCTTCCTCACCTGCTATCCTGCAACAAGCTACCCTCCCATCCCCCCTCCTCCATTTCCACTGAAATATGTTCCCCACTCCACAACTAACATCCAAGGTTCATTTATTGCATCTCCCCCCTCCTCACTCAACCTCAATTGTCAAAAGGAAGATTTGGCGCCAAAACTGATTTGAAGGGCCAAGATCATATTAAAGCCATCCAATGGCTGAGGATTGGTGGGATTTCATCAGAAGTGAGAGAAAAGGTCTTTGGATATAAAAAGAAAGCAAATGGAGCAAAGAGAGGGAGTCTACTAGTTTTTAAATATTTCTTAATGTCGTTTTTAATGTTAAGTTTTAGTTAAGCTCAAAAATCTGTAATATTTTGTTGTAATGAACTCTTTATAAGTGTTTGGATCAATACAAATCATTTTCATGTGATTTATTCAAGGTTTATCTCAAATTTACATTTTGTGTCCACTGTTGAAAATTTCCAACTCTAAATCTTGTATACTAGCTCTCATTAGCTTATTTTTTAAGCTTAAACAGGTTCATCTTAGCTTATTATACCTTGTTATAAGCTTGTGCTCAAATTTTAAGCAAGTTTGGAAATTAGTCAACAAAAGTCAAACAGGGTCAAAAATGGAAATGCAGATGGAAATGGGTTGATGCAGTGGTGGATTGGGTTGATTTAGGTTCCTGTGGGTTGATACTTAGGGTAGTAGTTCACTGGTTACTTGGATTCAAGCCATAGTGGCTAATGGACATTTTGTAAGTTGTTATCAAGTTCTTATGCATAATCTGTAATTGTAGTTATAATCTGTTAAATCTTGTTCAAATAGCTGTATTTAGGATAATCATACTTGGTTTGATCATTAATATCAATTGGATTAGTGTCTTGATCAGTTTTACTTGCATAACAGTCTTTAAAAGGGGTGTTTGGATTTGCTGATCCATCTGTCATAATGGTGTACTCAGTAGTTAAGTTCTATTGGTTTATGTTTATTAAGTGTATTTGAGCTCATTTGAGTCCAAATCTTGTGCCTGCTAGCTCAAAAAGTCAAAAGTTCCTTTGAATCTGTCTCACTTGCTCACTGTTGGAGTTTTAAAATTGCAACTCATTAATTTGTGTTTAGAAATCATCAATATTGCTTGCATTAGGTTTATAACATCATATAACACCTAGATCAGTGATAAAATTGGATCCAAAGTTGGATAAAGTCAAAGTTCATCATTTCTTCAAAAGTCAAAAAAATCCAAAAACCTGTTTTTGAGCCAACTACAAGGAATTTTCTTGGCTTCATCTTTAAGCCAAATTTAGTGAGATTTGTTGTTTTAGAAAGTTCAACTGGTACCCTTACTTATCTGCATTTTTGTGGATTTTAGTCATTTTTCTACAAGCTTCAAACAAGCTTGTGAACTTGGGCCTAGTTGCCCTGCTCACTGAGCTCAGTACACTGAGCTTTTTCTCAGTTTGTGCAGCTTGTGCACAGGGCTCAAAAGAGCTTTCCATGGTCTGATTTTTGGTACATTTGGTCTTAGCCAGGTCTAGTGTTAGTTTCAACTTTTGTTTTTCCTTTCTAGCTTATTGTGTTGATTGTGCTTGTGTCCAAAGTGGGTACCATCTAACTGTTTTTAAGCAAAACACTCAAATCATCAAATCTGTGCTTACCTGCAAATCAGAGGTCTAGGGTTGTTAAAACTCATTGCATTTTGGTTAATTTAGCTTATTAGAGCTTCATTATCAGTTTGGTAGCCTTTGGACTCCATTTGCTTAATCAAGTGCTTATTTCAATAAGCACTTCCATAGCAGTTTCAAATTCATCCACATAAGCACTTGTTTTTCCAATTTTCCTAGATTCATAATATTATTTTAGAGTTTTCCTGAAATTTTCAGATTTTTCCAAGTTGATTTGCTATTTTTCTGTATTTTATTTAGTTTTTAAGCATTTTTAAATAGCATTTAATATAAAAAATTAAGAAAAGCTTCAAAAAAATAATTTTTCAATTTTCTTAGGTTTAGATAAATATAAAAAGTAAAAAAGGTAATTTTCCATATTTTTCATAGTTTATTTTGTAATTTTTAGCAATTTAATTAGTTTTTAATAGTTTAAAAATTCATAAAAAATAGAAAAATAATCAGAAAAATACAAAAATAGTTTTGAAAATTCTAGTTTGTTATTTTAAACTTTTCTAAGTCTTAATTTTATTTTTCTAGCTTTATTTCCTAATTTCTTGTATTTTAATTAATTATTTAATAGTTTAAAATAGTTTTTAATTAATAATAATTAATTAAATAGTTGTAAAAATAATTTTCTTTTTCTAAAACTTTTCTTTTATCATTAGGATTGTAAAAATATCATTTTCATATTTTTAGGGTTAATATTGATTTAGTTTCACTGTTTCATTTGTACGTCACGTAGATTTTAATTTCAGTTTTATAAAAACATAAAAACAAAAACATCATTGTAAAAATAGTGATAGCGTTTATTTAATAGATTTTATCTTTTTAACTTTCTTTAATTTGCATTTAAGCCGTTGTTATTTGTTGGCTTTTTCTGTAGTTTTAGATCATAACCAAATCCTTTTATCCGTTCAAATCTCTCGATCACTATACGTTTGATAATCCATTGCATAGCTCGCTGGGACATAACGACCCGGGGAAACACTATACTCCTCAGATCTTCATTGCATTCGTGCTTAGGCAGTTTTAAGCTTATTACGGTCTGCCATTCACAAGTGGCAGGCTTGCGTGATTTAGCTTGACTGTTTGGCACGCATCATCGACCCCGAAGATGAGTAGGCCGGGATGTACTGGTTTAGGTTGGTTTGCTGAACAATTTTTGTTTATGTCGTTGAACAATTTATGTTTATGTTTTTGTCGTTGAACAATTAATGAAATGTGATTCCTATGATTTAGTTATTGATAATGTTGATTTGGAAAATCTTGAAAAAAATGATTGCAGAAATGGGTCAGAAGACCTGGGAAAACGAATGGAAACAACCTGCGAGTTAAAAACATGTAGACACTTTTAACGTCCACATGTCGTCGTTAGAGGTGATTGTCATTTTTTACTTGGTCAAATAAATCAAAGCTTTTAGCGACCACGTGTAGTTGCTAAAAGTGGTCACTAAGGTTTTGGTTAAATAAATCAAGGGCTTTTAGTGACCACACGTGGAAGCTAAAAGTGGTCGTTTAAAGATTTTGATCAAATAAAATCCACGACTTTAAGCGACCACATATGGTCGCTAAAAGTGATGGTAAATGATTTTGGTTAAATAAAGTAAATGAGTTTTAGCGACCGCATGTGGTCGTAAGATTTTGGTCAAGTAATTCAAAAAGTCAAGTCAACGACGTAGTCGCTAAAAGCAAAAAAGATGGTTGCTGTTAGAACCTTCAAGGTTGTAAAAATCGCTAGGCGCTAGTGAGGCGGTTGGGTAGGGCCTAGCGATTAATCGGTTAGGCGGGGATTAATCGGATTGGAATTTTTATGCACAAAAATGTAATTTTATATATTCATTATTTTATATGTATGGGATAAGCGTATTGCATCAAAGTTCAAATATTTCAAGTGTTCAAATATAGACATAATACATAATTCTTCAAAATTCAAAGTCAAACATAAATATTACTCGGTTTGTTGATCATTTTTAAGCGACCTTTGACCGATTTTGTCCGATTAATCGGTTTTTTGACTGATTTTTAAGTGATTTTGTCCGATTTTTAAGCGAGTTTGTTGATCAATTTTTAAGCGCTTTTGTCCGATTAGACCGATTTTGTCCGATTAATCGGTTTGTTGACCAATTTTTAAGCAATCTTTGACCAAACCGATTAAATAGGCCGATTATGATAATTCAAGGAGCTTAGTGAGCGATCAGCGATTATGCGGGGATTAATCGGCCGCCTGGGCCGATTTTTACAACAGAGGAACCTTTAGGCACAAAACTTAAGGGACGTCATTGATGAGTGTCTAAATACTCATCATTTTTGTACTGTTTAGAATGCCAAAACATCTGAAAACACTCAGAAATGTATCAAAATGATGAAAATATCACAAACAAGTGTTTTATGTGTTTTAAATGCAAAAATATCAAAATCTGGTGAAAAACGTATTAAGTTTGCATAATTGGCAGTTTTTGTCCCCCAAGTTTCAAAAGTTGTCAAATATAGTCCCTGGTCATTCCAAAACTTATAAAAAATCATTTTAAGTCCTTAGGGATTCATGAGTTGTAAAATCTGGTCATTGAAGTTTAAAATTACAAAAATTACAACTTTAGTCCCTCAAGTTTTGAAAATGTCAAATAAGGTCCTTAGATATTTAAAAAATGGGAAATTATCAACTATGGTCCTTGTACTATTAAAGATTGGCAGTTTTGGTCCATGTGATAACTTTTGGAGAATTGCAGGTTTGGTCCCTCAAGATTGGCCGAATTACACAAATGGTCCTTGTTATTAATACAAAACCATTAGACCCCCTTTGTATTTAGAACCCCAGCCAAATCAAAAAGAACCCTTGCCATTTAGCCTTGACCCCCCCATTTTGGACCCCCTCTTATAATATCCTACGGTCAAAACAAGTCAAAACCCGCCCAAAACCACCACCACTGTTCACTTCCTTCTTCCTCCCCTGCATATCAAAACCAGGTGGTTTCACCACCTTTCCACCTCACCCCAGCTATCTAAAAACACTCATCACCATCCCCTTTCCACCTATACATCAGCCACAACCAATAAATGCTTCCCCACCATAAACCTTTCACTGTTACACTCACATCCCCTGTTTTTGCTTCCACATCACACCAAATCCATTGAAACTTAACCTTTTGTGTCCCCTACACCTCCACAACACCCCAAGATTCTTTAACTACTCTGAAACTATCTCAAGCAACCATATACACTTTTGGCGCCAAAAGTCATTTAAACGGATAAGATGAGTTTGACTCATTCAAAGGCTGAGATTGTTGATGGGAAATGATCAGAGGCATGTGGGGAGTATCTCAAGGCTATAAAGAAAGATGGGAAGCAATGTGAAGAAGAGATCTAGAATAATTGTAATTTAGCTTATGTCGTCTTTAATTAAGTTTCAAATTTCAGTGTTTGTTTAAGCTTTTAAGCTCTGTATTTCAAGTTACTAGTGTGTAATAAAACTTTTATTAACATCAATTTCAAGTTTCAAGTTCTGTTTTCAGTTTATGCATTTTCAAGTTCAAATTCTCAAAATCTGTCAATGTTGTTGTTAGATGTTATTAAGGACTGAATAGGCTCACATAAGCTCCTAGAAAGCTTATTAAAGCTTTTAGAGACTTTAAAAATCAGTTTAGAATCAAAAAGAGAAAATCACCAAAAATACAAATAAAATAGTGAGAAATTCAAAAATCAATGGAGATGGTGATCACAGCTGGAGCAGGGTTGATAAAGGATTGCCCTTGGGTTTAGTGCTTCTTGGGAAGCTATAGGATCTGTTCTCAGTCCTTGGTTATCATTTTTCACTTGGAATCCATTTGTAAGCCATTTTGATCCATTTTGGCATTTCACTGTGTAAGACAGTTACAAGCTTAAATCTCTGTGTTTACATGTTCATTAGTTGTAGTTAAGCATAATCAATCCATAAAAACAGTCACTTGTTCTTTAAAATTTATAGTTGCTAAAAATCTCATTTTGACAGTTAAAATAGCATAAAGATCATTATTGAGTTTTAGGTTGTTATGGCTGTTGTTTCATGCTTATTTAGTTTTAATAAATGATATTAGAAGGTCTGTAATAAGTTTCATGGTTTTAATCTGTGATTTGCTTTGAAAAGTTCCAAAACAGTCTTTTAAAAGGGTGTTTGGATTTGCTTGTCTCACTGTGTTTTAGGTTGTTCTATCTGTTGTTCTTAGTTGGTTCATGTCTTAGTAGGTCATAACAACTCAAACAAACAATAAAAGTCAGTCCTTGTTCAACAAATAGTCAAAATACCTTTTAATCTCTCACCATTTCATAACTGTTAAAATTTAGGAAGTAAAACTCATCAAAGTAGTTTAAAACTTGGTCACCTAGCTTAATTTAATCATATTATACCTTAACATAACATAATCAGTGCATAGAATTGATCTAAAGTTCATATAAGTCAACTCATTTCATTTTCTTAAAAAGTCAAAAATATGTTCTGTGCACAGTTTTATGGTCAAAATCACAAGCTTGTCACAAGCTCACTAGTTAACTTTAGCTTGTGAATTTTAGTTCTTTGGAAAGCTAACCAAGCCATCTTAAGGGTCCAAGCTTAAAATTCAACTTTCTAGCTTATTTGATAGGCCTGCAAGTGCTTTTTAGTTTGTCCCATTTGACTCAGTATACACTGAGTCATCCTCAGTAGTTTTTCAAAATTTTTATAAGCTTCTCACAAGCTTATTAGTGTAAGCCAAACTGTGTAATTTAGCTTTTTGGAAAGCTTAATTGGTCAACTTGTTAGTTGCAGTATTTGTTTTCATTTTCTAGCTTATCTCAGTGCTTAAAATTAAGCCATAAAGTGCCTAGTGATTCAAAAAAGTGTCCTGTGCATACAGTTAACTAGTGCTTATTTTGGATTAATCAGTGCTTATTTTCAAGTTATTGTGCTTATTCAGTTGATATATTAGCTTATTATCATTATTTAGCTTATTTTCAATTCATCATTTGCTTATTTATTAGCTTAAATAGCCATTTGGCTAATAACTTGTGCTTATTCCAAATTTTTGTTAACTGTTAAGATAATAAGCTCAAAACTGAGCTTATTAGTCATTTTTATAAAAAGTCATAGTTTTATAAATTGCTTATCTTAGTTAACTTAATAAGTTTGTAAAATAAAAATCCAAAAATAAAATAGTTGCAAAAAAGTCATTGCTGGGATTCGAACCCTGGCCACCCAGCTCACCACACAACACACTCACCAACTGCCCTTGGGTCTTTTTCTGGTTTAACTTTGCACTATCTAATATATAACCCTTCTTTCCAATTTAAGCTTATACGAGCTTAATAGCTTATTTTCAGCTTATTTAATCAAGTTTTTTCAACTTTTGTATTTTTCTTAACTTTGTATTAGTATAAAGTAATTTATAAAAAAGTTTTAGATTTTTCTTAATAGTTTTAATATTTTTAATCATTTAATTAGTCTAAAATAGTATTTAATTCATAATAAAAAAATATAAAAGTAAAAAAAATATAAATCTTTTTTCTAAAATTTTCTTTTGTCATATAGTACGTAAGAAAATTGGTTTTACACTTGTAGGACTTTTATTTCAAAAATTTTACGTTTTACTTGCGCACTCGCGTAATTTTTATACATAACGCACGTTTTCATTTTAAGTCACATTTTTAGGTAATTTAAGTTTACGTTTTAGTTAAAATAGTTTATTTAAGTTATTTTATTTTATAAATCACAAAAACATCATTGTAAAAATAGTGATAGCGTTTATTTAATATATTTTAGCTTTTTAATTTTCTTTAATTTGCATTTAAGCCCCTGTAATTTACAAAACTTTCTCTTTAGGTATAAATAACTCAAAATCCTTACTGATCACTATCCTTAGTGATTATTCGACATCTGTCTGTGTTAAACACCATTCATCCTCCGTGGGACTTAACGACCCAGGAATCCACTATATTCCTCTGATCTTAATTGCATTTGCTTTTTGAGCTGTTTTAAGTTTATTACGGTTGACCATTCACAAGTGGTTGACTTGTGTGATTAAACTTGACTGTTCTGGAGCGAATCAAATTTTGGCGCCGCTACCGGGGAGGCTGTAAGCGTGTTTTAAGCATTTCCAGACACGTACTTGCACATATACCACCGTTTGTAAACAGTTTTTTGTAAAGTTATCAAATTATCAAAAAGTTCATTAACACTTTTCCTAAAGTGTTAACAACACCAAAAACAATATAAAACAACAAAACAATCGGAACGTTTTCTATCTTGTATTTTCTTTAAGGTGATTCTTGAAGAGATACGATTTGGTTAAACGAGACGATACCAAAAATATTGTCCAAAAGTTTTTAACCCTTGCACAAATCTATACCTACGTCTTTTCAGTGGTACTTAAATACATAAAAATCAACCACCGCAAATCAAGGCAGTACACCTACCAACTGGGGGTGTGACCATAATAAGTTCCCGAACATCAGATTTAAAACTTGCCTTTGTGTCCTTGTGATTTGGTGTACCTTTTTCAAAGAAGCCATTTCATTTGTGATTATTGGTTAAGTTCACTTGTCGTTTTGCCTCGCATTTGTTTTGAAAATTGATTTTTAAACTTAGTGCATGCGCACTCGTTCTTCCAGCTCTACAAGTCCACTTTCTGAGCTTGCAAATATTCCTCGTAGGCGTAGAGGACGTTCTGCTCCTTCCGCCGTGACTGAGGAACGTCTACCACCACCACCCCCTGTCGTAATGGCAGAAGACAAGCCGATGAATGAGCTTCTCCAAGCACCCATCGAGGGTTACGGAGATGCCATTGTTGTCCCAGCCATCGTGGCTGATACCTTTGAGCTCAAAACCGGGTTGCTTAATCTTGTAACCCAAAGCCAATTCTATGGTTTTGAGCGGGATGATCCTCATGCACACATTCGATGGTTTAACAAGATTGCATCTACCATCAAATACAAGAATGTCCCACATGAAGCAATTAAGCTTCTTCTGTTCCCATTCTCTCTAGAGGGACAAGCCCGGAATTGGCTTGAGAAACAACCCCCTCGTTCCATTGAGACATGGGAAGATCTAGTTACCAAGTTCGTTAACGAATTCTATCCTCCATCCCGAACTACAAGTCTGAAGAATGAGATAATGAAATTTTCTCAGAGATTTGATGAATCATTCGGGGAGGCATGGGATCGTTACAAAGAGCTGCTCCGCAAGTGTCCGCATCATGGTTTTACCGAGTTAATGCAAATGGATACTTTCTATAATGGTCTGAACCAGACTAATCAAGACTCTTTAAATGCCTCCGCGGGAGGTAATTTCCTGAGCAAGACCACAAAAGAAGCCTTGCAAATAATTGAAAACAAGTCCCAGGTCCGCCCTTTCCGCACAAAGACATATCAATCTCAGTCTAATGCTGGACCTTCTACTTCATCTCCCGTGAGTACATCTAGCACCGATGCTAAGATTGATAAACTCACGGATATTGTTCAGGCTTTGGTTCTTGCTAACCAAAAGAAAGTCACTTTCACACAGACACCATCACATGGTGAAGTGAAGAAAGTTGAAGTTTGTGTTACTTGTGGTGGCCCTCATGCATACTACAACTGTACTGCCACCGATGGTAGTCCGTTTGAAGCTAATGCTATAGCCGGTACTTCAAATCAGGGAGGTAATCAATACCGTCCTCAAAATGAACCAAACTACCGTGCTAACACTTATCAGGGACCACCCGGTTTTAACCAGAATCCTAACATACAAAACCGGAATCAAAACCAACCTAGAATGAACCAAGGTTATCAAAACCAAGGTAATTTCTATCCCGGACCCAATCAAGGTTTCCAACATCAAGGAAACCTTAATCAAAACAATTTCAATCGAGGGAATCAATTTCAGGGAAATGTAAATCCTAACCAAGGGAATTTTCAACAACAAGGTCATAATCAAAACATCCGACCTCAAAATTTCCCTCCAGTACCTCCAGTACCATCATCTGATGAGCTATTGAAGCAATTCATGAAATCCCAAGATGAAATGAACAGGTTGTTGGTCAGTCAGATCGCTGATCTAAAGAAGTCTTTAAATGATCAACCCTCGGGCTCAGGAAAACTTCCGAGCAACACGATCGCTAACCCGAGGGGCGATGCAAAGGCGATCACAACCAGAAGTGGTGTTTCATATGATGGACCCGCTATTCCTACTACCTCTTCTTCTTCTCTCCCTAAGGTAGTAGAAAGTGAACCTAAGACACACAATGGACCTTCGACTCCAATGCCTCCTCCACTAGGAGCAATGAGTCAAGTTACCAAGGATACAACGGACAAGGTGCATTTTTCAAGCCCACGAAGTACCGCACACGTCCCACTTTTGGTAGTCCAACCTCAAGTTGTCCAGAAACCCAAATCAAATCCAGGAGTTGTTTTTGAACCTCCTGTAGCTCCTGTTGAGAACCCCAAATCCAAATCTTCTATTCCTTACCCATCACGTTTGAATGAGCAAAAGCTCCGCGAAAAAGCCAGTCATCAAATGGACAAATTTTTTCAAATTTTCCAAGAACTACATTTTGACATAAGCTTTGCGGATGCTATCATGCTGATGCCCAAGTTTGCATCAACTCTCAAACACATGTTAAGCAACAAGGAAAAGCTGTTTGAGATGGCAAAAACTCCTCTGAACGAGAACTGCTCTGCAGTTATCTTGAAGAAGCTTCCCGAAAAGCTTGGAGATCCTGGAAAATTTCTCTTACCTTGTGTATTTCCAGGGATGGTTGAATGCTTTGCCTTAGCCGATCTTGGTGCAAGCATCAACCTGATGCCTTATTCAGTATGGAAGAAACTTTCTCTTCCGGAACTTACTCCTACATGCATGACTCTCGAGCTTGCAGATCGTACAATATCCCGTCCTCTTGGCATTGCCGAGGACGTGTTTGTGAAAGTAGGGAAGTTCCATTTTCCAGCTGACTTTGTAGTTGTTGATTTCGATGCTGATCCACGGGTTCCTCTCATTGTTGGACGAGGATTCTTGAGAACGGGCCGTTCTCTCATTGATGTATTTGAGCAAGAAATCACACTACGTGTGGGTAATGAAGCTGTCACCTTTAACCTTGATCAAACTTCGAGGTACTCTGCAAACTATGATTCTGAGTCGGTTAACCGAATAGATATCATTGATGTTGCTTCTGAAGAGTACTCTCAAGAAATTCTTGGTTATTCTCATAATTCTGTGAGTGGGGATCCCACCACATCTTCTCAACCTATCATAGCCAATTCTACTCCTTCTATCACTCCGTTTGAGGAAAGTGACTTCATCTTAGAAGAGATTGAAGCATACTTGGCTAGTGATTCTGTTCCATGGGAAATTGATCACGCTCCAATTGACATTGAGGGGGACATACTTCTCATTGAGAAGTTGCTTAATGATGATCCATCATCAACCCCTCACACTAGTGATTCAATTCCAGATGAGGTTACTAACAATGAGATTAACCTTGAGGGAGATATTCTTCTTTCTGAGAAGTTGTTAAATCAGGACACTTCTCCTCCACTCCCTCCCGTCGAGCTTCATAACAAGGAAATCAAGTCTGTTGAGAAAACTGAAGAATTTCCTAAAGTCGAACTCAAAGACTTACCACCTCATCTCGAGTATGCATTTCTTGAAGGTGATGATAAATTACCCGTCATTATTGCTCGAGATTTGAATAAAGATGAAAATACTGCTCTCATAAAGGTCTTGAAGTCACACAAGCAAGCAATTGCTTGGAAACTCTCCGACATTAAGGGTATAAACCCTGAGTTTTGTACTCACAAAATCTTGATGGAGGATGACTTCAAGACAGCAGTTCAACATCAGAGAAGAGTAAATCCAAAAATCCATGATGTTATCAAACAGGAGGTTATCAAACTTCTTGATGCAGGATTGATTTACCCAATCTCAGATAGTCCTTGGGTTAGCCCAATTCATTGTGTTCCTAAAAAGGGTGGCATTACTGTTGTCACAAATGAAGATAACGAGTTAATTCCAACTCGGCTGGTTACGGGATGGCGTGTTTGTATTGACTATCGTAAGTTGAATGACGCTACCCGTAAAGACCATTTTCCTCTACCCTTCATGGACCAAATGCTTGAGAGATTAGCAGGGAATGAGTACTATTGTTTCCTTGATGGTTTCTCGGGTTATTTTCAGATCCCCATTGATCCACAGGATCAAGAGAAGACCACATTCACCTGCCCATACGGAACTTTTGCCTACAGACGTATGCCTTTTGGCTTATGTAACGCTCCTGGCACGTTCCAACGATGTATGATGGCCATTTTCCACGACATGATCGGGGAAACAATGGAGGTGTTTATGGATGACTTCTCGGTCATTGGGGATTCGTTTCAAACATGTCTCTCCCATTTAGAAAAAATGCTCCAACGGTGTGAAAACACCAATCTTTGTCTAAATTGGGAAAAGAGCCACTTTATGGTCAAACAAGGCATAGTCCTTGGCCATAAGATTTCAAAAAATGGGATTGAGGTAGATAGAGCAAAAGTAGATGTTATTGCTAAACTGCCTCATCCTACTACCGTCAAAGGTATTAGGAGTTTTTTAGGTCATGCCGGTTTTTATCGCAGATTCATACAAGATTTCTCTAAAATCGCCCGGCCTATGACCCATCTTCTTGAAAAAGATGCTCCTTTTATCTTCTCACCCGAGTGCATCAAAGCTTTTGAAACATTAAAGAAAAAGCTTACTGAAGCACCCATTCTCGTTGCTCCCGACTGGGATTTACCTTTTGAGCTAATGTGCGATGCAAGTGATTTTGCTATCGGTGCAGTCTTAGGGCAACGTAGAAGCAAGCATTTTCAGCCTATCCACTACGCAAGCAAAACTATGACTGAAGCTCAAACCCATTACACTACCACAGAAAAAGAGCTATTAGCCGTGGTGTATGCATTTGAGAAGTTTCGGCCGTACTTAATCTTGACCAAATGCGTGGTGTATACGGATCACTCGGCTCTCAAATATCTCTTTGCAAAACAAGATGCAAAGCCGAGATTGCTCCGTTGGGTTCTACTTCTCCAGGAATTTGATATCATTATACGTGATAAAAAAGGAGCGGAGAACCTGGCTGCTGATCATCTGTCCCGTCTAGAAAACCCTCACCAAGATGTTTTCGAGAAAAAGGAAATAAATGAAACATTTCCTCTCGAGACACTCAATGCGGTTTCTTTTCGTGGAAACTCTACCACCCCATGGTTTGCTGACTTCGCAAATTACCATGCGGGTAACTTCATAGTGAAAGGTATGTCGACCCAACAGAAGAACAAATTCTTCAAGGATGTTAAACATTACTTCTGGGACGACCCCTACTTATTCAAAATCTGTGCGGATCAAGTCATCCGACGGTGTGTTTATGGACAAGAAGCTCTTGACATTCTCAAAGCTTGCCATGCTGGACCCACCGGGGGCCATCATAGTCCAAACTACACCGCCAAAAAGGTGTTTGATTCCGGGTTTTATTGGCCCACAATTTACAAAGATGCCCATGAATTTGTCAAAACCTGTGACGCTTGTCAACGTCACGGAAATATCTCTCAAAGAAATGAAATGCCACAAAATGCCATTCAAGTTTGTGAGATCTTTGACATATGGGGTATTGATTTTATGGGGCCATTTCCATCATCTCGAGGAAACAAATACATACTCGTGGCTGTTGACTATTTGTCAAAATGGGTTGAAGCGAAAGCTTTACCTACCAATGATGCCCGAGTTGTTGTAAAATTCTTAAAATCTCTTTTTGCCAGGTTTGGAACTCCACGAGCTATAATCAGTGATCGTGGTACACATTTCTGCAATGACCAATTTGATCGTGTCATGCAAAAGTATGGTGTAACCCACCGTCTTTCTACTGCATACCACCCTCAAACAAGTGGGCAAGTGGAAGTCTCCAACCGTGGTATTAAAAGAATTTTAGAAAGGACAGTAGGCGAGAATCGTGCATCCTGGTCGGATAAACTGGATGACGCACTCTGGGCCTTCCGTACAGCTTATAAAACACCAATCGGGTGTACTCCATACAAGCTAGTGTACGGAAAGGCATGTCATCTACCGATTGAGCTCGAGCACAAGGCATACTGGGCCTTAAAACATGCAAACTTCGATATTCAGACAGCTGGTGATCACAGAAAACTTCAAATGAATGAACTAAATGAACTCCGTGATCAAGCATACGAGAACTCTTTGATCTACAAACAAAAGACAAAGAAGATTCATGACTCCAAAATCAAGAACCGCGTTTTCAACGTCGGTGATCGAGTCCTTCTTTTCAATTCAAGATTGAAGATTTTCTCGGGAAAGCTTAAGTCCCGTTGGTCTGGTCCATTAATATTGCTAAGGTTTATCCTTATGGTACCATTGAGTTATCTCAACCTGATGGTCCAAATTTTAAAGTAAATGGACATCGATTGAAACATTATTTTGGAGAGGACATTCCACCTGTGATTGTCCCGGATTTACAAACTTTCCCCATGAACCAATGAATGCGGGGATCGAGTCAAGCTAGTGACTCGGTAATCAAAAACAGTAGCACCACATGGGTTTTCACCCATGAGTACCACCCTAGTGTGGGGGAGTTGCCCCCCGCTGTTGTATATAAGCTCTTTTCTAAAAAAAAGAAAAAAAAAAAAAAAAAAAAAAAAAAGAGAATAATTGTTGTGTTTCTACACTTAGCTAGTAATGTTATCTTTTTACGTTCTAAGTTTCGGCATAACAGCCGGTACTTTGAATATTGAGGACAATATTCATTTCTAAGTGTGGGGGGGAAATTCTGGAAAATTTGATCATAAATGTACCCTTTTAGTCCCCTTTTCCCCCAAAATGGTCAAATTTAAAAAAAAATTTAGTGGAAGTACTATGTATTAAACACAACAAATGGTAATCAGTCCGCCATGTCTAACCCACATAAGGATTGGCTAATCCAGGAGCAAACGGCTCTTGGTAAAGATTTATCAAATCCGTTGATGGCTTGCAATTTGCCCAAAATTGTATGGTGTTCAGCTCACCATATCTTTAATTAGTGAAAAGTTGGCTAGCCCGCAAGTTTATGGCTTGTGGTAAAGGCAGTTGGAAAGCCATAATTGGTAATCGACTCACCAAAGATAATATTGATAATTTATCTAAGAGTTGGCTAGTCCAGAAGCAAACGGCTTCTGGTAAAGACAAATCAAAACCGTTGAAAGCTGGTGATTTGCTCAAAATCATTTGGTTATCATTGTGCCAAGGTTCTTACTTGAACTTAAACAATTGGCTACTCCAGAAGTAATGGCTTTTGGTAAAGAGATGAAATCCATTAAAGTTCTAAAACATTGCTAGGGACTAGCAATATCTTAGTGTGGTGGATTGATGAGTGTCTAAATACTCATCATTTTTGTACTGTTTAGAATGCCAAAACATCTGAAAACACTCAGAAATGTATCAAAATGATGAAAATATCACAAACAAGTGTTTTATGTGTTTTAAATGCAAAAATATCAAAATCTGGTGAAAAACGTATTAAGTTTGCATAATTGGCAGTTTTAGTCCCCCAAGTTTCAAAAGTTGTCAAATATAGTCCCTGGTCATTCCAAAACTTATAAAAAATCATTTTAAGTCCTTAGGGATTCATGAGTTGTAAAAATTGGTCCTTGAAGTTTAAAATTACAAAAATTACAACTTTAGTCCCTCAAGTTTTGAAAATGTCAAATAAGGTCCTTAGATATTTAAAAAATGGGAAATTATCAACTATGGTCCTTGTACTATTAAAGATT
The DNA here is from genome assembly GCA_910596185.1 of Chrysanthemum makinoi. Lineage (NCBI taxonomy): Eukaryota > Viridiplantae > Streptophyta > Magnoliopsida > Asterales > Asteraceae > Chrysanthemum > Chrysanthemum makinoi. The sequence continues at coordinate 75,631,423 of OU343216.1, read as the reverse complement.
GGCAGTTTTGGTCCTTGTGATAACTTTTGGAGAATTTCAGGTTTGGTCCCTCAAGATTGGCCGAATTACACAAATGGTCCTTGTTATTAATACAAAACCATTAGACCCCCTTTGTATTTAGAACCCCAGCCAAATCAAAAAGAACCCCTGCCATTTAGCCTTGACCCCCCCATTTTGGACCCCCCTCTTATAATATCCTACGGTCAAAACAAGTCAAAACCCGCCCAAAACCACCACCACTGTTCACTTCCTTCTTCCTCCCCTGCATATCAAAACCAGGTGGTTTCACCACCTTTCCACCTCACCCCAGCTATCTAAAAACACTCATCACCATCCCCTTTCCACCTATACATCAGCCCACAACCAATAAATGCTTCCCCACCATAAACCTTTCACTGTTACACTCACATCCCCTGTTTTTGCTTCCACATCACACCAAATCCATTGAAACTTAACCTTTTGTGTCCCCTACACCTCCACAACACCCCAAGATTCTTTAATTACTCTGAAACTATCTCAAGCAACCATATACACTTTTGGCGCCAAAAGTCATTTAAACGGATAAGATGAGTTTGACTCATTCAAAGGCTGAGATTGTTGATGGGAAATGATCAGAGGCATGTGGGGAGTATCTCAAGGCTATAAAGAAAGATGGGAAGCAATGTGAAGAAGAGATCTAGAATAATTGTAATTTAGCTTATGTCGTCTTTAATTAAGTTTCAAATTTCAGTGTTTGTTTAAGCCTTTAAGCTCTGTATTTCAAGTTACTAGTGTGTAATAAAACTTTTATTAACATCAATTTCAAGTTTCAAGTTCTGTTTTCAGTTTATGCATTTTCAAGTTCAAATTCTCAAAATCTGTCAATGTTGTTGTTAGATGTTATTAAGGACTGAATAGGCTCACATAAGCTCCTAGAAAGCTTATTAAAGCTTTTAGAGACTTTAAAAATCAGTTTAGAATCAAAAATAGAAAATCACCAAAAATACAAATAAAATAGTGAGAAATTCAAAAATCAATGGAGATGGTGATCACAGCTGGAGCAGGGTTGATAAAGGATTGCCCTTGGGTTTAGTGCTTCTTGGGAAGCTATAGGATCTGTTCTCAGTCCTTGGTTATCATTTTTCACTTGGAATCCATTTGTAAGCCATTTTGATCCATTTTGGCATTTCACTGTGTAAGACAGTTATAAGCTTAAATCTCTGTGTTTACATGTTCATTAGTTGTAGTTAAGCATAATCAATCCATAAAAACAGTCACTTGTTCTTTAAAATTTATAGTTGCTAAAAATCTCATTTTGACAGTTAAAATAGCATAAAGATCATTATTGAGTTTTAGGTTGTTATGGCTGTTGTTTCATGCTTATTTAGTTTTAATAAATGATATTAGAAGGTCTGTAATAAGTTTCATGGTTTTAATCTATGATTTGCTTTGAAAAGTTCCAAAACAGTCTTTTAAAAGGGTGTTTGGATTTGCTTGTCTCACTGTGTTTTAGATTGTTCTATCTGTTGTTCTTAGTTGGTTCATGTCTTAGTAGGTCATAACAACTCAAACAAACAATAAAAGTCAGTCCTTGTTCAACAAATAGTCAAAATACCTTTTAATCTCTCACCATTTCATAACTGTTAAAATTTAGGAAGTAAAACTCATCAAAGTAGTTTAAAACTTGGTCACCTAGCTTAATTTAATCATATTATACCTTAACATAACATAATCAGTGCATAGAATTGATCTAAAGTTCATATAAGTCAACTCATTTCATTTTCTTAAAAAGTCAAAAATATGTTCTGTGCACAGTTTTATGGTCAAAATCACAAGCTTGTCACAAGCTCACTAGTTAACTTTAGCTTGTGAATTTTAGTTCTTTGGAAAGCTAACCAAGCCATCTTAAGGGTCCAAGCTTAAAATTCAACTTTCTAGCTTATTTGATAGGCCTGCAAGTGCTTTTTAGTTTGTCCCATTTGACTCAGTATACACTGAGTCATCCTCAGTAGTTTTTCAAAATTTTTATAAGCTTCTCACAAGCTTATTAGTGTAAGCCAAACTGTGTAATTTAGCTTTTTGGAAAGCTTAATTGGTCAACTTGTTAGTTGCAGTATTTGTTTTCATTTTCTAGCTTATCTCAGTGCTTAAAATTAAGCCATAAAGTGCCTAGTGATTCAAAAAAAGTGTCCTGTGCATACAGTTAACTAGTGCTTATTTTGGATTAATCAGTGCTTATTTTCAAGTTATTGTGCTTATTCAGTTGATATATTAGCTTATTATCATTATTTAGCTTATTTTCAATTCATCCTTTGCTTATTTATTAGCTTAAATAGCCATTTGGCTAATAACTTGTGCTTATTCCAAATTTTTGTTAACTGTTAAGATAATAAGCTCAAAACTGAGCTTATTAGTCATTTTTATAAAAAGTCATAGTTTTATAAATTGCTTATCTTAGTTAACTTAATAAGTTTGTAAAATAAAAATCCAAAAATAAAATAGTTGCAAAAAAGTCATTGCTGGGATTCGAACCCTGGCCACCCAGCTCACCACACAACACACTCACCAACTGCCCTTGGGTCTTTTTCTGGTTTAACTTTGCACTATCTAATATATAACCCTTCTTTCCAATTTAAGCTTATACGAGTTTAATAGCTTATTTTCAGCTTATTTAATCAAGTTTTTTCAACTTTTGTATTTTTCTTAACTTTGTATTAGTATAAAGTAATTTATAAAAAAGTTTCAGATTTTTCTTAATAGTTTTAGTATTTTTAATCATTTAATTAGTCTAAAATAGTATTTAATTCATAATAAAAAATATAAAAGTAAAAAAAATATAAATCTTTTTTCTAAAATTTTCTTTTGTCATATAGTACGTAAGAAAATTGTTTTTACACTTGTAGGACTTTTATTTCAAAAATTTTACGTTTTTACTTGCGCACTCGCGTAATTTTTATACATAACGCACGTTTTCATTTTAAGTCACATTTTTAGGTAATTTAAGTTTACGTTTTAGTTAAAATAGTTTATTTAAGTTATTTTATTTTATAAATCACAAAAACATCATTGTAAAAATAGTGATAGCGTTTATTTAATATATTTTAGCTTTTTAATTTTCTTTAATTTGCATTTAAGCCCCTGTAATTTACAAAACTTTCTCTTTAGGTATAAATAACTCAAAATCCTTACTGATCACTATCCTTAGTGATTATTCGACATCTGTCTGTGTTAAACACCATTCATCCTCCGTGGGACTTAACGACCCAGGAATCCACTATATTCCTCTGATCTTAATTGCATTTGCTTTTTGAGCTGTTTTAAGTTTATTACGGTTGACCATTCACAAGTGGTTGACTTGTGTGATTAAACTTGACTGTTCTGGAGCGAATCAGTCATTTATAGAGACCATTTGTGGTCGATAAATGTTTTAGCGACCACAAATGTGTTTGCTAAAAGCAGTGATTCCTGTAGTGTTGATGTTTATTTGACATAGTTTTAATACTCTCATATGCTTCCAATCAAAACATGAATACTCTGGCAAGGGTGTGACGAATGTTTAAAGTGTAAGCACTTCTTAGAGCATGTTCATCCGTAATGCCATAACGCGCGTTATAGCAAGTTTAACGGCGTTATGGCCGTTACATCCATTGGACCACCGGCGTTAATGAGCAAAAAGGAGGGTTGCGTTAGTTGGGCAACGCCCGTTATAGGGCTAAAAAAAAAACACTTTGCCCCCCTCAACGGTTTAGTTACCGTTTTATTTATAAAAAAATTCAAAATTTTTACACTTTAACCCCCTAAACGGCTAGTTCTAATAAAAAAAAATTCAAAAACATTTTTTTACCACTATAAATACCCAACTAAAACACCATTTTTTTCACACTTCCACTACTCAATCCTCTCAATCTTCAATCTTTTATTCACTGAAAAAAAATGTCGGGAGGCAACGATGATACATTCTTCAATCTTCTCGGTGGTGGGTGGAATACCTCAAACCCGGGTTCATCATCTAACCCGAACGCGGGTTCATCTTCAAACCCCAACATGTCTCTTCCCAACCCACTAGGCTTCTCGAGCCAAGAAATGTGGCAACAACATCAAACATATCTCTTTTGGCAACAACAAAACCAACAAAGCACCTTAAACTCCAACTTTCAAAATCTACAATTCACACAACACTCACAACAATCACAAACTGAAACACATGATGTTGCTGAGACACCCACGTCTCCTCCAAAAAAAATACAAAGGTCGTGTTAAACGAAAATAAAAAAAATCCAAAGACCCCGAGCAACGGAAACAACGAAGCGGGGAAAGTGAGTTGGATGTGATGAAACGGGCAAAGCAATGGTATCGTGAGGAAACCAAAGCAGCACCGTTTGCTCTCGATGACGCTTGGGAGGTTTTGCGTCATTATAAGAAATGGGACACGCCGGAACCGGTTGATTTAACCGGCGATGTCCCAAGCCAAACAAACGAGGCTTTGTTTGGTCATGATGAACAACCACGCCCCATGGGAAAGAAACGTGCTACCAAGAAAGCAAGATCCGAGAGCACGACAAGTACTGGGGGAGCAAGCACTGGAGGAACGAGCTCGTCAACTTATTTCACCGAAACTATGGCAAACGAGTATCGTATCAAACGTGAAACCGCCGCAGCGGCGTATCGGGCCCAGCAGGAAAAAGATGAAACAATAACAAGGTTGGAGGAGTTGAAGTTTTTGATGACGGATACTGAAGGGAAAGATCCAAATGTCGTGGCTTGGATCAATGACGAAAAAGACCGAATCATCAAAAAATATAACTTGAAACCTCGTCAGTAGATTGTATTCTCGTCATTTCCTTTAATTTGTTGTAACGTTTAATTTGCAGTGTGTTTTTTTATTTCGTTGTAATTTTTTTTATTTTATTTTTTCTTATTGTAATATGTTTTCAATTTTAATGATATGTTTAGTTTAATAAATGAAGTGTTTGTTTTAATTTAGGGGTCGAAATTGAAAATATTAAATGTTAAAGTTTAACTTGGGATGTTATTGATGTGGATGTTTTTTGTGGATGTTAAGGTGAAATGTTAAAGCTGATGTGCCGCTGACGTGGCTGGTGTTATTTTATAACTTGAGTTATTAATGTGTATGCTCTTAGTAAACATGATTCAACCATCATTTCTTCATTTATTGTTAGAAACTTAGAATTATATAATTTTGGTGTAGAGTAGTGATTGATATGACTAATTCATGTGCTTAATTTTATGCCTAATAAGGATCTTGTAACACATGGCTAAATCAATGATAAATAAAAATAGTGAGAATAAGTGGAATACAAGTGTCACAAAATGAATAGATTAGACATAAAATTAGTTATATGAATTAGTCATTTCAATCATTTCAATCATTTTCCTTTGGTGTATGCCAAGAACTTAAGATTGTGATTTTATGATTTAAATGTGTATTGTATTAAGAAAAGTTTGCTCTAAATTATTGAACTTATGATGTAGACGTAATCTCTTATAGAGTCACAACTATTTCTAAAGTACTAAATTATATTATTATTTCCTAAGTACTAAATTAATGTTGATTTCCAATTAGCATCAAATTGACCCTCACATGTTGAGAACTCATTTTGTGGAGGTTTATATCCGAAACTAATAACTTCTAAGTATCAGTTTATCGATGTTTTTAAGTTTTCCTCCATTAAAAGACCTACATAAAATCGTTCACGTTGTTTGCATATTTGATCATATATTATCGATGTTTGAGGAATCTATTCAAAATTTTGGTCATTCTTAGTTTCTAATCTGGTTTTAATCAGATGTTTAGCAGGTTTGTGCTGAGCTTATATATGCATAATACATGTTTGATGAAATGCCTAAATAAAATTGTTACGGTGTTCAACTTAACTAACATGCGACGATTTATAGGACTTCATGAGCTGAGCTTTTAGGGAACCTTTCAGGTCAAGGTTTTCAAGGTCGGGATCTTACTCAAGATCGTTTTCGTTGTTGCAAGATCGAGATCGTAAGATCAGAGTTAGGATCCTAAGATCCTACTATAATGTCATTTTCTTAATAGTCTTTGTAATATTATTCAAATCTACAAATTACTATATATCATAAATACAAAATTATATAAATTTTTCATGATAATGTTGTCATGAATTATGAATATGGAATACTTAAGAAGATTAACGTATTATTGTTTAAATTATATAAAACATAATGCATAACTTTGTAGTTTTTTAGTTTGTGGCTCGAGAAAAGTAATATCGGATCATATTAGATCTTAAGATCATATGGTCAATATCGGGATCTTATAAGATCTTAAGTTTGGTAAGATTTTACGTAGGGTCCTGATCATTTTTGCTATATAGTATTGTAAAATTATAAAATCCTAAAATCAGGATCAAGATCTTCACAACTATGCTTCAGGTAATTGTTTCTGTTCTATGGAAATTTAGGAATGACAACCGACACCATTGTTGTATATTTGTTTAGATTCAATCTTAGTCATGTCAAGTAGCACTTTTTGAATGTGTAAAGATCTAGATTAGCCAAGTGGTCTAGCGTCTAAAATATGAAATGATCATGTGCATATGGCATATGGCATATGGCTTATGGCTTATGACATTTGGTTTTGTTGTGTTTAACTATCAAGCTAGCATCTCAATTATGTAGTTATAGGCGGAACTTAAACATATATTTTGGGGGGTCCGAATTTATTTTGATAGGCCGAATCGGAGATTTGTTTGTAACCTAAATTAAATTACCTCTAAAGCCTATAATATTTACATTAGATGCTGTAAATTTTGAGAAGGGCGGACCCCGCCCTTGCCCCTACATTGTTATGTCCATATATGTAGTGTTAGCTTACATGACTTCGATTTTTATAATTGTTCAACAACATAGTAAAGTTTCACATGAACCAAATGAACTTGTTTGCAACTAATCGATAAACAACACAATATATTGCTCATTGCTCTTTAGCACAACAAATCAACAACTTATTGATGAAACAACAAGCTATATTGCTCATTGCTCTTTAGCACAACAAATCACTATATTGTTCACCGCTCTTTAACACAACAAATTAAATTATATATATAAATTTGTCATTGATATTATTGGGATTTACTTTTTTACCCCTTCATGAGAAATATTGTACACCTCATTCACTTCTATTCCATGGATACGGTAGGTTCTTGGTGAGGACATATCCTCGCTAAGTCGTTCTCGCCACAAGAATATACGTTTTAGCGATGATTACATGGAACCGGCACAAATTCTCAGTAAAAGTTCTCAAAACGGGCCCATAGGCTTTTGGTGAGTAGAGTCTTCGCTAGTAACTTTTATTAAAAATAAATTGTTTCATTATATAATCAATTAATTATATTAATGGATTAATTTAATATATTTAATACATGAATACATGAAATATTTTAGCGTAAAATGTTGTTTCTATATATATTTTCGAAAAAGATTTTCCGAAGTAGTACAATTGATTAAAAACTTAAGAAAGAGTATATATGGTTCATTCAACTTTAAACAAGACAAAAATCATACAACAAATAACAGAAATATCAAACATTAACATAAACAATAAAATAATAAAACATCATTAACTCCTTCCGAGAAAACACAAAAAAATGACTTTGAAATGATATGAATAAGAGGTTCTTTTTCACAACTTTGACATTTATAGGTTTTTTTGCTTTGTTGTAACATTTTAAGGGGACTATAACGTAACATATGTTACAAATTTGCATACTTTTACCGTAACTTGGTACTACTCGTGAGAATTTTAGGAGAGCATCTCTTTCTCGAATGGAAATTTCCCAATCTCTGCATCGTGTCCTCGTCAATGCTTTCCTTACCCGTTCTCTCGATTCTTGTAGTGAACGATAAACTTGAATGTTATGAATTAATCGATCAAAAGAATAGAAACTATCGTAAACAAAAACTAAAAAGATATTAAGAGTAACACGCAGTACTACAATCAAAAAAGAATAATACGATACATAAAAGATTAGGACATGTATTCAATGGAAAAAACAAATATGAAAACTCATCTAAATCTGCTATTACTACCGTCTCTCTTTGTGCTCTTCTTTAAATAAATCTTGCAATAACAATCATCAACATAATAAAATCCCTAACTTCGTCATCCAAACTCGAATCAACCCGATCTGATTCATTAACCGGCATCGGATATCGACAAACCGGGCACGTAGCACTAACACCTAACCACTTCTCAACACACTCCTTATGAAACATATTGTTGAAATATATGTGTTGGGATACAAGCTCATGTTTGACTTTAGGTCAAAGGGCTTGTTGTGCCATTTTGGTCTAATGTTTGTATGTTTAGATGTTGTTAGCAGGTTTTAATCTTTTGAAGGGTTAAAGTGTAACTTGGCTTCTATATAAGCTGGACCTAACTCTTGGCAGGATTATGATCTTTCATATCGTTTCTCTCACTAAAACATCTGCATATCTTTCTCTCTCAAGTTTGGTCTGGTATTATTGATATTGGTTATCTTTGATCATCTTGATCAGGTTTATAGTTTGATAAGTATTACTGAGGGTTGTAGTGAGGTTCAATTGTATTACAGTCTTTGTAGTGTGAAAGATAGAATCCTTCTGAAGGGGACTATCTTTGTCTTGTGTATTTGTTTGGTGAGCACACGTTTTGTGGACTCATCTTCTTGACTATTCAGTTAATAAAAGATTTCACCAAGGGGTGGTTGGCTGGGTGAATTGGTTGTGTTGTGGTTGATTTAAGAGCAGATCTGGTTATTTTGACATGGTATCAGAGCCACGGCTTTGATCTCCGTTGGTTCTTGATATTAGGGTTTCTAGGGTTTGATCTCGAATTTGGGGGTTTCTTGATTTCTGAGCAATTGGGATCTTGTGAGGCTGTCCGTAGTGTTAATTGTTGTTTTTAGTGGTGGATCTTGAGTTTATCGATTGGGTTTTTTGAAACCCTAATTGGTAAATTTGGGGATATTGGTTCTGGTGATTCCTGGTGGTGTTCTTGGGGTTCTTGGTTGGTTATTGACTTTCTTGACTTAAATCAAGAAGGTTGGTTATCTGGTTTCCGCTGCGTATCTTCTTGAAAGGTTTATCTCTCTTTTTTAGTTCTCTGAGTATTTTAGTTTTTTACACTGCAAACTCTGTGGGTAACTTCTTGACCTGCCTCCTTGAGAGGTACGGAAACCTGCTCTTCCCACAGATAGGTGTAAGACTGGGTACTTCAGTAGAACTGGGTGTGAGTTTTTTTAGTATTCTTGGTATTAGCTGTTGTTTTTAGTATTATTAGTAGTATTGTTGCTGTTTTTTGTGTTCTTGGTAGTTTTTTGTTCTTGTATTCTTTAGTATTTGTCTGGTTTCTGCTATCTGTTTTTCTTTATTTCTTGGTTCATTATGGCTGAAGTTCTTATTAGTGCTTTGGATGCTGGTAATCCTCTCTACTTGCATTCTAGTGATAATTCTAATATTCCTATTGTGCATTTTAAACTCACTAGATCTGATAATTACAAAATGTGGTCTACTGCTATGAAAATTGCCTTGAAAGGTAAAAATAAAATGGGATTTGTTGATGGTACCTGTGTTAAACCTGTTACTAGTCTTGTTCTTTCTCAGCAGTGGGAAAGATGTAATGCTATAGTTCTTGGTTGGATTCTTGGGTCTTTGTCTCCTGAGTTGTACTTAGGACAGGTTTATTCAGAAATTGCATCTGAAGTTTGGGATGAATTACAGGAAACTTATGATAAAATTGATGGTTCTGTTATTTTTAATGTGATTCATAAGACTAACTCTCTTAAGCAAGGTGAATTATCTGTGCCTGATTATTATCATAAGTTGAATTCTCTTTGGAGAGAATTTGATACTTTAACTCTGTTGCCTGCTTGTACTTGTGCTGCTCATGAGGGTATTTTAAAACATAATCAGCTTGTTAGACTTATGCAGTTTCTTATGGGCTTAAATGATGTATATCAACCTATTAGGAGTAATATTCTTGCTAGGGATCCTTTACCTGATGTTAAAGAAGCTTTTAATGTGATTTCTAGAGAGGAGTCTCATAGAGGACTTCACCCTAGTTCTGGTCCTAATAGTAAGGCTCAACCTGCTGCTTTTGTTGCTAAGACTAATAACAATTCCAACTCTAATAACAATTTTGTTAGGAGAAATGGTAATAGTAACAATAATAGTGGCAATAGGGGGCCTAATCCTAATCTGGTTTGTAAACACTGTGGTCTTATTGGGCATACTATTGATAGATGTTTTGAGTTGAATGGCTACCCTCCTGGTTTTAAAAGGAATCCTAATCTGTCTAAACAGTCTGATGTTGTCAAAAAGTTTAATGCTAATAATGCAGATGTGTTTCAACCATCTACTTCTGGTTCTATGACTGGTTCTTTCACTAATGATCAAATGATGAAACTCTTAAGTCTCATTAATGAAAAACCTTCTGCTAATGGGTCTGCAAGTATGGCAGGTACATCTCCCACCTTCTTCAATAATAATGTGATGTTTAATCTGCATATTGAGAGGTTTTTCTGTGCTAAGTCTAGTTCTGAGAAATATCATGTTACTTTAGGATGGGTTATTGATAGTGGTGCTAATCAACATATGACTGATTCTACTAAAAATATGTTTAATGTTGTTGATATTTCTAGTCTCATGTTAACTGTTGGTCATCCTAATGGTACTGTTGCTAATATTACTGCTATTGGTAGTCTTAGACTCACTTCTGGTGTGGTTTTGTTTGATGTTCTTGTTGTTCCTGAGTATAATGTGAGTCTGTTGTCTGTTAATAAGATGATTAAGGACAATAAGTTCTTTGTTGGTTTTGATGAGCATAAATGTTATATTCAGGATTTGAAACTGGGCAAAATTGTGGGGACTGGTAGTGTTTCTGGTGGTCTCTATTTGTTTGATGAAACTGATTGTAGTGATGGTGAGTCTAATCTTGCCATGTGTAATTCTGTTTTTATTTGTCATGTTTCTAATGAGTTATGGCACCAAAGACTTGGTCATCCTGCTGATCAAGTCTTGACTACTTTGGGTAATAAAATTGGTTTTAAAAAGGTGAATCATCTTTCTCCTTGTGATGTGTGTCACAAGGCCAAACAAACTAGAAAACCTTTTCCATTAAGTGAACATAAGTCTAAAACTGTTGGAGATCTTATTCATTATAAGGTTACTAGTAAAGAAGGTTTTAAGTATTTCTTAACTTTGGTTGATGATTTTAGTAGAGCTGTTTGGGTTTATCTTCTGAAGTCAAAAACTGAAGTCTGTGATCATATTACAAATTTTATAAAACTTATCTTTACTCAGTTTAATAAAAAGGTTAAAATTATAAGGTCTGATAATGGAACTGAGTTTGTAAATAGTCAATTATCCAATTTGTTTTCTGAATTAGGGATGATTCATCAAACTTCTTGTGCCTATACTCCTCAGCAAAATGGGATTGCTGAGAGGAAACATAGACACCTTCTTAATGTTGCTAGGAGTCTTATGTTTCAGGGGGGGATTCCCTTGAATATGTGGCCTGAATGTGTGTTAACTGCTGTATATCTTATTAACAGGCTTCCCTCCTCTGTCTTGTCTGGTGCTTCCCCTTATTTTTAATGTATGGTAAGGATCCTAGTCTCTCTCATATCAAGATCTTTTGGATGTTGTGTTATTCTACTGTTTTAAATTCACATGATAAGTTTGGTTCTAAGTCTGAAAAATGTGTTTTAATTGGTTTTTCAAGTGTGAAAAAGGCTTATAAGTTGTATGGTTTGGATAGTAAATCTGTTTTTTATTCAAGAGATGTCACTTTTTATGAAACTGTGTTTCCTTTTAAAATGAAGTTATCAAATCTTTTTCATAAGCCTGCAAATGTTTTTGGTAAATCTAATACTGAATTTAATTCTCAACCAAACTTTGATGATAATGGAGTAGATAACTTAAATTTTTTTGATGTCCATGGGTCTGAAAGTCCCTATGATGAAGAGGGGGACCCTTCTAATGAGGAAGGTAGTGGTATGGCACCTTCAGATAACAGTGGTAACACTGTTAATGAAGAAGTTGCAACCACAGCAACCCAGATAGATGATAATATCACCTCTGAGGGCATAAATCAAAATGTTTTCAATGGTGAGGATCAAAATATTCAAATGGAAGCACCACCAAGTACTAGGAGGTCTAGCAGAACTAGAACTCAACCTGTTAGGTTTAATGACTTTGTTGTTGGTAGTAATGTGAGGTATGGTCTTGAGAAATATGTGTCTTATTCAAATCTGTCTAGAGTTAATATGTGTTTCTCTACTACTCTAAATAAGTCTTGTGAACCTAAATTTCTTTCTAAGGCTATTCTAAATCCTATGTGGAAAGATGCTATGAATTCTGAAATGGAAGCTTTACATAGAAATAATACTTATGAACTCTGTGAGTTGCCTAATGGTAGATTTGCTATTGGTTGCAAATGGATTTGGAAAATCAAATTCAAATCCACTGGTGAAGTTGATAGATATAAAGCTAGACTTGTTGCTAAAGGTTATAATCAGAGGGAAGGTATTGATTATGAAGAAACATTTAGTCCAGTTGTTAAAATGGTTACTGTTAGGTGTCTTATTGCTTTATCTGTTTCTAACAATTGGCCTTTATTTCAACTGGATGTTAATAATGCTTTCTTATATGGAGATTTGTATGAAGATGTGTATATGCATTTGCCTCCTGGTTATTATGATAAAAATGAAACTAGAGTGTGTAAATTGAATAAGTCTTTGTATGGTTTAAAACAAGCTCCTAGGCAGTGGAATGAAAAACTCACCACTGCTTTGGTGGAAAATGGTTTTAAACAAAGTCTTAATGATTACTCTTTGTACACTAAAGATTGTGATGGTGTTTTCATGGCATTTTTGGTTTATGTGGATGATATTGTCATCACTGGTAATAATGTTAGTGAGATTGAAAAGTTTAAAAAGTTTTTAAATTCAAAGTTCATGATTAAAGATCTTGGTCAACTTAAATATTTTTTGGGAATTGAAGTCCTAAATTGTGAATCTGGTCTGTGTCTTTCTTAAAGAAAGTACTGTTTGGATTTTTTTACTTGAATATGGGTTATTGGCTTGTAAGCCTGCTGCTACTCCTTTGCAGCAGAATGTGGTTTTGAGTCATGTTGAGACTGAAAATGATAAATTTCTGTCTAATATGACTGAGCATCAAAAGTTGGTTGGAAAGCTTATATACTTATCTGTTACTAGGCCTGACATTTCTTATGCAGTTCATTGTCTAAGTCAGCATATGCATGCCCCTCTTAAATCTCATTTTACAGCTGCACTTAGAGTTTTGAGATACTTAAAACAGGCTCCTGGTACAGGTATTCAGTTTGTGTATGGTAAAAGTGTTAATCTGTATGCTTATTCAGATGCAGATTGGGCTAAGTGTCCTGTTTCTAGGAAATCAGTTTCTGGTTTTTGTGTCTATTTTTGCAATAATCTGATTTCTTGGAAAAGTAAGAAACAAACCACTATTTCTAGATCTTCTGCTGAATCTGAGTATAGATGTCTTGCATCTACTACTTGTGAGCTTATTTGGATTGTAAAATTTTTTAAAGATTTGGGTATTGAGGATTTGTTACCTGCAAGTTTATTCTGTGATAGTAGTTATGCTATTCAGATTGCTGCTAATCCAGTTTTTCATGAAAAAACCAAACATTTTGAGATTGATTTACATCTTGTTAGAGAGAAAGTATCTTCAGGGGTTATTAAAACTTTAAAGTTGCTATTCGCTAACAATGTTGCAGATATATTTACTAAAGGGTTGAGTATTTCTCAACACAAGTTGTTTTGTGATAAGCTTGGTCTGATAGACTTGTTCAAGCCATGAGCTTGAGAGGGGGTGTTGAAATATATGTGTTGGGATACAAGCTCATGTTTGACTTTAGGTCAAAGGGCTTGTTGTGCCATTTTGGTCTAATGTTTGTATGTTTAGATGTTGTTAGCAGGTTTTAATCTTTTGAAGGGTTAAAGTGTAACTTGGCTTCTATATAAGCTGGACCTAACTCTTGGCAGGATTATGATCTTTCATATCGTTTCTCTCACTAAAACATCTGCATATCTTTCTCTCTCAAGTTTGGTCTGGTATTATTGATATTGGTTATCTTTGATCATCTTGATCAGGTTTATAGTTTGATAAGTATTACTGAGGGTTGTAGTGAGGTTCAATTGTATTACAGTCTTTGTAGTGTGATAGATAGAATCCTTCTGAAGGGGACTATCTTTGTCTTGTGTATTTGTTTGGTGAGCACACGTTTTGTGGACTCATCTTCTTGACTATTCAGTTAATAAAAGATTTCACCAAGGGGTGGTTGGCTGGGTGAATTGGTTGTGTTGTGGTTGATTTAAGAGCAGATCTGGTTATTTTGACACATATGCTTACACTCTATCTCCTTCACTTCTCCACCACCAAATTCAGTCAAACAAATCGGACAGTCTTCATCTTCGGGTGCTGACGTCACTGTTTGTAAGGATTCGATCGCTGATTTTGAAGCTGGTAAGGGTCCTTGTTTGTCAGGATTTAAAGGGAACATGGTGTTAATAATGAACATGAGATGTTCGTTATGTTGAAGGTTTGATCGTGGGTTTGATTCATTGAATTCTGGTGAGCTCATTGATGGCATGGTTGTGAACTTTTTTTTCGGTGAATTTAGGGTTTATGAGTGAAGGTTACTGGTGATGAGAGATTGAGAGTTTATATAGTATTATAAAAGAAGGATAATTAGAATGTTCTGGAAGTTGGGGATGGTTCTTCAGTCGTAAGTCATTGTTTAGTGTTTACGTTTTGTAATTTTGGTAGGATGAAATTTGTTAGGAGAGTCCGAAAATAAGCCCTTGTAGTGTTAAACTGTTAACTATATATATGTACAGAAAACCTTTGAACAACAAAGCATACTCAAACTTTGATTTATTGATTTTTAGCCTAATTTATACTATTGTAGTACGACAGGACCTTTTTTACTACAACATGCTTTCCAGAAACATTAATTTGGAGAGGACAATAACCTCGATTGGTTTTGAATATAGTCCAACTATATGTCAAACACATTTCTTTTTCACTCGGGTAGTGTCACTAGTACAAAAATTGTTTTTAGAAACGGTTAAAATACATCTTTTAAAGCGGTATTGAACCATAATAAATAACAAAGATGATTATTTATAGTGGTTCAAAACCTTATCACCCAATTTACTGGTATATAATGTTGATATATCATTATTAAGAACTGTTAAATTTAACCGCTACATTTGGTTTTTATTACATACTAAAACAACCGATCATTTTAATGGCTTTAATGGCGGGGTCAAATATATATGTTGACATTTTTATAAGGGTTGTTTTACACTGTTATATTTCTTTAATTTTTTCATCCTTTTTTTCCCCTTTTTTTTTGCATTCTTTTTTCCTGTACAAAAGCAATACCGAAAGTAATTTCTTCCTGTACAATACTAAAACTCAACTAGAAGAAACACAACTAAAATATACTAGAATTTTAACAACAAATCAAATGAATAAAATCATTACTTAACAATTTGATAAACTAAAATAATAATCTCATACACAAAAATATCATCAAATGTCATTATACCAAACTTTCATATCCATTGTTCATAACCTAACCACACATATCCAATTCGACAATAAAAAAAACCTCAATTTTATGAGAAATGAATAGAGTAAAACTGTGACACGAAATTCTCAACCTATTCATCAATGTGTCGCATAGCTCTTGGTTTCACGTCATTCCAAACCTATAAACAAATCAAAACGAAGAGTCAATGAGTCATTTTACAAGAAAACAAGATTTAGTGTAGAACAAAGTAAACAAATATTTACAAATACTCACTTTATGCGGGAAGTTTGATTTTAGAAAAGCTCAAACATAGCTATTGCCACATAATAACAACATTCCCATGTAGATTCTTGTTGAGGAGACTAAATTGAAAATAAGCATAATCACATATATGCAACAACTAAATCAATGGAGTACAACAATAAATATTTACATATATGAAAGATGATTTACCTTAACCATATTCCAAGTCCAATCAACGGAAGATGGATCATGACATGCCCTAAAATTCAATATTGTTTAATTTGATTACTTTATGTACCCAACTAGCCTATAAATCCGTGATAAAATCATGGGTTGCTTATAAAAAGTCTGGTGTTCAACTATGTAAAAGATGTTGATCTTGAAACAAAAAGCAAAAATTTGCATACACTTGTTAAAGACTGCAATTATAAACCTGAGAATTGTAAATGGATATTACAATTTAAAGAAAAGGACATGCTTATGCATATTACTATTGATTGTCCATATAACTTAACTCTTTACTTAAAACAGTATATATACATACATGATACTTCACTGAGTCTAAAAAGAATATTAAATGTCAAAAGATTAGAACATTATGATATATTAAATGTCAAATGTTAAATTTTAAGAAATGTTTCATACGATGGTCATCAAATATAATTTATATAACATGATCGCGAATTAACTACATACATCAGCCATTGTCTTTTTAGCATTCATGCCAAGCAAAAGGGCACCACAATTTGTTTTCATTCGGTATCTGGTAAACCTTGTGCATGTAAATTAAGCCTGTAAGCTTTAGAACATGTAGAATCTTTGACTTACCTGGAAATATAAACCAAAATAATATTAAATGAGAATATATAATAGTCAAATAACGTAAAAGGAGCATAAGAATGAAACAATTATGTCCATTATGTTAGATTGTTAGGTAAAGGGGAAAACATCATCGTAAACGGCCTGACATTGTGTTAGATTATTCAAATAAGCAATTTTGAAAACTTTTGGTGACCAAAGATAGTTACAAATAAAGAGATGGGTTAAGGTGTCACATGGGTTCACCGGCCACGTTAGCTTAAAGTTACTAATTAAAATGATTCAAACATGGTTCAATTATATCACTTGGATAGTTGGAGCACTAAAACAAAGAGATCAGGCCAACAATGTAAAGGAAGCTAACGAATTGAACATATGATATATTGAAATCAACCTTTACATAATTAATGAAACAAACCTGATAAGGTTCGAATAATCATTCACGATCATTATGACTAATTGATTATTGGTTGTCGATCACATCACTAATAGGGATAACACCAACAATATTTGAAACTTTACTTGAATTTTAACCCAGTAGCATAAACTCTAAAAAAGAAAACCAATAGGAAACTTAAGATAATCACATGAAAAAGAAACGCAAATAATAATGGAAAACTTATCTAATAGTGATTGAGATGAACTATACTCGGATAAAAAAGATGTGGATGCATGCTCCATTATTGCAAAAATAAAATTAAAAAAATCAGTGTGTCTTGCAAAAAAGAATAGACAAGTCAATGTAGTTTAGCAATCACACCCATAAACATGAACTGAAAAAACATGAGAATAAAGTCACATACTTTGAACACAAAAAAGATGTAAATCAAAGAGAAAACTTACAATTAAGCTAAAAGAGTGGGATGTAACTACAAAATGGAAGAGATGGCAAGTGCACATTTTAAACCGAAGACTTGACATACAAAACTGGAAAGAGATCAAATTTACAACCGAGTTTCTATATTTTTGTCAATCACATAAATAATTCTTCATAAAAACAAAGGGCATAATTGTAATTTGAATGTGCCATGTGGCTTTAGTGACTTGTCATTAATGTGGTGGCAAAGTGGTCCACATGAATTTAATGACATGTACAAATTTCAAAAAAACTTTTGTTTATTATATATATACTAGCCTATAAACCCGTGATAAATCACGGGTGGCTTATAAAGAGTTTGAAAACAAAGGTTCAAATACTTAAAGTAAGAAATAGTATTTCTCAAACAATAATCCAAATTTTTCACAAGTTAAGGCGAAAAAGAAACTTGCATATATAAAATCATAACATGAAACAACAGTTTTCATTAGATGATAGAAAGAAATAGCTATGGGAAACTATCTTCGTTAATCTTCAATAGAAACCTCTTGTTGGAAGGACTAAGTTTCAACCTCGAGATGATAGTGGCGTTACACACATCGATTCTTGTTATTTTTTGTGCCTCCATGGGAATTATTTGCAACTCTTGTATCCTTGATTCATAAATATGGGCCGGTTTAATTGTGTAACTATACCAGCTCACATGCAAATCAATATAATGAAATTCTTAAATACCAACTATAGCATAAGTCAATCAGCAATTCAATTTTACCTTTTTGTTGCGTAAGCATACCAGCTTACGTGTCCTTATCTGTGAACTCATTCATGTAACACCATATGAGCCAAAAGATTGTGCATGTAAGAAGTAAATGTAAGTATAAAACGCAAAGTCTGCATTTAAAGTGAAGTATAAATTCGAAGCCTAAAATGAGCACGCGACAATTATTTCATTCTGACAAACCAAAGTTTGAGGCCTTTTTAACATTTTTTTTATAGTGAATTGGATATGACACTTAAGCTATGAATGGTATGAAAATTACGGATGCTAAAGGTGCGTTTCTACTACGCTAGTTCGCAGTTCTTAGCATATAAACACATACATATATTATATTCCCTGTTGTCAAGCTAATTTACTATGTTGTTCTATGTAGACATCTGATTTAAAAGTTACTTTGTTCTAAAACTAAGTCAAATCCATAACGTGAGTACATTTACTCACTTTCACTTTATTATGTCGATAATTTTACCACATTTCACATAGTAAGCTCTGATTATCGTTTTTCCTATAAAAATATTTAAAAGATCAAGACTCATTCATGAATTTCCACATCACATGTTGTCTCAAAACAGTTGTTAGCTTTAATGCTAGCAATAACAACGTGACAATGATCAATGAAGAGTCATATGATATTATATGAAATAATATCTTAGTAAATATGCTAATGTGATATGGTTGTAACTTTTTACCTACTAATAACCATTAAATTACCACCAAATTCTCTAGCCATAAACTATTTATATTAAAGTTCAAGAAGTCTTTCATAGAAATGCAAGAGATTATGATAATGAGAATAATATCCTAGACACAATGGCTTTTACAATGAGTATAGGATATTTTCAAGAATAATTATATCCAAAGGGTGTTTGGAGGGTGTCAAGTCAGGTTATGTCCAAGACGGTGGGTCGACCCTAACCTTCGGGTCACTAACAATGCAAATAGTTCATGCTCAACCCATCTAATCGTATAGCTAATGTTTAAAAAATAAAATACCAGAAACATGAAAAAGGTAACCTGTTTTCAAGAATTGTGAATGACTTCAGGCAACGGTGCATGCAGATGCTTCAGTTTTATAAGGCACGTGGAGTTGATGACATTTGAAAGGTACATGCTCAAACAAATACGCATCAACTTTCAAATGAAAAGAGCACGTAGCTCTTTGAAAGGTACCCTGAAACGGTGCTCTAACTTTCAAATACGCAGACCTATGAAAACGGTGCGTGAAGATGCTTCAATTAAATTATAATCACAATATCTCATCAAGAACCGTGCATTGAAACTACCCTTTATCAACCAATTTATGCAATAAACCACAAAGGTGTGGGGAGCTTACCTCAAAGTTTTTGCATAAAAACCATAGAGTCATGCAACTGTGAAGTGTTGCACCACCAGGGAGAAACCCATAAGCTATCGCTTGTAAGTGTCATTTCTTGAGTTCTTTTATACAGTGGCAATTATGACCCACTTGCCGATGAATGGGTCAATATATCTTTTATATCTTAGTCGCATGTAACAAAGAATATATGGTAATGAGTAATGGAACAGTACCTCATATCCTCCATGAGTAAAACCCATAAATTCACTCATGCAATTGCGGTGATAGTGCGTAGGTCTAAAGGTATGTTCAGCAACCAACCATCGTGGAGGGCATATGACAAAATCAACCAATGCGACGCTAGGTTTATCGGCTTGTACCGTCAAACCCGCAATAAAATGCAAAAATATTTGAACTCAGGCGGGTCTAATGAGCAAAAATCATCTCCTATATTATTAAGGTTTCTAAAATATAACATCAATAGATTCCACTCACCTGCGTTTATTGACGGATCGCCAGGGTCAACTAAAACCGTATTGTAGGGGCAGAACTTGCTTAGATCATACAGCAGGAAAATAATATAACTTTTAGCTTCATCGACAGATGAATTTGTATCTTTAGCAATGTCCTCTTCTGGTGTATATGTCAGCATAAGCCTTTCAAAGCTAACCATGACAGGAAAAAATAAAATCATAAAAATCTCATAGAAAAAAATATTAAAAGCATATAAACGTTAATATGGTATAGACAACTATCTTATAAGAAAGTCTAATGCAAATGCGATTTCCCAGCATCTAACGTAAACTGAAATCATTATATCTTTTGCCCTTTAGTTCACTGCTTGGGCACTCAAGTTTATTCTATATTAGAGGGGTAAAAAAGACTATCTTGAACAGAGCATTTGTTGAGTATATACCTCAAATCTGTAACAGGTATCCGCAACAGGTATGTTCAGCTGCGCCATTGATGAGTGTGTAAATACTCATCATTTTTGGGTCAATCTGAATCGCAAAAGCTTAAAAATGCTCGAATGCATCAAAATACGAAAATATTCCAAAAATTGCATTTATATGTATATGTTATGCAAAATGTTCAAAATCGATGAAAAATGAGCAAAGTTTGCATAATTGGCATTTCAGTCCCCCAGTTTATAAAATTGTCAAAAATAGTCCCTGAGTCCTAATTTCAAAAGAAAAATCACCAAAGGTCCTTTTAAATTCATAAGTTGTCAAAATTAGTCCTTTGGTGAAAAATATAAAAGTTTGAGAAAATTACAAGTTTGGTCCTCCAACTTTGAAATTTGGCAAAAATGGCCCCCGAAATTTGAAAATAGCAAGTTTGGTCCTTGTACTTTTTGAGATTGTCACTTTTGGTCCCTTGAAACCTCTTTTGATGAATTGGCGCTAAGGTCCTTGTATTTTCGCATTTACACATTAGGCCCTTGTTTTAAAACCTTTAAACCATTGTGACCCTTGTCACAATCCAAGTGACCCTGCCATCCCTCTTGGACCCCCCTGTTTTGGACCCTTCCCCCTTTTTATATTAAATCCTGGTCAAACTCACCAGGGCAAACCAAACTACCCCCCGCCATCCCCCTTTCCCTCCCTCTTCCTCCCCTTGTCTGCCCACCATTCCCACCACCTCACCAACCTATCACCTCTCCTGTTCCCCCACCTCCACCAAACTCCAAATGCATTTAATGCCTCTCCCCCATTTCACTCAACTCTCTAACTGTTAAAAACAGATTTTACCAAAATCCAATGAATGGCCAAGATGAATTCTTGCAATCCAATAGCCATGGAAATTGCTGGGAACTATTCAGAAGAGAGAGAAAAGAAGCTTGGAGTATAAAGAGAAGCATTGGGAAGCAAGAGAGAGGAGACTACTAGTTTTTAAGTTTTGTTAATGTCGTTTTTATCTCAAAGTTTTTAATTAAGTGTAATATCTGTAATCTTTTGTTGTCTTGTATCAAACTCATGTTAAATCATCAATATAATCTATTTTAAGCTTCAGTTTCATAGTTTATATCAAAGTCATACTTTTGAGTCCACTGTTGAAAATTTCCATTTCAAAGTCTTGTATACAAGCTCCCATTAGCTTGTTTCTCAGTTCTAGTAAGCTTATACAAGCTTTCCATAGCTTTTTATAAGCTTACATTTTAGTTTTAAGCCAAATTGGTTCATGGTCAAAGAAATTCAAAATGGGCAAGAATTGGAAAAAGAAATGGATATGGGTTGAAGCAGTGTTGGCATTGGGTTGATTTTGAGTACCGGGTGGTTTTGGATAGGCTAGTGGGTCACTGGGTGTTGTTTCAAGCCATAGTGGCTATGGACTATTTGTAAGTCATTTTAAAGTTTCATATGCATAATCTGTCTTAGTAGTTATAATAAGTTCAAATCTGTTTCTTAGGTTGTATTTAAGTTATATAAACTTAGTTTAATCAGTTATGTTAGCTAGTCAGTAGATTGTGTAGTGTAAAATTGTAAAACAGTCATTATAGGTGTGTTTGGCATTGCTGATATATCTGTCCTAGAGGCTTACTCAGTAGATAGAACCTCTTGGTTTATGTTTGTTTAGCTGTCTTTGACTCCTATCTGTCTTATTTTTGTGCCTGTAACCCACCAAAGTCAAAATCTATCTCATTGGTCTTTAACTGGTTCACTGTTGAGATTTTTAATAAGCAAATTCTTGTTTTGTGTTTAAAAGTCATAAACATAGCTTGCAGTATCTTCATTTCATCATTTTACATCATTTTCGCTTGAGAAATTAAGATCAAACTTCATAAAAGTCAGCTTTTCAAATCTGTCATAAAAGTCAAATTGTCAAAAAACCAATTTTTCATCCAACTGTGGTGAATTTTCTTGGCTTCATTTTTAAGCCAATTTCAGTGAAAATTGTTGTTTTAAAAACTTCCCTTGGTCTATTTTCTTATAGCCATTTTTGTATAATTTTGCAATTTTTTTAAAAGCTTCAAATGAGCTTGTGGATTGGGTCTCAAATCCCCTGTGCACAGCTCAGCATTGACCGAGTGTGCACAGGTGATTTGCTAGCTTTGCACAAAGCTCATTAGAGCTCACCTAGGTCTAGTTTTTGGTTTATGTGTTCTTAGCCAGGTCTTGATTGAGTTCCAACTTTTTCTTTTCAGTTTTAGCTTAATTTGAAGCTTGTGCTTAAGCTCAAAGTAGGTACCCAAATCGCTTTTAACTTATAAACTCAAAAGCATCAAAACTTGGTAGCTTGCAGTCCAGAGGTTGAAACTTGTTGTTTTTAGTTGCATTTGGGGTATTATAGCATATTAGAACTTTTGTTATCAGTTGGTGGCTTGTTTTGTTCATTTGGCTTATCAAAGTGCTTATTTATAAGCACTTCCTATAGCAGTTGCTTAATCTTACACATAAGCACCCTTTTTCCATTTTTTAGCTTCCTAATATTATTTTAGAGTTTTTCCTAAATTTTCAGATTTTTCCAAGTAGGTTTGCTATTTTTCTGCATTTAAATTGATTTTTAGGCATTTTTAATTAGCATTTAATAAATAATTTAAGAAAAGGTTAAAAAATAATTTTTCATTTTTCTTAAGTTAAGATAAATATAAAAAGCCAAAAAATATTTTTCTAGATTTTTCTTAGTTAAATTTGTATTTTTAAGTAATTTAAGTAGTTTTAAATAGTTTTTAATTCCTATAAAATACAAAAATAATCAGAAAAATACAAAAATAGTTTTGAAAATTCTATTTTGTTATTTTAGGTTTTTCTAAGTCAAAATTTTATTTTTCTGGCTTTGTTTCATATTTTCTTGTATTTTAGGTTATTATTTAATAGTTAAAAATAGTTTTTAATTAATAATAATTAATTAAATAGTAATAAAAATAATTTTCTTTTTCTAAATATTTTCTTTTATCATTAGGTTTGTAAAAATATCATTTTCATATTTTTAGGGTTAATATTGAATTAGTTTCACGTTTTTATTTGTACGTCACGTAGTTTTTATTTCAGTTTTCTAAAACATAAAACAAAAACATCATTTTTAATATAGTGATAGCGTTTATTTAATATTTTTTATCTTTTTAATTTCCTTTAATTTGCATTTAAGCCGTTGTACTTTGTTGGCTTTTTCTGTAGTTATAATCCTATTCAAATCCCTTTTTGTTCAAATTTCTCGATCACTTTACGTTTGATAATCCATTGCATAGCTTCGTGGGACATAACGACCCGGGGAGACCCCATACTCCTCAGATCTTCATTGCATTCGTGCTTGAGCCGTTTTAAGTTTCTTACAGTTGGCCATTCACAAGTGGTCAGCTTGCGTGAGAAAACTTGACTGTTCTGGAGCGGATAAAATTTTTGGCGCCGCTGCCGGGGAGCTGTGCTGATTATCTTCCGTCTAGCAGATTAGTGATTTGGATATTCACTACTTGTTTATACCATCTGTATGTATTTATATTTTCTTATAAAAATCAAAAACCCAAAAAGATTTTCATTCTTTGTTTTTGCAAAATGTTTATCCAAAAACCCAAAAATATTCATCTTTACCCTCTTACCCTTTTTGATTCTTTATCCCTTTACCCTCTATCCATTTGATTCTAACTTCTTCTATTCTCATGGAATCTCTCGAGGACGAATTCTAGGACGAAGTTGAAAAACTTCAGACTTTATCACAAATGTCAAGAATTCGTGTTGTTCGTGATGATCCATTAATTCTGCGTAGGGATATTGTGACAACTCGTACTTTCAGGTCATTTCTCAAAACAATTCATGCTTCACCATTTCATCATTTATCGTAAACTAGGTTTGCGTGTTCCAAATTCGCGTAACCTTAATGGTTTAGCGGCGAATTCATGATCATATCATCACGGACATTTCATATAGACTAAGTTTAGTCTACATATCATTAACATCATTTCCATCATGTTAGTTCATTCATGATTTTGCATTTCACCTTAAACGCGAAAATTTCATATTAAATAAACGTTATCGCGTAAGTTATTATTTTGAACATTTAATCCGATACTTCCAAAAATGATCCCGATATATTTTTATACTTACATTTAGTTTATAAAAATAATATTTTGAGTTTACCTAGTGTTTTAAATTTATTTTGTATATAAATCGTTAAATTTATATTATTACGACGCTTTTCTTAAAAACTACACGATAATTATTATTTCACTCAAATTTTACAAGAAATGTATTTTTACAATTTTTATGACCTCAATATATTTTACTATGATCCGTTAAAATTTATTTCTAGCTAACGCTACCCTAAATGCTCAAATGTGTATACAAGTTACAACTTATATTTATATAACTTACATCTACTTTACTTACACATTTTTATACATGATAACAAAATAAAAGAAATAAATAAATATATGTATTATTAAACTCTTTGGGATGATTTTCAAGATATGCAAGATTTGATAGATTTCTTTCTTATATAGATCTACACTCCAACTCACTTACACACACACAATCAATAATATCATAGTGTGAAAGTCAATTATTTCTCTCTTTTTCTTCTTCCAAAAACCGGCCATCTATAAGGATCTAAGAGAGATTCATCAAAATTTTCCATTTATCAAGTTTTAACAATCTAGTTACACTCTTAATCAAGGTTTTGAAATAAAAACCTAGGGTGTTTAGGTTTAATCCTTTGTTCTAATCACCTCATCAAGTAACTAGTAAGCATATCATTTTCATTTTACATCTTTCATTATCATTTCATGTTTATTTCATCATTTTTGAGCAAAGCATGCAAGACTTATGGATATTTATACCACTTTTACATTGTTTTTAGAGTTATACATATATAAGTCATCCTATAATTTATCCCTTGTTATATATTAGTCTTGATGATGTCTAGGAACCCATGACACCCTAAGAAGGTGTATGGTAGGATTAGAATAGCTTCGGAGTTGTTTTGAAGGGATTGGAATAGGTTTAGTACGAGAAAAACTCTTTTCGACAAGTATTAAAAAGGGTCTGATCGTATTTTGTAAATCTGGAAAAACGACAGTAGACATAAAATTTTTGGCCTAGATATTTAGAAAATATACTTTAAAACGAATCCGTGGCCGCTTGAACGGATTAAAACGGAGCTATAACGAAGAAGTTATGAATTTTTCAAGTTTGACGACGAAATATATATATCCTGAAATTTTCAGCAAACTATTTTTGTTTTGTACGAGTCAAAAATGAGTCTTAAGCGTTATAAATTATTTCGACTTATCAAAAATATATTAGTATACTTTGATACGAAGCTAAAGACGTATAATACGTAGAAAACGGATTTGTAACGACTAAAATATACACGTTTTCACAAAATTGCCGTAACTTTATTATTTAAGAAAAACTATATTATTCCTATTAGACAAGTGTTACGGTAAACAAACGACCATATTGAAGGCTATTTTTAACGTTGACGTAGAACTTTTTGTAACGAGATGTCTTCTAATAAAATTGAGATCACCAAGCATATTTTTCAAAATGACCAACCGTTTGTATAGCGGAGTTGTAATGAATTATCTACGGTTGCTTAAACTTTGCCGAAATTCCCTTTTAAACTACATTTTGGACAAAATCACCCTACTTAACCTATATTTTTCTTTATGAACGAGACCTCTATGATAAAAACTTAAATGCCAAAACTTTGAGTTTATGATACAAGCTTTCCAAAACCGTTGAGTTCGTTTCCTAACGTTCGACGTACACCATTTTACGACTAGCTTTTCGAGGCCATTTTTGTCACTTTCATGAAATTTCCAACGACATTATTTTACGACGAAAAGTTAAAATTTCACAATAAATCATTAATAAACTAGTGTAGGATGACATTTTGATGTAAATACTTGCAAAGTAATTTAAGAATGGTCAAGACGTCAAAATAGTATTTTTCGACGAAGAGTATTATTTTCAAAACTCACAAATGGTATAAATAACATACGAATTACATGCATAACATTACATCATAACTTATTACATATCATATCATTCATAATAGGTCATTTTCGAGTATCACGCTACATTTCAGTGTATCCACTTTTGTCATCATAATCATTGCAACAGGTGAGTTTTCATAGCCCCGATTTATTCAAGTTTTTACTTTATTTCAAACCTACGGGGGAGAATACATTGCACACCATTTTATTACGCTACCAAGTATGTCAAATTCATTGTATTGCTTAAGTTACCGCATTGCCAGTTAAATGTCCCCATTTCATAAGCATGAACCGTTAATTTCCTAGAAGCGTGGGTGAGTGGATAGATCTATCGAGGGTGACGCCTCCATCCGGGTTGGTGGATCCCAACTAGTCATACGGATGCATTTCATTTCATAAACATTATTTGAGTTGTTTTGGCAAGACACTCTGTTGGGGCGAACATCATGAACAGTCAGAGCTTCGGTGTCATGTGCTTAAGCAATTGTAACATCATTTTGTGACATCATTGTCATACATAATTTATACTTGTGGTAGTCGTATTAACATTTACATAAACTCTATGAACTCACTCAACCATTGTGTTGACACTTTTAGCAATGTATTTTCAGGTAACTAAGACATTCACTTCATGGCATGCATTTGGACACATCATGGAGTCGCGATGACGCCGCGTCTCACTTGGGTACACTTTCGCACTTTAAAACATCGTTTGAATTGTAACAAACTTATTTCCGCACAAGTTGATTTTCATTTGGGACCTACACTTTGTAAACTCTGATTGTTTTATTAAATCAAACGATGTTCTTTTCAAACGACACACTAGGTCGTTCAATATAACTGTGATTGTGATGCTATGACAGTCAATCCCCAGGAATTCCATTCCGCTGCAAAACAGGTAATTTGGGGGTGTGACAGATTGGTATCAGAGCCAGGTTATAGAGAACTAGGTTGCATCATTGACCCTAGACTATAACTACATCATCATAGCATCTCATCATTTCATCATAAGTGCATGTTCACTTTGCATGCAATTTATACGTATATTTCTTCGAGTTATTTACTTTCATTTCAAATCGATTGTCACATGGATGCCCTTAAATACCCATCCCATTATCCTTTCCTCATACTCTAATGTGGTGAATACTTTGTCATTCCCTATCGCAATTTTAATATCAGTTGACTCATCACCGATAACGTCCAATGCCGAGATAAACCTTTAAGTAGGGCAAAGTCACTCTCACTCCTTTGTTTCACCAGTAACATGTCGAGTTACACGCTATTCACACATTAAGTCACTAAACCATCATACATTTGAAGCACTTATGACATCTCATAACCCATCTGTTGGGAACCCGTCGATCATTTTGAAACATAATCCCAAACTTATCACCTTCTATCACATCTCTTTAGAGCGCTTATTCTTAACATAGGATTTGATTACGCCTCATTTTTCCTTTTATTTTGAAGAGTTATGGCGCCGAAGAAAGCTGCACTAGAAATGACACCAGCTGCTATCCAAAGGTATGTAGATGATAGTATAGCCGAGGCACTAAGGAAAGAACGAGCAACAGTAGCTGCTGTTACCGAGGCCGCAACTGCTGCTGAAACTGCTAGACTTGCTTACATCAAAAGGTTTCAAGAGTTGACTGTTCTTTGTCCAGCTATGGTTTCGGACAATGAGAAACTATTGGAAAATTTCATTGGAGGACTTCCACAAAATATCCAAGGAGATGTAACTTCTTTCGATCCACAAACAATTGAAGAATCTACCTGTATGACTCAAATACTCATGGCTCAAGTTGTGAAGAGGGAAAACATTATCGACAATAATAACAACAACAACAAGCAAACCAACAACAACAAACGGAAATGGGAAAACGACCAAGGAGGTTATAACAACAACAACCAAAACCGCAACACTAACCATCATCAACAACAAAATAGAAGGCAAGAAGCTGGAATGGTTTATGTCGCTGCACCAATGGAAGGCAGAGGTTATGCTGGAACACACCCACTATGTAATCGATGTAATTTTCATCACTCGGGTCCTTGTCCTGCCAAGTGCCACAAGTGCCAAAAATCGGGACACCTAGCCAGGAATTGTAGAGGTAAAGCCGTAGTCACATGCTTCGGATGTGGGGAACAAGGACACTATCGGAATCAATGTCCTCAAAACCAAGGTCAACAAGTTGAAGGTGCTCATGGGAATGCATACATGTTAGGAGGAGGAGAAGCTCAAAAGGATTTCAACAACGCGGAAGACTGAAGAAGTTCGGAAACTAACAGTCTTAATTTTCCCTATGTATTATGTCGTACTAAGTTTATGTCTTCCATCGTATCCGAAACTTTATAACTTAAAGATGTACTACTTTTGATAAACCACTCGTTGTAAAATATTCTCATCTATCGTACTTCATTTTCTTTCCGATTTGTTATTACTTACGAGAATCTTACTTCCTTTTACTTTAACGACCATTTTAACGACACAGTTTAAATCTTTGTAAACATTGAGAGTTATAACGACTAAACCGAACGTCACATCATCGTTCCTTAATTATACATAGCCTAGCTAACTATGTCTAATTCTGGAGGGATCATGTTATGTTGGGAGCAGTTATTTATAAATTTTAGTGCAAGCAAAATTATCACATATTCCAAAGTCAAAGTGTTACTCACGGAAGATTCATCCAATATTTTCTCTACTATGATGTTTTGTACGCTCTCAATCATCGATAACCGTAACGACACTTCTCCATGTCTTCTCTCCTTGTTATTCATCACAAACTCAAAAATTTGATAGACTAACACGAACTGAATTCAGGGACTGAATTCCTTTTTGGATGGGCGAATGTGACAACTTGTACTTTCAGGTCATTTCTCAAAACAATTCATGCTTCACCATTTCATCATTTATCGTAAACTAGGTTTGCGTGTTCCAAATTCGCGTAACCTTAATGGTTTAGCGGCGAATTCATGATCATATCATTACGGACATTTCATATAGACCAAGTTTAGTCTACATATCATTAACATCATTTCCATCATGTTAGTTCATTCATGATTTTGCATTTCACCTTAAACGCGAAAATTTCATATTAAATAAACGTTATCGCGTAAGTTATTATTTTGAACATTTAATCCGATACTTCCAAAAATGATCCCGATATATTTTTATACTTACATTTAGTTTATAAAAATAATATTTTGAGTTTACCTAGTGTTTTAAATTTATTTTGTATATAAATCGTTAAATTTATATTATTACGACGCTTTTCTTAAAAACTACACGATAATTATTATTTCACTCAAATTTTATAAGAAATGTATTTTTACAATTTTTATGACCTCAATATATTTTACTATGATCCGTTAAAATTTATTTCTAGCTAACGCTACCCTAAATGCTCAAATGTGTATACAAGTTACAACTTATATTTATATAACTTACATCTACTTTACTTACACATTTTTATACATGATAACAAAATAAAAGAAATAAATAAATATATGTATTATTAAACTCTTTGGGATGATTTTCAAGATATGCAAGATTTGATAGATTTCTTTCTTATATAGATCTACACTCCAACTCACTTACACACACACAATCAATAATATCATAGTGTGAAAGTCAATTATTTCTCTCTTTTTCTTCTTCCAAAAACCGGCCATCTATAAGGATCTAAGAGAGATTCATCAAAATTTTCCATTTATCAAGTTTTAACAATCTAGTTACACTCTTAATCAAGGTTTTGAAATAAAAACCTAGGGTGTTTAGGTTTAATCCTTTGTTCTAATCACCTCATCAAGTAACTAGTAAGCATATCATTTTCATTTTACATCTTTCATTATCATTTCATGTTTATTTCATCATTTTTGAGCAAAGCATGCAAGACTTATGGATATTTATACCATTTTTTTTTACATTGTTTTAGAGTTATACATATATAAGTCATCCTATAATTTATCCCTTGTTATATATTAGTCTTGATGATGTCTAGGAACCCATGACACCCTAAGAAGGTGTATGGTAGGATTAGAATAGCTTCAGAGTTGTTTTGAAGGGATTGGAATAGGTTTAGTACGAGAAAAACTCTTTTCGACAAGTATTAAAAAGGGTCTGATCGTATTTTGTAAATCTGGAAAAACGACAGTAGACATAAAATTTTTGGCCTAGATATTTAGAAAATATACTTTAAAACGAATCCGTGGCCGCTTGAACGGATTAAAACGGAGCTATAACGAAGAAGTTATGAATTTTTCAAGTTTGACGACGAAATATATATATCCTGAAATTTTCAGCAAACTATTTTTGTTTTGTACGAGTCAAAAACGAGTCTTAAGCGTTATAAATTATTTCGACTTATCAAAAATATATTAGTATACTTTGATACGAAGCTAAAGACGTATAATACGTAGAAAACGGATTTGTAACGACTAAAATATACACGTTTTCACAAAATTGCCGTAACTTTATTATTTAAGAAAAACTATATTATTCCTATTAGACAAGTGTTACGGTAAACAAACGACCATATTGAAGGCTATTTTTAACGTTGACGTAGAACTTTTTGTAACGAGATGTCTTCTAATAAAATTGAGATCACCAAGCATATTTTTCAAAATGACCAACCGTTTGTATAGCGGAGTTGTAATGAATTATCTACGGTTGCTTAAACTTTGCCGAAATTCCCTTTTAAACTACATTTTGGACAAAATCACCCTACTTAACCTATATTTTTCTTTATGAACGAGACCTCTATGATAAAAACTTAAATGCCAAAACTTTGAGTTTATGATACAAGCTTTCCAAAACCGTTGAGTTCGTTTCCTAACGTTCGACGTACACCATTTTACGACTAGCTTTTCGAGGCCATTTTTGTCACTTTCATGAAATTTCCAACGACATTATTTTACGACGAAAAGTTAAAATTTCACAATAAATCATTAATAAACTAGTGTAGGATGACATTTTGACGTAAATACTTGCAAAGTAATTTAAGAATGGTCAAGACGTCAAAAGAGTATTTTTCGACGAAGAGTATTATTTTCAAAACTCACAAATGGTATAAATAACATACGAATTGCATGCATAACATTACATCATAACTTATTACATATCATATCATTCATAATAGGTCATTTTCGAGTATCACGCTACATTTCAGTGTATCCACTTTTGTCATCATAATCATTGCAACAGGTGAGTTTTCATAGCCCCGATTTATTCAAGTTTTTACTTTATTTCAAACCTACGGGGGAGAATACATTGCACACCATTTTTATTACGCTACCAAGTATGTCAAATTCATTGTATTGCTTAAGTTACCGCATTGCCAGTTAAATGTCCCCATTTCATAAGCATGAACCGTTAATTTCCTAGAAGCGTGGGTGAGTGGATAGATCTATCGAGGGTGACGCCTCCATCCGGGTTGGTGGATCCCAACTAGTCATACGGATGCATTTCATTTCATAAACATTATTTGAGTTGTTTTGGCAAGACACTCTGTTGGGGCGAACATCATGAACAGTCAGAGCTTCGGTGTCATGTGCTTAAGCAATTGTAACATCATTTTGTGACATCATTGTCATACATAATTTATACTTGTGGTAGTCGTATTAACATTTACATAAACTCTATGAACTCACTCAACCATTGTGTTGACACTTTTAGCAATGTATTTTCAGGTAACTAAGACATTCACTTCATGGCATGCATTTGGACACATCATGGAGTCGCGATGACGACTCGTCTCACTTGGGTTTTACGCACTTTAAAACATCGTTTGAATTGTAACAAACTTATTTCCGCACAAGTTGATTTTCATTTGGGACCTACACTTTGTAAACTCTGATTGTTTTATTAAATCAAACGATGTTCTTTTCAAACGACACTTTAGGTCGTTCAATATAACTGTGATTGTGATGCTATGACAGTCAATCCCCAGGAATTCCATTCCGCTGCAAAACAGGTAATTTGGGGGTGTGACAGATATGGAAAGAGAAACCGGGGTGACAAAGGACCAGGTACTTCCTTTTGATAATGGGAGTGCTAAATACGTCCAACCTACGGTTATCCAAAGACCTAATCCCTCAATTGCTCCTAAGCCGTCTAGAATTGATTCTAAACTTTCACGATTTACGGTTAAAAGCAAACATGCAGAATTCAGACCAGTGACTAGCAAGAATGACTTGCCTAATCTTCACGTTTCTCAAGAACCAGAACCAGAGACCATAACGGAAGTGGTGGAAATTGCTAGCTCTCAGAGCACACCACTTGTCCCACCTCCTGATTTTTCAAAATGTTCTTTGAGACTTACTAGTCATTCAGATCACCATGTTGGTTTTGTTGATTCTTTTAATGAACTGATACATTCTCATAACTATCAAATGAAATCGTTTATTCCTTGTGTCGGTTGTGGTGAGCCTCTCTTTGGTTCACCATGTCGTTGGTGTACGTGTGTACAGTGTGGTAATGATATTCATAACGGGAGTTGTTTGTTTTGTGGTTCGAGGAATTCATTTGATTATGATCCTAATCCGAACTCATTTAACGACCCCTCAAACTTTTCCAATTACCCACCACAGCCCGACTTATCTTCATATAATCAACATTACTGCTGTGAATTTTGTGGAGGTCCTCACCAAGGATTTGATTGTCAATCGGGAAACACGTTTGTCTATGAACAGTTTTCCAGTGATGCTCAGAACTTTGGTTATAACCGAAATCCATATGATTCACTGTCCGACTCAGCAGTTTTACTGTTGTGAGTACTGTGGAGGTCCCCATTTCAGCTCTGATTGTCAAATAGGGAATCCATTTCCTTGTAACAATCATGACTCTCACATGTTTGACAATTTCCAACCTCCACAGCACCATATGGTTCAAGCTCCACCTGAGCCGTTGTCTCAAGAAATCTCCCAAGATTTTGAAACCGCAATGAAAACACTTGATGATATGATTAGTAACTTTAAGAATCAAGTGAGTGGTGAAAAGACCATGGGAGAATTGCTAGCCGAAGAGCGAGAGGCCCGTAAATCTAGGGAAGAATTATTAGTCCTAGAGCAGGCAGCTCTAAGACGTTCCAAAATTCTTAAGGCAGCTCTATATGATGATGACGAGGAGAGTTTTTATCCTTTTAAAGATAATATTTCTCAACTCCCTCAGTCAGTCGATATCCCAGCAGTTGAGATTTCATCTCAAACAACTGCTATCACACCCGAAGCTCCCACTCACTCTCTGAACATGGGGGATGAGCATCTTGACACTGTTCCTGAAAAGGAATCGGACGAATTCATAAAGTCTAGTGTTGAGGACCTTGTCCCAATCTCGAGAGAGTCACAGGGAACTTCTGAGCATATGTGTGATTCTCTTTCCCCTCTTGAGTGTTCAAATGATCATTTTGAAACTTTCTCCAATTGTAGCGAAGATTGTGCTTCCTATGGAAACATCGAGTATGTTGAGGCATCACTTCCACAATCTGATGCTGACCCTCTTCTTGAGGAGTTCTCCGGTGAACTCACTCACATCAATCCACTCTTTGATTTCGAAGCCGATCTGGGAGAGACTGAAAGTCTCATTGATAATGATCGTTCACTCACTTCTTATCCCAACAGTCCAACAGAGAATGTTGATCACTTTGTTCCCGAATCATTCAAAGCTACTTTCACCAATCCTTTATTTGAATTCGACTCTGAATTCACTTTAATTTTTGAGAATCCACTCTTTGATACTCAGACCGAGGATAGTGATGAGCCCACAATGGAACAAGAGTTCACAAATTCACCTCATGTGAATGATTCTCTTCATAAAGAGTTCTCCGGTGAACTCTCTCATGACATATCTCCTCCGGAACATGATCATTTCTACTTTGATCTTGAGGATGATATTATCTCGGAGGAAGGTGTACTCTATCATACGAGTTTGCCTATTAATGATACTACCCTCACCCTTCCTCCCGACATGTCTACATTTGAGGATGAAGAATGGATCCTGATTGTTATCAAAATCTTTCTTCCTTTCCTCAAATATCTTGTGATTTCTCTTCATCTTCACTCCTTCGGGAATGAAGACACTATCTTTGACCCCGGCATTTTCATTTATCATTTTTGAGCCGGTTCTATGTATATCTCATCGGTGTGGAACTTTCACGTACTTCAATGTTTATACAAACATTTTGAATGAAAGTCCGATGGAGATTGTCTCTTCCACTTGCTTCCCCATGAACCAATGAATGCGGGGTCGAGTCAAGCTAGCGACTCGGGAATCAAAAACAGTAGCACACACCATATGGGTTTTCACCCATATTTCTGTCTTCTTTCTCTGTTCTACCACCCTAGTGTGGGGGGGGGGGGGTTGCCCCACATGTTTTCAAAAAAAAAAAAAAAAAAAAAATCTTTCAAAATAATGGCCGTAGTATTTCCCTTTTACGTTCTTTGTTTCGGCATAACCGCCGGTACTTTGAATATTGAGGGCAATATTTATTTCTAAGTGTGGGGGGGAATTCTCACGAATTTTATTATATAATTATGCCGCCTAATTCCCGTTTTGGCCAAATTTTTTTGGAGTAAGTGTTTTACACTTACTCATTTGGTTATCGTCGCCTTGTCTAAAAACAAAGGATTGGCTAATCCGGGAGCAAACGGCTCTTGGTAAAGATATCTCAAATCCGTTGACGGCTTGCAATTTGCCCAAAATTGTATGGTATTCATCTCACCATATCTTTAATTAGTGAAGAGTTGGCTTGCGCAAGTTTATGGCTTGTGGTAAAGGCAGTGGAAAAACCATAATTGGTATTCAGCTCACCAAAGATAATATTGATAATTTATCTAAGAGTTGGCTAGTCGAGCAACGGCGCTTACGGTAAAGACAAATCAAATCCGTTGGAAGCTGGTGGTTTGCTCAAAATCACATGGTTATCAATGTACCATGGTTCTTACTTGAACTAAAACATTTGGCTACTCCAGAAGTAATGGCTTTTGGTAAAGAGATTCAAAACCATTAAGTTTTCTCAAAAGATTGCTAGGGACTAGCAATAGTTTAGTGTGGGGGATTGATGAGTGTGTAAGTACTCATCATTTTTGGGTCAATCTAACTGCAAAAGCGTTTAAAAATGCTTAGAAATGCATCAAAATACTGAAAATATTCCAAAATTGCATTTTATATGTTTCAGATGCAAAATGTTCAAAATCAGATGAAAAATGAGCAAAGTTTGCATAATTGGCAGTTTCAGTCCCCCAAGTTTATAAAATTGTCAAAAATAGTCCCTGAGTCCTAATTTTAAAAGAAAAATCACCAAAGGTCCTTTTAAAATCATAAGTTGTCAAAATTAGTCCTTTGGTGAAAAATATAAAAAGTTTGAGAAAATTACAAGTTTGGTCCTCCAACTTTGAAATTTGGCAAAAATGGCCCCTGGAAATTTGAAAATAGCAAGTTTGGTCCTTGTACTTTTTGAGATTGTCACTTTTGGTCCCTTGAAACCTCTTTGATGAATTGGCAGCTAAGGTCCTTGTATTTTCAGAATTTACACATTAGGCCCTTGTGTTTTAAACCTTTAAACCATTGTGACCCTTGTCACAATCCAAGTACCTGCCACCCTCTTGGACCCCCCTGTTTTGGACCCTTCCCCCTTTTATATTAAATCACAGTCATTTCTGGTCAAACTCACCACCAAACCAAACTACCCAGCTCATCCCTTTCCCCAGTTTCCCTCCCCCTTGTTCTGCCCACATTCACCACCAGTCAACCTATCACCTCTCCTTGTTCCCCCCACCTCCACCAAACTCCAAATGCATTTAATGCCTCTCCCCCATTTCACTCAACTCTCCAACGGTTAAAAAGCAGATTTGGGCCAAAAATCCAATGAATGGCCAAGATGAAGTCTTGCAATCAATAGCCATGGAAATTGCAGAACTATTCAGAAGAGAGAGAAAAGAAGCTTGGAGTATAAAGAGAAGCATTGGGAAGCAAGAGAGAGGAGACTACTAGTTTTTAAGTTTTGTTAATGTCGTTTTTATCTCAAAGTTTTTAATTAAGTGTAATATCTGTAATCTTTTGTTGTCTTGTATCAAACTCATGTTAAATCATCAATATAATCTATTTTAAGCTTCAGTTTCATAGTTTATATCAAAGTCATACTTTTGAGTCCACTGTTGAAAATTTCCATTTCAAAGTCTTGTATACAAGCTCCCATTAGCTTGTTTCTCAGTTCTAGTAAGCTTATACAAGCTTTCCATAGCTTTTTATAAGCTTACATTTTAGTTTTAAGCCAAATTGGTTCATGGTCAAAGAAATTCAAAATGGGCAAGAATTGGAAAAAGAAATGGATATGGGTTGAAGCAGTGTTGGCATTGGGTTGATTTTGAGTACTTGGTTTTGGATAGGCTAGTGGGTCACTGGGTGTTGTTTCAAGCCATAGTGGCTATGGACTATTTGTAAGTCATTTTAAAGTTTCATATGCATAATCTGTCTTAGTAGTTATAATAAGTTCAAATCTGTTTCTTAGGTTGTATTTAAGTTATATAAACTTAGTTTAATCAGTTATGTTAGCTAGTCAGTAGATTGTGTAGTGTAAAATTGTAAAACAGTCATTATAGGTGTGTTTGGCATTGCTGATATATATCCTAGAGGCTTACTCAGTAGATAGAACCTCTTGGTTTATGTTTGTTTAGCTGTCTTTGACTCCTATCTGTCTTATTTTTGTGCCTGTAATCCACCAAAGTCAAAATCCATATCATTTGCCTTTAACGGAGTTCACTTGTTGGAATTTTGAAAATCAAATCACTTGTTTTGTGTTTAAAAGTCATAAACAAAGCTTGCAGTATCTTCATTTAATCACTTAACATCATTTTCAGTTGAGAAATTAAGTTCAAACTTCATAAAAGTCGACTTTTCAAATCTGTCATAAAAGTCAAATTGTCAAAAAACCAATTTTTCATCCAACTGGGGTGAATTTTCTTGGCTTCATTTTTAAGCCAATTTCAGTGAAAATTGTTGTTTTAAAAACTTCCCTTGGTCTATTTTCTTATAGCCATTTTTGTATAATTTTTCAATTTTTTAAAAGCTTCAAATGAGCTTGTGGATTGGTCTCAAATCCCCTCGCGGCACAAGCCTCAGCATTTGTGGTGTGCAGTGATTTGCTAGCTTTGCACCCAAAGCTCATTAGAGCTCACCTAGGTCTAGTTTTTTGGTTTATGTGTTCTTAGCAGGTCTTGATTGAGTTCCAACTTTTGCTTTTCAGGTTTCAGCTTAATTTGAAGCTTGTGCTTAAGCTCAAAGTAGGTACCCAAATCTGTTTTAACTTATAAACTCAAAAGCATCAAAACTTGGTAGCTTGCAGTCCAGAGTTTGAAACTTGTTGTTTTTAGTTGCATTTGGGGTATTATAGCTTATTAGAACTTTTGTTATCAGTTGGTGGCTTGTTTTGTTCATTTGGCTTATCAAAGTGCTTATTTATAAGCACTTCCTATAGCAGTTGCTTAATCTTACACATAAGCACCCGTTTTTCCATTTTTTTTAGCTTCCTAATATTATTTTAGAGTTTTCCTGAAATTTTCAGATTTTTCCAAGTTGGTTTGCTATTTTTCTGCATTTAAATTGATTTTTAGGCATTTTTAATTAGCATTTAATACAAATAATTAAGAAAAGGTTAAAAAAAATAATTTTTCATTTTTCTTAAGTTAAGATAAATATAAAAAGCCAAAAAAATATTTTTCTAGATTTTTCTTAGTTAAATTTGTATTTTTAAGTAATTTAAGTAGTTTTAAATAGTTTTTAATTCCTATAAAATACAAAAATAATCAGAAAAATACAAAAATAGTTTTGAAAATTCTATTTTGTTATTTTAGGTTTTTCTAAGTCAAAATTTTATTTTTCTGGCTTTGTTTCATATTTTCTTGTATTTTAGGTTATTATTTAATAGTTAAAAATAGTTTTAATTAATAATAATTAATTTAATAGTTATAAAAATAATTTTCTTTTCTAAATATTTTCTTTTATCATTAGGTTTGTAAAAATATCATTTTCATATTTTTAGGGTTAATATTGATTTAGTTTCACGTTTTTATTTGTACGTCGCGTAGTTTTTTATTTCGTTTTCTAAAAACATAAAAACAAAAACATCATTTTAAATATAGTGATAGGGTTTATTTAATATTTTTTATCTTTTAATTTCCTTTAATTTGCATTTAAGCCGTTGTAATTTGTTGGCTTTTTACGTAGTTATAATCCTATTCAAATCCCTTTTTCGTTCAAATTTCTCGATCACTTTACGTTTGATAATCCATTGCATAGCTTGCTGGGACATAACGACCCGGGGAGACCCCATACTCCTCAGATCTTCATTGCATTCGTGCTTGAGCCGTTTTAAGTTTCTTACAGTTGGCCATTCACAAGTGGTTAGCTTGCGTGAGAAAACTTGACTGTTCTGGAGCGGATCAGCCATCTAATTTGATAAGGAATTCACCTCAGGTGTTCCTATTCAGCCATCCTACGAACATAATCTTCAAGCAAATACGGGAAATCATAACCGATCATATACTTGGCGCCATTAGCACCTGCAAATAATTTATAATCATATCAACATTGTGAATGCAAAAAATGATTATTGATCATGTAAAACTGGATAGTCATAACAGCAATCAAGTGAACCCGGAATATTGCTTACTTGTTCCTGGTTGCATAAGCACACCTTTTGTTTTATATATTTGATTCCCTTAGGCTGAGTGTCAGGGTGTCCACAGTAAGGACAATAGCCTTGAAACCAACCTTATCGGCTCATTTTACCAGCCGAATAACGACATTTATGTCTTTGTATACCTGCCAATCAGGGG
Source organism: Chrysanthemum makinoi (assembly GCA_910596185.1). Lineage (NCBI taxonomy): Eukaryota > Viridiplantae > Streptophyta > Magnoliopsida > Asterales > Asteraceae > Chrysanthemum > Chrysanthemum makinoi. The sequence goes on along the minus strand of OU343216.1, from coordinate 75,592,091 downwards.
AAAAAATGAAATTTTAACAGGCTTATAAGCTTATTGAATATTTGATAAGCTTGTAAGCTCAATCGTTTGGGCTTATAAACTAATGTAATTTAAAACTTTAAAAAAACAGGTTAGGACTCTTTCCAAACCCACCTTAATTCAGCCCCCTCACGCGATGATTCAAGCCCCTGTTTCAGCACTCTAAACCCGCTCATTGAGCCTCTTTCAGACCCCAAGCACACCCATTTTAGCAAACAAAATCACCCACAACTCATTTCAGCAGTCAAAGCCACCACTTTCAGCCCGTGTCTTAGCACCTAAACACACCATTTTCGGCCACCAAACCCCCACACCAGCAAAGTTCCTATCATATATGTGCGTAACCCGCCAAACTTAGTCACCTACTGGTTGAGTATTTCATGTTTAAACTCAATTGTAGTGTTATCACGGGTATATTTCCCAATCTATAATTGTCAAAATAAGGATACCAAACATGAAATACTCATTCATTGTAATAATTATTTATGAATAGATTTGTGTAAAGACTAAAAAACAGAACCATACGAAACATGAAATACTCATCATATTCAGTATCCCAATAAGGAGGCTACCCATTCTCCACCTGCTCAGCTAAGCCAGCGCTAAAGGATCCTAACAGAAAATGAACAAATCAGAAAGTTTATTATCAACTAATTAGTAATTAACTTGAATTAAATGGATGTATAGGCATATAAGTAGAGTAAATAATTAACGGCAAACACCCTCAAACATACAAAGTTGCTCATTTTCTGTTTACGAAACGCAATAAGTTAATAAGCAATCCCAAACAGCGGATAATCACATATTTTGGCGTGCAACATAATTTTTTTTTGCTCGTATAAAAGTCCATTTAATTTGAAGTATATCTTCGATGGCGCTAACCTCTTGTCCTCGAATAGTCACCTGTAAAATGTCGTCAAGGGCATTGGTTTATGCTTCGATAGCTGCTTGACCAACCATGAAGCTAAAATCATCACATATCTGTTGGTCGGAAACCTGCAGTTCCATGAAAGATGAGAGAATGTCCAGTGAATCTTCATTTGGATAGTTTTTCCTAACGGTTTCAGCCATGTGCAACAAATGGTCGACGTCAGGTTCATCCAAATTGGGGTCGCTTTCGTCTACAACTTCATTTAATTGTTACAAAACCTGTATTATCACCAACAAATCAATTGCACTTATTAGTTTGCAGGCACCTATTAAAAGAACTAAACTTTTACATAGCAAAAACATAAATGCTTACAAAATAACAACTATCCTCGGTTTTATTAGTTTTTTCAAATTATAATAGTTGGTCGTCAAACTTGTTTTAGCAAGGCAATATTAGCCCGAGATGAGGCTTAACTGACCAACGGTACTACCCATCTTTTAGGTTAATCGGAAGCAATACCGAAGCTGAATACACATGTACCAGAGATACCAAAAGCTCATTAGTATCAAGTATCGGGTAAGATTTTATGTTCTAAAAATCCGATTAACATGACCTGCTTGTATCAGTGGAGGATGAATATTCTTGGCAATAAAAGACACACATAATCATTTATTTTTGAACGGCCCATAAATCACAGCACAAAATTTTGACGCACCCATGAATTTGGTATTCTCATTAATCTTGAATTTGGTATTTCTCATTTACAAAAAACCCACCAAAAAACCCACAGAACTGTAAATCAACCATAACCCATTTATACAGGAAACAATTGAGTAAGTCATTAGTTTAAGGTTTTAAACCTTTTCATGATTGTAAAACATGATTTGAAATTCTTTGAAAGTTCTTTAAGACATTTCGTCGAACATGTTACATGCACTTTTTAAATAACATAAATCCTCATCTGTCAATGTGGTATCAAATCCCTTTCAAATATAACATATGAATATAGATCTTAAAAATAATGCAAAAATTGCAGCAATTGTTTCAAAAAGAAAAAAGGAATTAAGCAAAAAGAGATATGGATGTAACTCGAATGAACAAAACCAAACCTGGGTTAACACAAAGAGACATCTTAAAAATGATCTTCAGTCGGATTCATATCAAGAGGCCTTCAAATCAACATGTCAAAACTAAGTTATGACATTAAATGATAGATTAAAGAGAATGTCAATATAGATGAATGAAGAAAATTCACGATTATACAGATGGTTGATATGTAATCAATTGAATTTTGAATAGCTAAGAGTTTCCCAAAAGCTTAAATTACGGAAGCTTAAATTACGGAAGAAGTTTCCCAATAGCTAAGAGTTTCCCAAAATTCAAACCTTCCTTAAATTACGGAAGCTTAAATTACGGATGAAGCTTAAATTATAGCTGACGTGGCTTTGTTGACATGGCATTAGTGACGTGGCTGTGTATCCAGGTGGCTTTAGTGACGTGTGAAGTTTAAAAAAACTTTGGTTTATTATTATACTAGCTTATAGACCCGTGTTAAACACGGGTAGCTTATAAAAGACCGCAAACTATAAGCTACTTTTATTACTTTTTTAGATTAGATCTTTAAAAGACACTCATTATCATAATTAGAATATAGACCCATGAAACTCATGGATTGCAGTTGCATATTTTTTACATGTATCATTAACAACTTCTATATGTAACGTAATAGTAACAAGTTAAAATTACATTAGGGCTACAAATAATATAAATATGAATTGTATCATTAAAACCTTCAAATTGTAATATCATAAGTACATAACGACTTTTGTTGACCCACATGGAAATTCATCAATAAAATAGGTATGCTATCCGCATTTTGTACACGACTTGTTAACCCACTTAGAAAGTTCATACATGCATAACCTTTTGTTAGAAAAAAATCATAATACTTGTGTAACATGCATAACTAAAATTTAATAGAAAGCAAAAACTATCTAATTAAAAAGCAAACCCATGTAGAGAATGAGAAAGGGGATCATATACATATATGGATCGATTAGCTGGTTCATGATCTCGAGCATAAAACCAAGCAAACATAGCAAAGTGAACAAAATTTACAAAAGCAACCCTCCTAGGCTAATTAAAACAATAGTACATTGACTAAAATACTACAATTAGTACATCGCATCATTAAACCGTCATATTTACTTGACACACTAATTGCTTATAACATTTCATTTTCAATTTTCCTATATCCAATTAGTATCTCCAATATTTTTATCGATAAAGTTGAAAATACAATTAAGAGGTGTTTGGGAATGCTTGCGTTAAACTGCTAAGTGCCTATGTATTCCGACACAATAAGGAGGCAACTACGTCATTTGTACGTGAGTAGCAATTTCGATCTATCTACTCATGAATGTGTTAACTTTAACTATTAAATCTCAAAACATGGCAACCTGGTCAATCGTGCACAAGTCAACCACACTGAATTTCCATCGTCTCGTATCCTAATAATCTAAATAGCATGTTATTCACAATTACTACGTACGCATTTATCAACATGATGTTGTTCTAAAGCCATTTTTATGTCGTTCTGACCCGTTGGAGGTAAAACACAATCCAAATTAACCCATTCGACCATTTAGTAGTAAGTGGTTCGATATTGGCTTACCACTTTGTTAGGAATTAGAAATTCCCGGTATTAAAGAGTCGGTCACCTCAAGTATATGTAATCGTTAGAATGCTCGTAGTCGTAGTTATATTTAGTTAAGTAGTATTTTGTTTAGTAACACCGTGGAGGAGGACGGAGTCTTTACCATTTGTATGCCTGATCCACAGCCCGTTGTGTGGCGATTTATGTAAGACTATAAATACTCTCTACCTCCCAAGGTAGAGAGTTGGAGCTCATAATAATATCTTTCACTTTCTCTCACTAAGTTCCCTAAACCTCTAACTTTCTCTCTCTAGAATTCCACTTATACGCCCACTTGTGTTAATGGTTTGATGTGTTTGTGAAATCCTATATCCAACAATTGGTATCAAGAGCCATGGTTAGATCATATCTTGCACATCTTTGGATTTCTAGTGGTTTTTAGGTGGTTTTTGAGTTTGAAAAAGTTTAGTGGTTTTTGCATCATTTGGTTGATTTCTTGTGTTAAAGTTTGGATTTTGTTAGTACTTTTATGTTTAGAATCATCACAAGTGTGTAGGTTTTCATTTGGTAAGCTTGAATCATCTTGGTTGGGTTGTTTTGGATTGAAAAGTGATGTTTATGTGGTTTTTCTTGCTAGCGACTTAACTCATGGATTACTTTCTTCGTAGCGACTTGCTTTACAAATTTGTAGCGAGTTACAGTTTTAGACCTAGCGACTTAGACCTAGCGATTTACAATACAAGTAGTGGACTCTCCACTACGGGTAGCGACTTGGTGGTAGCGACTTGGTCGGTAGCGAGTTGCTCTTTAGCGACTTGTATCTTTAGCGACTTGAGTAGCGAATTGTGCCAAAATTTTGCTAGCGACTTGAGGCTTAGCGAGTTACTACTTAGCGACTTGCATTTGTCTAGCGACTTGGGACTCTAGCGACTTAGTGGTATAGCGAATTAAGTGTTAGCGACTTGGTGCATTATCTTCTAGCGACTTGGTGATTGTTTACGGTTTTCTCTTGATTTAGTAAAATCCCGTGAAAGAATCTATTTCCGGTTTAATCATAGAGTTATAAAATCCCGTATTATCTGTTAACATGTCTACCAACGTTTCTACTATCATCTCCATGTTGCGAGGATGTTCAAGCAGCTGGGTCAGATACTCGTCCACCCATGCTTGACAGAATTGACTACGATTCTTGGGCTCAACGAATCGAGTTGTACTGCCTTGGAAAGGAAAATGGTGTCAACATTCTCAAATCCATTGATGAAGGACCATATCGAGTTGAGACGACTAGAGACATACTTGATACTAATGAAGATGGTACTTCTGTTTACGGAATGGACAGACCTAAAATGTATGATGAGCTTGATGATAAGGAGAAAAAGAGATTCGATGCAGATATCGGGGCTTCAAACATTGTTCTTCAAGGTCTTCCTAAAGACATCTACAAGCTGATCAATCATAACACCGATGCAAAGGCAGTTTGGGATAATGTTAAGATGCTTCTCTCCGGTTCAGAATTAACTATGGAAGACAGAGAATCCCAACTCTATGACGAATTTGAACACTTCAAGATGAAACCAGATGAGAGTGTCTATGAGTACTATGTGAGATTTCATAAGTTAGTGAATGACATGAGGAACATCAGAATGACTATGCCTAACATTCAGCTGAACTCAAAATTTGTGAACAACATGAATCCCGAATGGCACAAGTTTGTCACCGCTGTGAAGCTCACTAAAGGATTGAAGAATACAAACTATGAGCAACTCTATGCCTTCCTCCTTCAGAATGAGAGACATGCTATGTTTGAAAAATTGATTCTCAATCGGTTCAAAACCAACCAGGGAGAGACAAGCTCGTCTAATGACTCAACCGCCTTCTACTCAAACATCGGAATCACAACCAAAGCATCACAAGTCATACCCTTGGGTAATGGTAATCACAAACTCATTCCTGATCCTATGTTCAAACAAGCTGATGCTGATGCACACGTGGGTAACTTCATTAATCAACTAGCTCTTCCGATTAGTCAAAACATGAATTCTCTCCCACAAACCAACAACAACCTCAGAACAACATCTAACCCACACAATCAAGCCACTGTTAAAGATGGAAGGATCGTGGTGCAACCAATTCAGGAAAGACAGTATGATCAGGGAAGAGGTGGAGCTGGTAGAGGTTATGTTGGCAAACAGAATCGAGGAAGGAATGGTAACCAAGGTCAAGCTAAGCCAATCAAATGTTATAGCTGTGGTGGTGAGGGACACATTGCAAGGAACTGTACATCTCCAAAACGTCCATAGAATGCTGATTACTTGAGATAAGATGTGCTTGGTACAAGCTCGGGACAATGGTGCTGCTTTGGATGAAGAGGAATTGTTGTTTCTAGCTGAGGGCAATGCCAAGACCTATGATGCGATGTGGATGAGCAGCCTATTCAGGAGATAGGTCACAATCATCAGAATGCCTTTCAAGTCGCTGATTGTGATGCATACGACACTGATGTGGATGATGGACCTACGGCACACACAATTTTTATGGCTAGCATTTCTCCAATGGTTTCTCCCAAGGTCTCTTCTTCACCACTAGCTGGCCCATCCCAAGACAAACTCATCTCAGAGGTATTAAAACTATACGATGATGCTGATGTGCAAAAGATGCATGACAAAGTACAATCAACTGAAACTATTGAATCAAATGTTGAAAATATGGGTAATATCGATATTATCCCATATGATCAATACGTGAAACAAAGTGAAAGTGAAGTTGTACCAAGTGATGCATCTTCTGCAGTCAACAATGACTATGTTTTTGATGAATACACTGCATGTGCCCCTGATGATTCTGTTATTTCTGAACTAAATGCCTATAAAGAGCGTGTTGCTATTTATGAACAACGTGCTAAATTTGAGTTGACCACTCGTGAGCAGGAAATGGATGACCAAGTGCGTACAATCATTAGAAAAGTAATTTTAGAGAAGAAGTATTGAAACAAGAATTAAATTCCTTGCAAGAAAAACTTTCTAAAACAGCTAAGCAAAAACAAGAACTTCAAGAAAATGTGAAAATGCTTAAGCAAGAATTTAATGCAAAGGAATCAAAACTCTTGAGAGATTTTTCTAATCTGAAAACTTTGAAAAACAAACTTGAAAACAAGTTGTACATAAAAGGAAACACCATTCGATTTGCTCACATGGTCACTAAACATAGAGTTCTAAGCGATAAGCATAGTGTTCCCATTGTTGATAAACCCAACCCGAGCGGAAAGATAGCAAAAATGCTCAAAGTGTGATCTATGATGGCAATGAGATTCTTAAACCTAGACAGAAACCTAGTTGCGTTGAGTGCACCGAGGAAGATAAGAAATCGGATGAAGTCACTAGGGAAAGGATGAACAAAAAATTAGATGATCCTAAATGCAAAGAGAAAAAAATAATTATCACTCCCCATGACTACAAAAGGAAAACTGGATTTCCTTGAACATGTTTAAGCCTCAGACATTGTTGACTCCCGAACAAGTTTTCAGGAAAAAGGATTTAGATAAGCGAAAGTGAAAATATTGTTGAAACAAACCCTCCCTATGGAAAATGCCTAGAGCGACTGTGTATCCTCCTAATACACCAATGCATCTTGTTCCTAGGAAAATTGCCACTAAAAGCAAGACCTTAATTAGCCAATATGTTATATTTCAACTATTTGTTGATTTTGAGAAAACTTGCAAGAAAAGGATCACACCCAATGGTATAACGGAAGGAGAAAGGGGTTTTGAGCAAATGAAAGAATGTTATTTAACCGAGGTCATGCCTTTCTTTAAACTTCTAAAAGATCACTTTGAGAGTCTTAAAAAGGGGATAGAAACTGATATCAAAGGAATGGAAAAGGAATTTGATGCAATGGTAGTTGAAGTTAGTGATTATGAGCGTGCACTAAAATATAATGAGATTGAGAGGAAGAACTTGCATACATTAAATGAGACTCTTATTACTGAATGTGTTGCTCAAGATATCTTTTTCATTGCTTCAAATTGCTCTATTAATGCTTCCAAATTTCATGAACTATCTGTGGCCTGAAAGTCTCCCATGATCGTGTCATTGAGCTTGAAAAACTAATTCTAAACTAAACGAGAAAATTGAACTGGATGATCACGACAATTTGGTTAAACATTTTTCTAAACTGGAAGTTGAGCATTTTAATTTACAACTAAAATATCAACATCTTAAAGAAAATGTTAAAACTTCAGATATCAAGACATCGTCGGATGCTCGAGTTTGATGCAGTTTTTCAAATTAACAAACGTGATGAACAGATTCAAGCTCATGCAACACGATCAGAAAGTTGAAAGCCCAAATCTCTCAATTAAAGGGTCAAGCGAACAATATGACAGGCTCCCAAATCCCTCCTCCTTTAGATTCTCAGATTCTCAAACTTTTCATCTTCAAAACTTAGTTGATGCCTTACAAAAGGAAAACGAGAGTTTTCTAGAAGAAAATGAAAAAGTTAAGCGACATTTTAAAGAGTTATATGATTCAATAAAAGTCACCGTGACCAAAACAACGAAAAAATAACGTCTTTACAAAAGGAAATTGAGAATCTGAGAAGTCAGGGAAATGGGAAACCGCCACTTGTTTTCAATAAGAATGTTGTCTCAAAGTCACCCTTAGACTGCAAATACACTGTGACAGTTAAATATATTCCTCCTCATCTTAGGAATAATGAACATGCTTTTCATGAATACTGTGCTCACCTTAAGGATAGTCTAGAATGTCTCAGTGAGATTGTCGAAGAGGATTTCATTAACAAACCTCTTGATAGTGAAATTAGGTTTGCTTGCCTCCAGGCCAAATGATCTCAAGAGTTGCTAGAATGTGTAATTGCCACATGTCCCAAATCCTTAACCTTAGGTGCAAAAGGCAAAGCTGTGATGCCTTGTTCTATGCCTAGTGCCAAGCAGGAAATCCGTTCTATGCCCGGTCTTAAGAAAGGAAACACTAATGTGCCTTCAAGTAGTTCGATTCGGATATGTTAGTGCTAAGAAAGTGAACTTTAGTGTGCCTGCAAAAAGCTCAAATCACAGTCTTAAAGTATACACTAATGTGCCTTCTAGTAGTTCAGATCCTTGTACATCAAGTTCAGGAATGCAAAAATTAGATCAACCAACTAATGTTCCCATTCCCTCTACAGGAGTAATCAGTGACTTTAAAGCGAGTAGGTCAAAGTCTCAAGACAATACAAGGAATGATAGGACCTTGCAAGCTAAGAATGTGCATTGGAAGAGAGTAGAAGACCAATCTAGGAACTTTAAGCTTGAGTTGAATAAAACGAATCGTGTTGATTCAAGTATTAGCCTTAGGCGCGTAATTAATTGAATTACGATACTATTTGCAAACCTTGTAATGATTGTCTGCTTGAATTCTGTTGCTAATCATGAATGTGGTGTGAATGCTTTGTCTAATCTTTGTCAAATGCCCGTTAAAATTGTTAATGCTAATAATCGTGCAAATAAGGCAAAAAGGCAAAACGAAAGATTGTTAGAAAACAGTGGAAACCCACAGGAAGAACTTTTATAAAGATAGGTTATTATTGGATACCTTTTGGCCATAAGAATAATCAGTTTTGTTCTCAAACTGCTAAGATTATGCCCACTAGAAAATGGATGCCTATTGGTAGAACTATTCCCTTAAGAAGTAAACATACTTTGAATAGGTCAAATATAGACACCAGCATTGCATCTATTCCCAATGATTCCATTGCTTCTACTACTGATATGGATGTTTCGTTTTACGATGTGGGTGTTCCAATTCTATGTTACTAACCAAGTGGAACCCATTCTTGCACGGGGATCCTAATTATCCAGTTATCCATTCTTGTGCGTGTTCAACTGCAGATCATTCAAATCGATTACTGGTACCTGGACTCGGTGCTGTTCCAAGCATATGATTTGGAGACCGGTGCGGCTCATGAACTTCGTGAGCAAATTCATCGGGACTGTTAGATTTGGTAATGATCATTTCGGTGCAATTAAGGGTTATGGTGATTATGTTGTTGGTGATAGTGTTATCTCTAGAGTATACTATGTGGAAGGTTTGGGTCATAATCTGTTATCTGTTGGTCAATTCGTGATTCGATCTAGAAGTAGCCTTCAGAAAACATACCTGCTTTGTTAGAGATCTTAATGGTAAGGAACTTTTAAAAGGAACTCGTGGTTCAAATCTTTACACCATCTCCATAGAAGATATGATGAAGTCTTCTCCAATTTGCTTGTTGTCAAAGGCTTCAAAAACAAAGTCATGGTTATGGCATCGACGTCTCAATCACTTGAACTTCGGCACCATCAATGATCTCTCCCGAAAGGACTTAGTTGTAGGTTTACCTCGACTAAAGTATGAAAAGGATCATCTTTGTTCAGCATGTCAATTGGGAAAAAGCAAGAAGTATGCCCATAAACCCAAACCTACTAACTCTGTCATCGAAGTTCTTCATACAATTCATATGGATTTATGTGGACCAATGAGAGTGCAGAATATCTTTGGGAAGAAATATGTGTTAGTTATAGTTGATGATTACTCTAGATTCACCTGGGTCAAGTTCTTAAGGACAAAGGATGAAACTCCTGATGTCATCATCAAACTTATCAACAGTGCAGGTTCGACTTAACAAAACCGTTAGAATTATCCGGACAGACAATGGAACTGAGTTTGTTAACAAACAACTTAGTGAATTCTATGAAAGCATTGGAATCGGCCATCAAAGAAGTGTTCCACGAACTCCTCAACAGAGCGGTGTAGTTGAAAGACGAAATCGAACTCTTGTAGAAGCCGCCGAACAATGCTTGATTTACTCAAAAGTTCCAATGTTTCTCCGGGCTGAAGCTATTGCCACTGCATGCTACACACAAAATCGTTCCCTGATTCACACTGTTCATGGAAAGACACCATATGAACTTGTCCACAACAGAGAACCTAATCTCTCTTTCCTTCGTGTGTTTGGTGCATTGTGTTATCCAACTAATGAGGGTCAAGACTTAGGGAAACTTAGGGCTAAAGTGACATTGGAGTATTTGTAGGATATGCACCAAACAAAAAGGGATACCGAATCTATAACAAAAGAAACCGAAATATCATGGAAACCATTCACGTTACGTTTGATGAGCTGACCGGTCAAATGTCTCCTGGACACTCCATTTCGGGACCCGACTTCAAAACAGTCCCATTGGTTCATCCCTTGTTCCAAACTCTTCTCAAGAAACTCCATATGTACCTCCATCCGAAGATGATTTAAAGAAATTGTTTGATCCTATGTTTGATGAACTGTATGATTCAATTACTAATGAGGTGTTGATCCTTACAACAGAGGATGCTCATATTCCTGTGAATGAAGTCAATCCTTCATCTCAATATCTTTAAGTCAAGAAGCACCTGCTGATCCTTGATCTCATCAACAAATCATCATTCTTCAAATGTACATCATGGAAATGTTTAAGCATCAATGATGAAGTTAATCCCTTTGCTACTCACGAAGATGCTCCATTTGAAAACATATTTGCTCCTGAATCATCATCAGAACCATCTTTATTAGGAGACATCGACTCGCTACCTCAGTCCTCAACAACTGCCACATGAACACCTCAGAAAATGGACTCACGATCATCCATTAGACAACATCATTGGAAATCCCTCTCGTCCTGTATCAACCCGGAAACAACTTGCAACCGATGCCTTATGGTGCTTCTTCAACTCCGTACTATCTAAGATCGAACCAAAAGATGTTAAAACCGCCATGAATGAAGATAGGTGGTTCAATGCCATGCAAGATGAAATTCATGAGTTTGATCGACTTGATGTATGGGAGTTAGTACCTGCTCCAGACTGTGCTATGATTATTGCTCTTAAATGGATCTTCAAAGTGAAACTTGATGAGCATGGTGATGTGTTGAAGAACAAGGCTCGATTAGTTGCTAAAGGATACCGTCAAGAGGAGGGTATTGACTTTGAAGAATCTTTTGCTCATGTTGCTCGAATCGAGGCAATCAGAATCTTTGGCTAATCTTTGCTAGTAAGAACATGGTAGTCTATCAGATGGATGTGAAGACGGCATTTCTGAACGGAGATCTTAAAGAAGTCGTCTACGTCGGCCAACCTGAAGGATTTGTGAATCAAGAGCATCCTACTCACGTTTATCGTTGAAGAAGGCTCTTTACGGTTTAAAGCAAGCTCCAAGGGCATGGTATGATACCCTGTCAAAGTTTCTTCTATCAACCGGATTTAGCAAAGGGCAGTTGATCCTACATTGTTCACCAGGAAGTCGGGCAAACATTTAACTCATGTTCAAATTTATGTTGATGATATTATTTTTGCCTCGGCTGACCCAATGGAATGTGATCGTTTTTTAAATGAAATGAGTTCAAAGTTTCAAATGTCAATGATGGGACAAATGTCATTTTTCTTGGGATTACAAATTTCTCAAAGTCCAGGAGGCATTTTCATAAATCAATCTAAATATGCAACAGAGATTTTAAAGAAATTTGGATTTGATTCAAGTGACCCTGTTGACACCCCATGATTGATCGAACCAAACTAGATGAGGACCACTCAGGGATCATGATTGACCAAACGAAATATCGTAGTATGATTGGATCCCTGATGTACCTCACTGCTAGTAGACCGGACATCTTGTTCGCTGTTTGCATGTGTGCTAGATACCAGGCTAAGCCTACTAAAAAGCACCTTGAAGCGGTTAAACGGGTCTTCGGTATCTCCAAGGAACCATCAATATGGGACTTTGGTACCCGAAGGACACCGGTATGTCACTAACGGCCTATGCAGATGCCGATCATGCAGGTTGTCAAGATACTCGTCGAAGTACATCGGAGGTGCTCAGTTTTTGGGTGATAAGCTTGTGAGTTGGTCTTCAAAGAAGCAAATGAGTACTTCTATTTCCTCTACAGAGGGTGAATACATAGCCATGTCATCTTGTTGTGCTCAAATCTTATGGATGAGATCTCAATTATCTGACTATGGCTTTGGATTCAACAAAATCCCTCTGTATTGTGATAATAAAAGTGCTATTGCTCTCTCATGCAACAACGTTCAACACTCAAGAGCAAAGCATATCGACATTCGACATCATTTCATCGGGAAACAAGTGGAAAAAGGTGTGGTGGAACTCTATTTTGTGAGGTCTCGAATATCGGTTAGCGACATCTTCACCAAAGCTCTTCCAAGAGAACGTTTTGAGTTTATTCTTCCACGACTTGGCTTGAAAAGCCTTCAACCAGAAACACTCAAGCGTCTTCAGGAGGAAGACGAGGAGTAAAGGTCTTTCTTCATCTATCTCTTGTAAATACTTATTCGAAAAACAAAATACAAAACTATAAAACTCTCAAAAAAAAAAAATAAAATAGAAAATTATAAAAATTTCAAAATCCATAAAAATCTGAAAAATTCAAAAATCTTCAAAAATATTGTCATTTTGTCATGCGTTTTCTCGGTTCGATAATATCTACGGTCTTTGTGCTGTCATTCAAAGAATGACACGGGACTTTAGATGTTGTTCGAATTCCAAAAAAAAAAATCAAAAATCAAAAATTATTTTTGGGAGAAAGAGAAACAATGGTTTATTGTCATTTTCAGGCAATAACCGGTTTTAAAAGAAAGAACAGAGCCATGTTTTACCATGTTTTCAAATTCCATGCTCCGATTCTATAAACATTTATCTGCTGAAAACTAAATGCTTTGAAAAATAACTCGGTCTCTATTTTTGATAATCATCCGGACTTATTTGTCAAAATATCTATCTCTCAATCAACAACCTATGTCATTGATTGAGGGGAGAATGATTTCAATTAAATTAAAAAGTTATTTGGCATTAAATTGTTTTCAAAAGATGTACATGCATGTTTTATCAATGGAGTTTAAAGTCTCAAAATCCGATCCTTATCGGTTAAAACGCTTTCATAATCAAGTCACAATTCTCCTTAAAAGCTTTCAAAATCAATTTAAATCTATAAGAGATCACAAATCTCAAATGATTTGATAATTGTGATCGGGGTAGAATTTGTGATTTAAATTGATTTAAAGCGATAATTCGGTAAATGGTTTTATAAGGATGTACATGCTCTCCTTCCCACATGTGACAAACGATTTCAAATTTTCAATGCACATGTTGAGGGGGAGCATCTATCTTAAACCAATGATTTGAAACGTGATCAACTTATCTCAATGTGCAGGTTCCCTCTAGTATGTGCAAAACTCTTTTCAAATCTCGAGGCACATATTGAGGGGAGCAAAATCATGAAAACCTCATCCTTCCCAAAATGCTTTATCTACTTGATTCGATTAGGGAAGTGATGTTGATATTTTTAGAAAATGGTAATCAAAGAAGTTAATTCTTTCTCTTGCCTCCGTGTGGAAAACTATTTCAAATACTTGATTCACATGTTGAGGGGAGTTCTTCTTCTAAAAATATCAAAAACAATTCAAGTACAAAATGCTTTGATAAAATATCATAAGTATCTGGATTGATTTTCAAATGGTTTTCAATTGGTTCCTATGGCAGATGAACAATACCAAAAAGACCGACCAACTTTACATTATGTATGGTGATATAAGGACGATAAGGTTAGGTATGTGTTCCCATGATCCGCCAGAACCGGAGGGATCTACCCAGGGACTATCCACTAGTTAGTGTAGAGTTCTTAGGTATGATGATAAAAGGAGAAAAATGAGATATGGGAAGAGTGCGGACTAAGACTGAGCTAGTACTGGAATAAACCCAACAAGGTTCTAGCTATGAAGTCTCGGTAAGCACTGAAAGGGTTGAAGAATTAAAAAGAATTGAATGAGAAAAGGGTGAAAACAAATAGCCCTCCATTTATTCAACCTTAGGGCAGAAACCGGGTTCAATTCATATGCTACTGATGGTAACATCGGTATTGAAGACAAGACGTCATGGACCCAGTGACGCACTGCACTTCAACTTTCCAAACCACTCAAGTTCCTCTTAAAAGGACTTGTTTCATTCTCACGAGGAACCGACATTATCTATCAACTTTCTCTTAGAGATTGTTGATATTGAAGAAGGAGACCCTCTCCCTAGTCTCCGATATAGGATCTAAAAATGCACAAATTGAGTCTAGAGCCACGAGATCATCAATAAATCTCATTAGGACACTTTCAATGAAGACTCTCTGTTTCACAATGTGGAAAGAGAGATTATATCTTGAGTCCTACGCATTACCCTTGTGGTATTGCCAGAACATCTGAGTGATATGCAAACATACTCACAATGAAGATGGAAAGCCTTCTGGAGCCAACATCTAACAAGCTCCTGGTAGGTGGCATGTGAGATCTATTATATAGATCAACCATGTGACAACTAAACAGAAACAATGGGGCGATTCAATCTTTTGAATCAATCCTGGTTCAGGTTATGGATTGACGGATACCTTTGAAAAACCAGTCTTTGTGCTTTAAAACTCTTTTCATTAGCATGTCGACCGTGTACTAATTTTTCAAATCAAAAGGTGTTTTATGATTGATAATTGATTTTCATTAAAACCTTCGTTATATTGCAAAAACAATTTCTATTGAGCAATACACGATTGTTTTTCAAATCTCTTTTCATCAATCAGTGGACGTAAAATTCGCTGGTTCACTCACTCCGTGTTGTCTTCTTTGAGACGTTCCGGTTTGAGAACAGCTAGAGCAGCTGCGAAACCCTGTCAAGGAAATTCTTCAGAATTATACACGATCACAGCGGTACTTATCGATCAACGGGAACCGTGGGCCGTGTACCTCAATTCATCGAAAGTGATCAAAGACACTTTCGTGCGCTTTATTGCTAACTGTCTTATGCAGGTACACCCCGACGTTTGCAGGTGATCAGAATGAAGCGGTCAATCCATAGCCGCATGCTCACCTAACACATTCATCTCAAAAGAAATCATGATTAGTGCATCAATGACTCTGATATTTTCACTCCATGCTTCTGCAACGCTGCTGCCAATATCATGAATCAACGAATGCTTCCGCTACTCGATGAGAAATATCATGATCCGAATGTGAGCATGTCGGTCCGAATGTCACAACATCACATAATACCAACACCACAATGGATGTATCAGAGATTTTCTATTAGCTGATGATCTCAAAAGCTGGCTCAACATTATTATCACGTGGATCAGTAAAAGACCTCCACTTGGATTAACCAAACATGCAATGAGTGGAATCAATGACTACGAGCTTCGGAGCAAAGTACTACATCAAGAATGCAAGATCAATTGTTAATGTAATATCTGATTGTATTCAATGTCATTTTAGTATATGTTTGAGGTGACCTCCCTTAGGGGGAGATTGTTAGGAATTAGAAATTCCAGGTATTAAAGAGTCGGTCACCTCAAGTATATGTAATCGTTAGAATGCTCGTAGTCATAGTTATATTTAGGTTAGTAGTATTTAGTTAAGTAACACCGTGGAGGACGGACGGGTCTTTACCCACTGTATGCCTGATCCACAGCACGTTGTGTGGCGATTTATGTAAGACTATAAATACTCTCTACCTCCCAAGGTAGAGAGTTGGAGCTCATAATAATATCTTTCACTTTCTCTCACTAAGTTCCCTAAACCTCTAACTTTCTCTCTCTAGAATTCCACTTATACGCCCACTTGTGTTAATGGTTTGATGTGTTTGTGAAATCCTATATCCAACACACTTAGGCACGGCCTCCAAACTATATTTGTAACTCCACTCAGTCCCCATGATTGCAGCCTTCATAGAAGGATCAACATTCCTGCAAGAAATAATGTGTTAAAAATCATATAGTTTGGCATATAATCTCGAGTCTAACCTTCATAAGTAAAAAATGTCTACTGAATTTGCATCATGGTTTACTAAAGTAACTTGCAATATATAAATCCACAACTTCCAACAATTATGGACGTAGCTACCTGCCTTTTATTGCATCATTGTCTATAGCACTAAAAATGAATACATTATTAATCATCAAAACTTGTTAGTAAAATGTTAGCTAGAACATCAACCAAATAAGTTGTCTTAATGCAAATTGAGAGCATACGCATAGTAAAGTCAAAGGTTTATAAACAGTACATGAAGCATATCCAACAAATTCACACATTAACTTTCTCGGGCATTTCATCAAACAGTTTGTTTGCGTAAGATTTAACAATAAAATTAGAGAGTTTGTGAAAATAAATTGTGTAACTGCTACACACAAGATTAATATGCAAAAATCTTCAAGTAAACGCATAAACAATATGACAGTAATCGTAAAAGTGGAGGATGTATATCAGTGGAGGATGTATATTCCTTAGTAGAGATGCATATCAGTGGAGGATGTATATTCCTGAAGAATAGAAGAGATACGCAATCATTTATTTTTGAAGGGCGCGTAAATCACGGCACAATTTTGACGTACCCATTGAATTTGTTATTTCTCATTAATTGTGAATTGAATTGTCAACTGCTGCTGATGTGGATTAAGTGACATGGCTTTAGTGACGTGGAGGGAATGCCAGCATGGCTTTAATGAGCTGTCAACATTTTAAAAAAAACTTTTGTTTATTATATATATAGATATAGATATATAGATAGATTGGCAATTTAATATAAATGTTAGGATATACTTACGCTTCTACTAGTGGTATCAAAGAGTATATGCTAGGTTCCTTGTCCAAACTCTTATTGAGTGAATCCAATATACATTCAGTCTTCGTCAAAGGGCAAATCACAAATAACACCCAATGTCCACTATCCATATTTTTAAACATTTTAGTGTAAATGATTTTTTTGGGTAAACATGGTTTCTTACCTTTTGGCCGATTATGGTGCAACAAATATGGTTTTGTCTTGTCGTTCTCTTAAGGTACTTTGAATGTGTTTCACGACACTATAACCATTTTCTCTATGACATAATCAGAAATCAATCTCTGACGGGTTTAGGATTCCACTTGTTGTTACCCCTAAAGTGATTTTGAACCAACCGATATAGATGCCTAAAAATCAAGACAAATTATCACCTTAAATCATCGGCATTAAAAAATATAAAGACTTTTTTTTATCATAAGAGATTGTAAAATATATAAGTGTAAAATGGTCCCATGAAGCCAATCATTTGACATCCAGCCTAACACCGAGTCATAAAAAATACGATCATCATAGAACTCCTCATACAACCTGTCATGCGCCGGAACTAAGATAGAATCGCCATGTTTAGGACTATTTCCCCCTAGAAATGCAAATTTTGCTCGGATTTTTGGATAATTTTTTTTTTAATTTGATTTTGAAGGTTTTAGAAGTTGAGTGGTGGTGAAAAATGGAAGATTCGTTGCTTAATTATTTATTTTGAAAGGGTTTTGATGGGGGCGGCACATATAAGAGATCTTATTTAGTCAAAATAATGAATGGGTAAAGTGTGAATTAGGGGTGGTGTATTACTGTTATTTTTTAGAATGATAACTGTCAAATAACAATAGACCATTTAATTTATTTACAGCGGTTGATATTAAATAACATATTAAACAATGCATATTTTTCTATTTTTTTAGCACGGTTGATATGTACGATATCAAATAATTGTAGAAAAATTTCTACCATCCCGCCATAATTTTCATTAAATAATTCTTTATCCCGCCATTGTTTTCACATTTACCCGGTCATTTTCATTAAATTATAATTGTAACAAAATGAGATAAGAAAATAAGCTAATAAGTTAAGTAAATAAGTTTAACACTTGAAAAGAAAACTTTAGTATCAACTAATTAAACAAATCATCTTGACATAAACATTCTTTATTGTTCTTCATCCTTTAAGCTCCTGAAAATTAAAAAAATTAGATTAATAATTCATGATTGTTTAATATACAAATTAATATATAGATTAATGTAATATCACACCTTCATGTAACAGTATCATCAACCCATAATCTTGCTTCGTGATCAGATCGTAAGTAAGTATCGCCAATAGTATCATCATCTAGCAGAGGAACGCCGACTGAACTGGTCAAACTGGTTGTATTTGTCCTTGTCGACAACGTTGTCAACACCAAGTATGCGTCTTTTTCCATGCAATACGACGTTCCATATTGGTTTACTTGGGTCCTTGACAAAGAACACCTGGCTGGCTAGCCTTGCAAAAACGAATGGGTAAGATGTGTAACCATTTGTTGAAAGGTCGACAAGAGTGAAACCTTTTGTTAATACAAATAAGCCGTAAAAACGTTTATTTATATTTTACGATCTTCTAATGTTTTGTCGATAACAAACGTAAAATCATTTTAATGAAACAAAAAGAATACGTAAATAGTTTGAGTCAATAGTTTCCTAACACATTTACGCTTTCACATAAAACACTAAAACAAGTATAAGTGATTTTATGATTTAGATACATATGTACAACAACAAGTGTTTACATATTGGGTTAGCATATACTTAAAACTAAGTATACTCAAATGGGTAAAAACAAGTATATACTAAAATGAGTAAAAACAAGTATATACTAAAATGGGTAAAAACTAGCAAATGGTATTAACCCATAACCCATGGTTTTATATATACCACTTAACCAAGTTCATTGTATCTAGAAAGAAAACCATGGATCAACCCATAACCCATGACCCATGACCCATAACCAAAATTACCCATGGGCAAAGAGGAGCGTTCCACGGATCCCTAGCTTTGTGCTAGCCGGATCCCAAGTGGAAGGGATCCGTGGGATCCGGAACAGTAGAGAATTTTCTCTATAAATAGAGAGCCATTTCTTCCTTTCTACTCATCACTTTACACACATACTTCCCAAGTATTCTAACCCTCTAACCTCAGATCTAAGTGATCTATGTAGTTTGTCTTTTGTTTTTGTGTGATCTTCTAGGTTCCTCTTAAAGGAGAGATCACCACTTCTTGAAGACGTGCAAGCTCAAGTCCATGAGTTGCCATGCTTCGTCATCATCAAGACAACTAAGGTTCTCTTGTTGATAGTTCTTCCTTTCTCTATAGATATTAGGTTGAAGGCATTAGTAAAGAATGTCGAAAGTGTCAAGATGAAAGCATTAGTGAAAGGTGCTCATCATTCATGTCAAAGCATTAGTGAAGAATGTGTCACACCCCCAAATTACCTGTTTTGCAGCGGAATGGAATTCCTGGGGGATGACTGTCATAGCATCACAATCACAGTTATATTGAACGACCTAAAGTGTCGTTTGAAAAGAACATCGTTTGATATATTAAAAACATTCAGAGTTACAAAGATAGGTCCCAAATGAAAATCAACATGTGCGGAAAATAAGTTTGGTACAAGTCAAACGATGTTTTTAAAGTGTATAAATCCCATGTGAGACGCGTCGTTACCGCGACTCTATGATATGTCCACATGCATGCCATGAAGTGAATGCCTTAGTTACCTGAAAATACATTGCTAAAAGTGTCAACACAAAGGTTGAGTGAGTTCATAGAGTTTATGTAAATGTTTAATACGACTACCACAAGTATAGGCCATGTATGACAATATGTCACAAAAATGATACAATTGCTTAAGCACATGACACCGAAGCTTGACTGATCATGATGTTCTCCCCAACAGAGTGTTTTGCCAAACAACTCAAAAATTCTGACATGAAGTGAAATGCATCCGTTTAACCAGTTGGAATCCACCAACCCGGATGGAGGAGTCACCCTCAATAGATCTATCTACTCACCCTCGCTTCTTTCGAAATTAACGGTTCATGATTCGTGAAATGGGGACATTTAATTGGCAATGAAGTAACTTAAGCAATGTAATGAATTTGATATACTTGGTATCGTAATAAAAATGATGTGCAATGTATTCTCCCCCGTAGGTTTGAAATAAAGTAAAAACTTGAATAAATCAGGGCTATGAAAACTCACCTGTTGCAATGATAATGATGATATAATGGCAATACTGAAATGAGACGCAACCTCTGACCGTGACCTATTATGAATGATATGTTCTATGAAAATCATGAAACAATGTCGTGCATGCAAACTCATATAAAATCTATACCACTTGTACGTTTTTGAAAATAGAATTTATCGTCGAAATATGTGTTTATGACATCTCGTCATGTTATAAAATACTTTACAAGTATTTACATTGAAA
Organism: Chrysanthemum makinoi; assembly: GCA_910596185.1. NCBI lineage: Eukaryota > Viridiplantae > Streptophyta > Magnoliopsida > Asterales > Asteraceae > Chrysanthemum > Chrysanthemum makinoi. Next base: position 75,571,422 of record OU343216.1, on the reverse strand, counting down.
TGATATCATATGGTAGTCGTTTAGTGATTTATTACGAAATTATAGTTTTTCGTCGTAAAACAATATAATTTGACAAGTCATGAAAGTGACTAAATGGCCTTGAAAAGCTAGTCGTAAAATGGTGCACGTCGAGTGTTAGGAAACAAACTCAACGGTTTTGGGAAGCTTGTATCATTATCTCGAAGTTTTAGCATTTAAGTTTTCATCCTAGAGGTCTCGATCATGGAGAAAAATATAGGTAAAGTATGGTACTTGTGTCCAAAATATTGTTTAAGGGTGGTTTTCGGCAAAGTTTAAGTGACCGTATTTTATTCGTTACAATTCCGCTCGACGAACGGTTGGACATTTTGGAAAAATATGCTAGGCGA
>OU343216.1:75542389-75570954 GCA_910596185.1 Chrysanthemum makinoi | reverse complement strand
GATCCTCTTCCGGAATATGAAGTATTCCGCTTTGATGACGATCATACTGAAACGAAGAGTATTGGCAATCCCACTTTTCATCTTTCTCTTCCTGAGTATGAGACGTTCACATTTGTATTGCTTCCTTCTTCCGAAAGGAGTAGACCTTTTCATGAGGAGTTCGCCGGTGAACTCGCTCACATCGATCCTCTTCCTCCGGGAATTGAGGACGAGCTTTTTGAGCAAAATGCTCCACATCCTCCTTTATCCATGAGTGACTTATCTACCCTTGAGGATTTTACCATGGTTGATACTTGTGTTTCATTCCTCTCCGAGGACAAAGTGTTCAAACCCGGTATCTTACCTTTCAAGGGAGTTCACTCTCGGATATTTCTTAAGTCCAAAACGGATGTTGTGACTTCTAAAGTGGTGGATAATCTTTTGCCCACCCAACTCACCCGTTGTCAAATATTTGACACTCTTCTTTCTTATCCCATTTCTTCTCCATATCTTATCTCCTACGGGAGTGAAGATACCATCTTTGATCCCGGCATTTCTCATTCTTTCTCTGAAATGCGGTTATATCTCATCGAAGTGGAACTTTCAGCACATTCAATGTTTATCCAAACCATTTGAATGAAAGTCCGATAAAGATCTTCTCTTCCACTTGCTCCCCATGAACCAATGAATTCGGGTCGAGTCAAGCTAGCGACTTCGGTTAACAAAAAAAAGTAGCATAACATGGGTGTCCACCCATGTTTCTGACATCTTTCTCTTTTCTAACACTAAGTGTGGGGGGAATTCCCCCACTGTTGTTTGCTTGTTGTGTGTTTGCTCTTTTTTTAGGATTCCGTAGATCGTGATGATTGATGCGCCTGTTTTCAATCCAGCCGCCCAATATCCGATCTTGTTTACTAACGAATATCTAGGGATATATTTTAAAATCCTTTTTTGTGCAAAAAAAAAAAAAAAAAAAGATTTCGCTTCCACACTTGGCTAGTAGTATTACCTTTTTCCGTTCTATAGTTTCGGCTACAGCCGGTACTTTGAATATTGAGGGCAATATTCAATTCTAAGTGTGGGGGGGAATTCTAGCGAATTTTGATCACATAGTACCTTCTAGTACCCTAGCACCCCCGTTTTGACCAAAAATTTTAAAATTTTTTATCGTTTTAAGTCAAGTATTTGCATTTAAAAGAAGTGCTTTGCACAAAAATAAAGCGTTAATGCTTCGGTGTTAATGGTAGTTTAGTCTTGATTAGGCTAGAACAAGGGAATCCCGACTCGCTAGAGTGTTGATCTAGTCGCTCTTCTTAACATTAGGCTAAGGTTTTACGCGTTGTGCAAATGAAAATGTTAAGCGTGGAGTAGTTGGTTCTCTTTAGAGCTTATATAAGTAATCTATGGCTTTTTTCTCCCAGAAGCTAACTAATTGGACTAAAATATGTGCTCATTGTCAAACTTTTGAACATTCAAATCGTCTTGTTACAATAAAAAGTTTTAAGCAAAATTGATTTAGAGTTCGAGTTCAACTTTTTATTTAAATTTCCGAAAAAGCATACTTTCTTTAAATCTGAATAATGTTGCAAAATGAAAGTACAATGAAAGTGCTCGAATGCTGCAAAAGTTGCAAAGTTTAAAGTTAAAGTCAAAAGTGAAAAAAAAAAAAAAAAAAAAAATGAAGATGAAAAAGTTGAAAAATGAAAAATGAAAAATATGAGTTGCGTGAATAAAAGCATTATGTTGCTTATGAATAAATGTGCGAAACTTGCTTTTTCTTAAATTTAAATCGAAGTTGAACTCAGATTCGTCAAAGTTGTCTAAAAGTTTGACGGTAATTTGAAATTCTTGATTTCAAAGATCGAAAAGCTCCGATACTATTCTCGAGGGTGAAAACCTAGCCTCCTTAAAAGGACAAGTGAAAAGAAAGTCGCTACATGGAGTGATCTCACCTTTGAGTCTTGAATTTCTAAATCATCGTCGGTTGTAATCCATTTAGGTTTAGTTTTAACTTAACGGTAGCTTCAGAATCTTTGGAATCAATTCCGCTAATTCGGTACTATTCTCTGTGAGGTGTCAAAAGCCCGGTCACTTAAAACTAATGTTTTGGGATGTGCCAAGAAGAAAGCCGCTACATGGAAGAGGCCCTTTCGATCCTTAGACTTTCATCGTTTCCGATGGGTTAGTACTTTGGTTAAGTGGATAACAACCATAACAAATGTCGATTTAAATGAACAAACTTTTGAAAATGAGCACACTCACTTAAATTGTATAAATTGTGGGAGTAAAAAGTTAAGTCTCGACTTACATAGATTATTGATATAAGTAGTGTTAGCATTTTACAAAAACGTTTGCACAATAAGTTTAAGCTTGGTTTGAGAGTATCAAAAAGAGGATGACGATTACAATTCCCCGGAAACACCCATTTTGCGTGAATCCCGTTCTGTGATGCCATGTTTTGATAATCAAGCATTTTATTTATTATCGTTCAAGTTTAAATTTCTAGTAGTGGAATAAAAATTCGAAACGGGGTATTCTTAGTATTATTGATCCTTTCATTACTTCATATGATCGGATTGCTAGGGACTAGCAATTGATAGTGTGGGGGGATGATGAGTGGCCTTTACTCATCATTTTAAGCTAAAACCCACAAAACGCGTCAAAAACACGGAAATATAACCAATTATACGCAGATATCCTTGGAGTGTGTTTTATGTGTTTCGGTACAAAGGATCAAAAAGCGCAAAAGCGGACGAATTGAGCTTGGAATGGAAAACGTGCTTCTGGACGGAGCCGGGAGTGGATTTTCTACATTTTTGGATCCCGGGACACGTTTTTGGAGTGAGAGTGGGGAAAACAAACCCGAACCCAATTTACCATTTTACCCCTAAACCCGAAAACCAAATTACCTTTTTATAAACATTTTTCATTAAAAAGCTTATTTTTATTTTAAAACCAATTTTTATTTTTAAAACAATTATTTTTATTAAAAACATTTTTATTTAAAACCAATTTTTTTTTCTAACCAATTACTTTTTTTTTTACAAAAAAACTAAACCTTTTATTATAACCTTTACCACTTAGAACCACCCAACTTCTCTTTTACCCTTTCCTTATTTCTGTTTTTACCCAAAAATCCCAAACCCACATCTACCCAATCAGAACCAGAAACATCACAAACTATTGGCGCCAAAAAATCACCCCTCCTTTCCCTCTCATCCCTGTCACTCTCACCAGCTGTGCTACAGTACAACACAAAGTCACATGGGATATCAGTGCCACGCTGGCAATCCAGAAGACAACAAGATGATTCAATGGCTCAGATTGGATAAGTGGTGCCCAAGCAAGATTGGATGGCTGTGATTTACTTGAAGAAGCACAAATTGGACACAAGTTCATTCCCACACAGACAGAAAGCACAAGAAAGAGAATGACCAAAGTTTAGAACTTAGTATAAATAGGAGTGCGTTAGTTTGTAAAAATCTTGTCTAGAATTTTAGTTCTAGTCCATTTTTATTTGTGTCATTTAATTTATTGCAATCTTAATTTCAATTTAATTTCAAGTTCAAGTTCAATTTTAAATTTCAGTCATGCTTTTCTTTCTAAATTCCTGTTCTTAGAATCTGCTATTGTTCATATTGAATCTGCCATTGTGAGTGTTGGATTACGTGTTTCATAAGCTCAGTTGAGCTTTTGTTAAAATTCCCAAACAAGTTTTTTTTAAGTTTTCAAATATTCATTTGCTTCAAAAATTTAGTATTCTGCCCCTCTTAGGGTGTTTGGGATTGCATGAGTATTGGGTCAAAATCAAATTTTGACCCATTTTGGGTCTCTACCTAGTTGTATCTAATGAATTTGACAATATTGTAGCTGATTTAAGTAGTGAAACAGTTTCGTCAATAGTTTTTAAAAATCTGTCATAGGTTCTCTTTGCAATCTGTCCTACTGTCCTTTTTTTCGCTCAATTTTAGGTAGTATAAAGCTAGAATTACGATCTTATTTTTGTTATGCAAGTAGTTAGTAGTACTAGGATGCTTTGTCTTTGCTTATTCTAGGCTTTGTAGCTCATTAGCATGCTTCTTTATGCCTTTGATTGTCCCCCCTTGCACCCTTTTTTTTTTCTGTCCTCCTCACCCATTGTTCCATAAGCCTTATTGTTCTATTTTACAAGCCTTTTTATAAATTTCTTTAGTTCTAATTGGTATTTTGTGGGGCAAAAGCTTGCCCCGCCTTGTCTTCAAGAATCCAAAAGCTCATAAGCTCACTCCCATTGTAGCTTATTTAAATTTTGCTTTAAAAAGTGCCTAGTGGATCGTTTGGGGAATCTACAAAAGATCGCTTTTTTTTGCTTTGGTTTTAGCTTATTTTCTTTTCTTATTGCTTATCCATGATTCCTTAGGTAGCTCTTAGTTTTAGTTTTAGCTTTTAGTTAGCTTGTACCCATTTAGAAGCTTATTGTAGCTTATCTTGCGCCTTTAGTTTAGCTCATCCAAACAGCCCCTTAGTATTTATTAGCTTTTTATTCTTTTTTTTGGTATCTGCTTTTGCGCTTTCCAAGTTTAGTTTTAGTTGAATAATTAGCTTATCTTGTTCCCTTGTTTAAATTGCAAAAGTACAAGAAAAAATCAAAAAGAAAAATAATAAGTGAAAAGGGTGGAAGTGGAATTGAACGCATCGACCACTCAACTCTTGCTGAAGCCCATAACACACAACACTTTACCAACTGCTCTAGTGGTTGTTTGGTGTCATACTACAACACTTTTAATATTTAATGTAACTTTTAGTTTAACTTCATATAGCTTAATTTTCCTTATTAGCAGCTTATTTCAAAAAGCAACCTTCAACCTTTTTTTATTTTTCTTAACTTCAGATTCATTTAAAGTTTCTTTTTTGTAATTTTCTCAGATTTTCCAAAAAAATTTTAGTATTTTTAATTTATTAATTAGTATTATTTAGTTTTTAATTAAGAATAAAATAAAAGTCGAAAAAATCCCCGGCTTTTTCCAAAAATCATTTTTTGTCATTTAGAACGTAGGAAAATTAATTTTAAGTTTGTAGGGTTAATATTTTTACATTTTCACTTTTTAAAGCGCAAGTGGAGCCGCGACGTGCCCCATTTTAGGTTAATTACGTTATTAATTAGCTTTAAGTTTCCCGTAGTTTCCCTTAGTATTTTAGATTAATTTTAGGACTCCGTAGATTTCCTAGTGTAGTTTTATTACTTTCCTTTAAATTCCCGCTTTTACGCTTTTATTGCACTTTAGTTAATTTTAAGTTTCCCTTTACGCTTATTGTTGCCTTAGATTAGTTTTTAATTTCCCGCAGTAGCTTTAGCTTAGTTTACTTGCTTTATTTAAATTCCCGTCATTTAGTTTAAAATACCAAAATTTAAAATTCTTTGTATTCAAGCATCCAATCACAAACCTCAAACGCCACCGCAATTCACACCTCGTTGGGAAAGCGAAATTCGTAATCACTTGCCCGGTATCACTTATCGAGTATTCACGGGTTTTGCGTGTCGACCTCTTTCCTAAGCGGTCGATTTGCGATTCTCTCGCGGGTATTCATATTTGATATTTTTGTATAATAATTGACTAATCACTTGTCTATTAAGCGAGTTGTTTGGTTATGCGAGTTGTGTTTCATGCGACTTGTCTATTAAGCGAGTTGTCATCTTATGCGAGTTGTGCCTTAAGCCAGTTGTCGCTTTAAGCGAGTTGTCTTGGAAGCGAGTTGTCCCGATGCGTGTTGATTGAAGCGGTTTGACCAAAAGTTGACTTTTATCGACAAAACTTCAAACGGCCATAACTTTTGAACCGTAATCCTTTCAGCCGCTCTACCCATCAAAACGACCGTGAGAATGAGGAGAATGCCACGCCGAATATTCGGGTCAACCTTAGAGGCCTAAATCCACTCTGAAAAGAAGTTATTGAGGTTTTTATGATTTTAGACCTAAATTTCTCCGTAAAAACGAGCATAAACCGATCCAAATCTCAACCAAACAACATCTCTGCTATTCCTACAAACAATCCTAAGTCCTAACACACAATTGTCTATCATTGTGACAATCCATCATCTTCTTAACACGCTCCATTGGTCATTGCTTAACGGTTTGGTCTTGATTTTAGTAAAATCCCGTGAAAGATTCTATTTCTCGGTTTAAATCATAGACTTGTAAAATCCCGTTGATTCTTCAACATCATGTCTTACACTCCTGATTCAGTGATTTCGAAGTACTCAAACGTATGATGTCAGAGACAACCAAGAGAATATTAGCTATACTGAACGGTTACAGATGATAGAATCAATTAATGATGATTTGAGTTCTTCATGCTCCGAGTCCAATGAGAAATATTTGCACTGCTCAAAGCTGCATGCCATGCAAAAGGAAAGTAGCATTGAACCTTATCATCTACTTCACTCACATCTCATGTTACTCACACCGATAGGAATGGAACGAACATGCAATGCACTTTTCCGTCAAGATTTATCCACATTAACGAGAACATTACTATTGAACTTAGAACAATTGGAACAACAAATTGATAAAGAAAAGGTTCAAAAGAATTGTTCCAGTCTTGACTTCGTGTAATCCACAACCAATTTCAGCCATTCATCAATGGAGAATATTCAGAGACACGATCAACACTTGACCGAATTTCCTTCAAAAAACATACTGGAATGGAAATTTAGGAATTCATTGAGACATTTATCCAACTCATGGATAATGTGGAAAAGTACATTGAGGAAGCTGCACAAAAGGATGAAAACTTGAATGAATTTCAGGTGCAGTTGAGAGATAGTTGTGATGAGTCGGTTAATGTATCGATAATTGGTCGTAAGTTGCTTTCAATGCAGAATATCGAGACCACAATGAATGATGTAACCAACTTGCCGGTAACTCCCCGTCACAAAAGAAGTGGATGATGTGAACAAGAAATGAATGAATGTGGGGTGCAATCAAGTGGTAGTATGGTTGATTTGGGTAATGCATCGATGTCGTATCGTTGTCACCAATAATGCAATACGAGAATGACAATCTTGATACAAGCAACAATTTCGCTGACTCGTGCTAAAATGTAATGCAGAAGCAGATTTCGAAAAACAAATGAACACGTCATTTGCCGAGGTACCCTTAATTGAACAAAAAATGAATCTGTTAATGTTCTTAAACAAACTGATCATGATGTCTGAACATGAATCGATAAATCTCCTAGAATCGAGGCTAAGTCCGAGATTAAGTGTTTCAAAACAAACAATATGGTTGATAAAAAGGCTTTTGATGAACTTTCAAACAAATTCTCAAATCTTGAAAAACATTGCATTTCACTTGAAATTGCGATACAAAGTAAAGAAGAAAGTTTCCAAATTAACAAACCATGTAAAAATCCGAAACTTCCTGAATTCCGTGAACTTTTTGAAATGAACACTTTGAAAGTACAGCTTCAAGACAAAAATTCAACTATCAACAATTTGAAGAAACATATTTCTGATATGCATGTGAAAAGTAATTTGGTTATAAGTAATTCTGATGTTAATGCTATTGATGATATTCAAATGAGAAATGATGAATTAGCGGTTTGTGTGGCCAAATTACTAAAGGAAAATGAGTCCTTGAGAAAGCGTCACATAGAACTAAGTGACTCTGTCAAAGAAGCTAGAACTAAGTCAATAGAACAAACAAACTCTTTGATAGCAAAAATTGATGTTCTCAAAGCTCAACTTTGGGAAAAGAGTTTCGCTATTGTTGCCCTAAAAAATGAGCTTAGGAAAACTGTAGGGAAAAGTGTGAACACTAAGTTTACAAAACCATCAACCTTGGGGAAACGAGTTTCTCATCCCATTAGAAACCGGTCCATTGTTAGGCAGACCTCGCGTTTATATCCGAAAAGCCAAAATTTTCAAAAACACGGTTTGCCTCCCAAGTTGATGAGAAACATGTTTTGTCAAAACCAATCACTTCACCTGAGTTACCTAAGAATAAGGCTTCTAGCTCCGTTAACCCTCAACACGTAGCCACTTCTACTCCCAAAGACCCTCTAGGATTAGTTCAAAAAAAGTGTCAAAACCAAGCATTAAAACCCAGAATTCATATGATATGAATGACTTGTGGAAGAACTATTATCTAGAAAAAGCTAGGAAAAGGCAATGATTCGAAAAGACGGGATTTTAGGTGCAAGACCTAGGGTGAGGAATTCTACGAGATTTCAAGGCACTGCTAGTAGTTGTAAACCACTACCTAGGAACACTCAAAAGACTAGGGATTGGCGTGCATCTAAGAATAGTTATGTGCATATGAATGCTAAGCATGTAGAAAACAAAACTAAAAATTCTGAGTCTTTTCCACAAAAGAAACAATTTCCTAATTCACATGCTAAGACACAATCCACTAAGACTACTAATGTGACTAAGGTTCAACATGTTGTGAAGCAAAACAAACCAAAAAACTTCGCCTAGATGGATACCAACTGCTAAATCTTTGTAAAATAGGAATAAGGATAAGTCTTCCAATGTGCATAAGAAGCCTAACAATCCTAGACCTTGCCATAAGTGGATACCGTCAGGTAGAATGTTTAAGGATGCTGGACTTAGGTGGATTCCTACCGGAAAGCTATTTTCTGATGACAAAATCAAGGTTGACCGTGAAACCCCAAAGGGTTTGGATACTAATGTCACTAACCAATATATATGCAATCAAGCTTGTAATGTTATTGCGTGTAGACCTTACTCTTGCAGATACTTTGATCCTTCAATACATGGACTGGTTTAAAGTATGGATAACACAAGGATTGATATCTCATAACTCACGGGTTCAAGTAACTCAATCTTGATATTCTTTTGGCTATGACGTATGAACACAACAGTTCATGCCTCGTTCTCTAAAGAAAAGAAAAGTGTACGTGTCGTTGTGCTTTATCTTCTGAAGATGAGAAATCTTCTTATTAATGACCATTCTCATCAACATGCTTCATACTTTTCCATGCGCCACCATCAAGTGAACCGGACTATCGTTGATTGTTTTTCTTATTCCACTTGCTCAACTATAATGACGATGGCGACATCATGTGCTAATTTTATGAGGGAGAAGTGTGAATAGAATACTTTTGGATGATTTCACTTATTTAGTCAAGAATGGCATCTCCGTATGCAATTCTTGAGGGGGAGAAGAACTGTGAATTTTTTGCATTTTTGATTGATATTTGAGAATATAAATGGTCATAAGGTTCTAAACTCATGTAAGAATCGAGCTTCTTCTTATCGGGTCATCTTCACATGGAGTTTTTCTTCTAAGAGCCGTTGGTTGACATCTTCACTCTGATTGATGAGTTTATCAACAAAGTGCTTCCGGTTAATGCTTCACTAATACATCAATATGATGATTCCGAACAATCTCTCTGTTCTTGTTTGATGTGATGGGTAGCTTGGTGTTACCATCTTGTGTGTTCGTTGCCCCGATTGCGATTTCCTTGATGAACATCTTTCTGTTCTTGTTTGATTGGGAGGGATTTTAGTTAAGGGATTTGCAAGATGTAAGTTAATTGGGATGCTTTTTGGTGGGATGCTTTTGGTGTGAGTTGAAGATGTTAACTATCTATTCCCCAACTGCACAATCTTGAAGAAGGTCGAGTCTACACCGTTCTACATTTTCTACAGCATGTTAGAAGACTAAAGACGAGTTGCATTTAACGATCTAAAGACTTCTTCTTAATCTGGGCATTTATCAAAAAGACTGTCGGTTTAGGGGAGAGCACTAATTGGGAGAGAGTTATAAGTCAGATTCAATCCCCAATTAGACTTGCTCATATTCTTTATCAGTGACTCCTAGAGACGTTGATATTGACTATTGTAATATTGCAGTTGCACTATTGAATAATAATCCGCTCTTTGGTATTCCTTGGCCCAAATCTTCACGGATTATTGTTCATGAAAAATGATCCGCTCTTTGGTATTCCTTTACCAAATCTTCACGGATTATTGTGCACTCTGTAAATCAACCACATGAACATTAAGGAAAATGACTACCTCGTCTGCTTGAAGACATTATTGGTGAATCTTCCAGATCAGTCTCTATATGTATATCTTTAGGAAGATGGAATTGATGTTGAGGAATCATTTGTTCCGGTTCATTAAGTGGGTCAATATACATCCGCTGTACATTTATTCACGTGTTAGACATTTGACGCAAGTTGATTACTTCGGAGCTAATCATTTATCACTTATTTGAGATTGAAGTTGACTTTCACAAAGGCGTGTCCTTATTTGATAACTTGCTCGGGCTTAAGAATTTGAGTTGAAGACTTGGTTTGTCTAGTTACCGCTAGTCGAGGTGGATGGTCAAGACCGGTTAACTATCACTAATAGGAGTTACTTTGTTTTACTCAGTGTCACACGCATATGACGGTGTGGATAATCGTAAGAGGTGTTAATGTCTCATACTTTGTTTGGGTAGTGAGTACTTAGAGATTTGCTTGAAGCATAAATTCTCTACAACGTTCTTCCATCATTAGGTGCAAGCTTAAGATACAAATGTGGGGAAGTTGACTTCAGCTTCAAGTATGGTATATCGGGTTTTCTTCTTCAAAGGTCACTTTAAATTGTATACATAAGGGTTGATAAAATAGTCAGAGAGAGTCTTCAGCAAGTTGATTCTCACAAGAGTTCAAGTGTTCTTCTCAACAAATTTCTATTATACGGGCTTATAATGATTTGTCGACTCAAGTGTCAAAACCAAAGCAAGGGGAAGGAGACACGCATCTAAACGCGAGTAAACTTGATGAACTTAATACTTTTAAGTAATTGAAGATATCCCGGGAAGACAAATGTTATTACCACAGAGAAACTCAAGGTTTGACTCATGGCGAGTAAACTTGATGAACTTAATTCTTCTAAGTGATTGAAGATATCCCGGGAAAAAAAATGTCATGAGCGCAGAGAAACTCAAGGTTTTACTCATCAAGGCATTTAGTATTCTTATTCCAACTATGTGGAGGAAGAGATGTAAGAGAAAGTTTCTTAAGACAAAAGAGGTACACAAGTGTGTGGTGATTTCGATGGAATCACTATCATCAGGGGAGAGAGAATTGTGTACATTGGGGGCAGCCAATTGTTTTCACTTGAGGGCTTAATCGGTGATTCAGAGATATAATCACTTATCACGGAGTTGACATCCGCAGAGATTGTCATCCGCAGAGATAATCAGTGACTTGGCCCGCTTCTTCAATGTTATCAGTTATTCCTTCCTTGTGTAGTGGTATACTTTGGATACTTGAGCTTCATACACGATCATCGTGGAAGAAAAATATGAACATGGGGAGGTGTTTTCATTCCCTCATGATGTGTATTCGGGAGAGCTCTTGGGTATTGGTGTACTTCGGTTCTTGAGCTTCATACACGATCATCCGGGAAGAAAAATGTGAACATGGGAAGGTGTTTTCATTCCCCTCATGATGTGTGTTCGGGAGAGTTCTTGAGCATTATACAAAGAAACTGACCGCTTCAATTCAACTACTTGGGGGAATTGTTCTCTTGACACCTTTTGGAATGGATTGCTTGCACCTTAGTGGAAAAGAAATTTGAGAAGATTATTTAAGTGTGGGATGAAACGTTGCTGGGGTTCTATTGGATGATATAACCTCGAATGGAGAATCTCGATTATCGGTCTTAAAAGGAGCAAATTGGGATTTATGATAATGGTGTGCTTCTCTCGCACCGGCTAAGGAAAGCTTGAAATAGAGCTTCGAATCTGCTCATCCAAAGTATTTTCGGTTTGGGGGGGAGCTGCCAAAGTCTCACTTTCTGATGGTTCAATTTCTTTCTTCAATTCAACAGTCTTTGGAAGCTTTGGTGGTGAATGTTTAAGAGATGATGACTTCTATCTTCTACAACGGAGCTTAATTAGACTTCCATGGAGAGTTGGCATAAATGCAACGTAAGAGGTCTCACTCCATCAGCAAATGGTTTTCTTCTAAGTGATTGAAGAAACGGAGCTTAATTTGACCTCAGTTGGCATTCAAAATGCAACGTAAGAAGAAGTCTCACTGCATCAGCAGATGGTTTTCTTCCAAACCCTACATTAACAACAACAGAAGCTTCTCAACCACCTAACGTATCTTTGTGCAGAATACCATTTTTAAACAATTTTAATTAATTTGATTAAATTGTTTTTGAAAATGGAAAAATATTGTTTTGAAAATAAATTGAACTAAATTTTGAAAATCACCGGACTTCTTTTTATCAAAACCTAAGTCACTCAATTATTGACTTCTGTCATGGATTGAGGGGGAGAGTGATTTAAAATAAAATATTTTCAAACGATATTTCTTCACAAAAGTTCAATTATTACGATAATAAGTGGTGATCTAAAGATTTAATGTTCTGTCATGGTATGATTTTTCTTTTGAATCAAGGTCTTTCAAAATGAAATTTTTTCTGTTCTTGTTTGATTGTGAACTTGTTTTATATTACTTAAAGATCTTATAAAACAATCATACCTGATACTAACAATCTTTAATGTCTTAAAATGGTCCTTATCTGTCATTTTTCAAAATCAAATCTTGCCACGTCTTTCCCCAAAATCTTCTAAATGATTTAAATCTTTTGGGATCACAAATCTCAAAAGGTTTGAAATTTATGATCGGGGTAGAGATCGTGATTTAAATATCTTATCTGTTTAAATAGAATTAGTTTTAGTCCTTTATAGGCACTCCTGCCTCCATGTGCCAAATGATTTCAAATAGACAATGCACATGTTGAGGATGAGGATTTATCCAAAAACCAGATGAGTATTTAAACAAGGCCACATTTTCTCTCATGTTTTCTAAACCTAATTAAATCACTTGGGATCCAAAATCTCAAAGGGTTTGATATTTTTGATCGGGGGAGAATTTGTGATTTAATAATGAAATTTGATAAAAGGTGATCGTTTTGATTCAAATGTGCATCGCTCTCTCTTGTGTGCTAAACGCTTTGAATCTCAAGCACATATTGAGGTGGAGCATTTTAAAGAAAATAAACTATTGAGGTACAAAAGCTTTTATGTTTTAACATAAAGTACCTTGATTGAGTTTTCAAATGGTTTTCTAAATGGCTTTTGTGATCGTGGATGTGCTTCAAAAGAACTCTTGCCTCTATGTGATAAAATGTTTTAAAATATCCTATGCTCATATTGAGGGGGAGAATTTTACCATGAAAATCAAATGGCTTTTTCGTATGAAAATTGTGATCAAAGAAAAGATTTCAAAGTCCTCTTGCCTCCATGTGCCAAACAATTTCTAACTCACACGCACATGTTGAGGGGGAGGTTTTCTAAATGATCAAAACTATTAAGGTACAAAATGCTTTGATCTCGTATCACAAGTACCTTGATTGTTTTTCCAAATGATTTTTCAATTGGTTTCATGAAGGAAAGAACAATACCCAAAGACCTACCAATTTAATTTTGCATGGATTTATAAGGATGGTTAGGTTAGGTATTTGTTCCCACGATCCGCCAGAACCGGAGGGATCTACCCAGGGAAAATCCACTAGATAGTGTCGAGTCCTTAGGTATTCTGTAAAAAGGAGAAAAATGAGATATGGGAAGAGTGCGGACTGAGATGAGCTAGTACGGAATAAACCCAACAATGTTCTAGTTATGAAGTCTCGGTAAGCATTGAAGGGGTTGAAGAATGAAAAATAATTGGAATGTGAAAAGGGTGAAAATAAATAGCCCTCCAATAATTCAACCTTAGGGCAGAAACCGGGTTCAATTCATATGCTACTGGTGGTTACTAAGGTAACACTGGTATTGAAGACAAGACATCATGGACCCAAAGGACGCCTGCACTAAACTTCCAAAACCACTCAAGTTCCTCTTAAAAGAGCTTGTTTCATTCTCACGGGGAACCTACATTATCTATCGACTTTCTCTTAGAGATTGTTGATATTGAAGAAGGAGACCCTCTCCCTAGTCTCCGGCATAGGAACCAAATGTGCACAATCGAGTCTAGAGCCAAGAGATCATCCACAACATCTCATTAGGACACAAAAGTAATGAAGACTTGCTATTTCACACAATGTGGAAAGTAAGTATATATTTAGAGTCCTACGCATTATCCTTGTGGTATTGCCAGAACATCCGAGTGATATGAAAATATTAACAATGAAGATGGAAATCCTTCTAGAGCCAACATCAAACAAGCTTTTGGTGGGTGACATGTGAGATCTTCTCGTAAGATTAAGCTTGTGACAACTGGATAGAAACGATAGGGAGATTCAATCTTAAATCAACCTTGGTCCAGGAATGGAATTGACGAATCTGGTTCTGATATTTTTATACTATGTTTCTGCTACAATGCTGCAAATATCATGAACCAGTAAAGCTTCCGCTACTCTGATGGAAAGATGTCATGATCCTGAAAGTGTGAGCATGTCGGTCCGAAAGTCACAACTTCACATGATGGCAACACAATAAAGGGTGATCAAGAGATTGACTGTGGCTTATGATCTCAATTAAAGCTCGAAGATCATCAATGATGTGGATCAGTATAAAGGCCTCCACTTAAAGTACAAAGTTATCGGACTTTAAAGAATCACTGCTAAAGCACAAAGATGCAGATGTTGAAGAATTAATGTCTACGAGCTCAAGACTGAAGATTAAATAGAATGCTAGGACTCAAAATGTAAAACATGGGGTAACCTCCCTTAGGGGGAGATTGTTAGGAATTAGAAAATTCTATAGTGAAGTATCGGTCACCCCAAATATAATCTAGCATGAGTTAGCTCGTAGACATTACGTTATTTACTAGTTATTTAGTTAGTTATTTAGTTTAGTGCAACACCGTGGAGGAAGGACAGGTCTTTACCCACTGTATGCCTGATCCACAGTCCGAAGGAGGACGTTTATTATGTAACTATAATTACCCTCTACCTCCCAAGGTAGAGGGTTGGACCTTTCTCATTCTTAATCTAACCTTCTATGTTTCTTTCACTTTCTCTCTCTAGAAAGGATCCCACTTTCTCTCTCTAAACTCTTGTATGATACGACTTTATATGTGATTGATAGTGTGTTTGTGAAATCCAATATCTAACAATAACTATCAAAGAATCCAAAAGTCACCCTTTAGAAAAGGTCATAGGACAATTAAACCAAAGAACACTAAGATCACAAGCCCAAAATCAAAGTAACTACTTTTGTTTTGTGTCGTCCGTTGAACCGAAAAACATAAACGAAGCAATAAAAGACGAATCTTGGGTAATTGCTATGCAAGAGAAGCTAAACCAATTTCTTAGAAATAATGTTTGGAAATTAGTTCCAAAACCTAAAAATCAAACTATAATTGGAACGAAATGGGTCTTTCAAAATAAAATGGATGAAAACGGTGTAGTGTCTAGAAACAAGGCTAGGCTTGTAGCACAAGGCTATAATCAACAAGAAGTAATTTATTACGACAAAACTTATGCACCGGTAGCTAGGCTTGTGTCTATTAGAATCTTACTTGCGTATGCATGCGTTCATGACTTTAAATAATTCCAAATGGATGTTAAAAGTGCATTCCTAAATGGGTTCATTAACGAAGAAGTATACGTCGCACAACCTCCCAGATTCACCGACTTTGAAAAACCTCATCATGTCTTCAAACTTAAAAAGACATTATACGGACTTAAGAAAGCACCAAAAGCTTGGTACGATCGGCTTAAGACTTTCTTAGTTGAACACAAATACACCATGGGATTAGTAGATAATACTCTTGATAACGCTCAAATTATGCATGTTTTTAGTAGCGTTATCCGTGCTTTTATGCATGTTATTTGGTTATAATCATATGCTTTTGTTGCTTAATCGTATCAAAGTATGTATGCTAGTTCATTTCTAGCCAAGTACAGGAAAGTGGAGAAAAAGACGGAAAAAGAAGTAAAATACGAAGATTTATCCATGTACGAAGAATTCCCGTCAAAAGCAAGACTTGTGGAGTACATTTAAGAAGATAAAGTCATCAAGATAGTGGTCCAAAGACTCAAGAATAAAGTTCAAGAAGGAAAATCAGAAAGAAATGAAGAAAAGAAGCTATAACGAAGAAATATTGGAAGCCTCGTTGTTCCCGACACACCTTCACCATTTTGGCCATATTTTGAGCATACGAACTCCGATTTAGGTGATTCAAGCGGCCACAGAAAGCTAAGAGAAATATCTACTATTTTGTTTTTTGACCTTTTCTGTCAAAAGGCTTCAGCCAATTGGTAAGGCCTCACAACCGATTCGGTTAGAGGGTTGTCGAGAAGACCACCCTATCGGCTGGTGTCTAAACCAATCGACTGGGAGGCCTGGTTCTGCCATTTCTTCATCAATAAGAATCCTAACATGTTCTATTCGGTTCTAGGTCCTTTAAGACTATATTCTAGGTCCTTCTAAGCTCCTTAGAGGCCAAGAAAAGCATTGAATACCCTAGCCCTTGGTTCAAGTATAAATAGACCCATTTGGCACCTCATTTCATCATCCCCTCTCAACTTACCTTCCCCAAAGGTGTGAAATTCGAGCCTCTACTCTTAAGGACGAATTTCCACCAACCACACCATCCCTCTCCATCTCAAGGTGTGAAATTCGAGCCACCACCCTTAAGGATGAATTTCCACCAATAATCCCAACTTGAGAGAACTTCTCTCACATCATCCCTCTCAATCCCTCTCCATCTCAAGGTGTGAAATTCTAGCCTCCACCCTTAAGGACGAATTTCCACCAACTTATCTTCCCCAAAAGACCACAAACCTCTGCCATTTCCAGAAGTAATGCTCAAGTGCTAAAGAAGGGTTTTCGGGTATAATTTTCCAGCTTGGTTAGAAGTTATAGTTGATTGGAGGCTTGAAGGTTGCTATAATCCTTCACCCTTGCCAATTGTAATCTTACTTTAGGTACATCTTTGTTACTTTTATGATGTTGAATTCTATTACTTATGTTTGGTTCTTTGGTTGTATTCAAGGTTGTCAAGATCGAGATCCTACCCAGGATCGTTTTCGTCTTTGCAAGATCGTGATCGTAAGATCGGATCGGGATCTTAAGATCCTACTCAAATGTTATTTCTTAATAATTTATGTAATTTTATACAAATCTACAAATTCTAATACATTATAACCATAAAATATTATGAATGTTTCGTATAAATATTGTCCTAAATTATGATTATAAAATGTTTAAAAAGATTAACATGTTGTTTTTTGAATTCTATAAACAAACAACCCATAAATTTGTAGATTTTTAGTTCGTAATCCAAGAAAAGTAAGATCGGATCGGATTAAATCGTAAGATCGTATGGTCAAGATCAGGATCCTATAAGATCCTAAGCTTGCAAAGATCCTATGTAGGATCCGGATCGTTTTTGATTTGCAGTATCGTAAAATCGTAAGATCAGGATCGGGATCCTGACAACTATGGTTGTATTGATTATGTGATTCTTGTGATGTGTTCTTGTCTTGTGAATGTTGTCTTGATACTTGTTTATTTCATATGATAACTTGTGATAAAAGGATGTTTGGATAATTGTAGTTTTTGTTTGGAATATGTTGATAACATCATATTTGGTTAAATTGGAACTTGTTCTTGTTTATTATTTTGGTTGATCATTGTTGAGTTTAATGTCGAAAGGATTCTCAATAATGGTTAGTTTCAATTCATTAGTCGACGAATGTTTTGGTCTTGTACTTTGTGATGATTGTATGAGAAACTTAATAAACATAACAAGTAAAGGTTTAATTTAGATAATGGCCTAAAGGAGTCTTTTGAATATGTATTCTCATTATATTTCAAGTAAATGGAACTTCACAAATTAATAAATTTGAAAGTCTAAGGCCGCAAGGGATTCTTTGTTGTTGTTGGCATAAGGCTCATGACATGACCATTTGATTGAGGGTTATGCATATTTGATTTATAAAACACTAAACTATTAGTATGGGTTCTATCTTTGATAATATGTTTTCCAAACTAAACATCCTAATATCCTTGTGATCATTTGTCTTAACATGTATGTTCTTTGTGTGCTTGTCTCATATTGCTTTTCTTGTTGGTTTGATCCGTGATAATCATTACCACGACCTTGTTACTTGCTTAAACAAACAAACGACACTTGAAGTAAAACCAAGTCTCTTATGACGACCTTGATTTACCAGAACCTATACTACAACTTGACTAGGGTATACTTGCCCGAATGTGTTCCTAGTTAACCGGTAATTCTTGATTACAAATTTAAAGCTCGGTGGATCCCATCAAGTTTTTGGCGCCGCTGTCAGGGACTTGCTTTGTACTTGTTTGTTTGTTTGATTGTTTTCTTGTTTAATACCTTGTTTGTTTGCTTGCATGATAATTCCGGCATCGTCACCATCAAGTTTTGCGCCGCCGACTTATTATGCTTTGTATTCTTGTGTTTGCTTGTTTGCTTGAATTGATTGCTTGTTTGCTAGTTTGTTTGAATGATATGTTGCTTTTGCTCATGAATGATTGTTTCTTTGATCTTGTTTGACTGCTCTTGGTGTTTGCTCATGATGTTTGCTTAACTAATCCTTTGCGTTTTCTTTCGAAAAATCTCTCATTTTCTCATAATTGCTCAATTGATCTTGGCATCAAAATCAAGTTTTTGATGTTGGGATTTCGTCTCATGTGTTCTAAAAATGTTCATTTCAATGATTGCTTTCTGAGTGTGCTCGAAAACGTTTGCGAAAAAAACCTCCAAAACCACCCAAACAACTCTAACCGAATCGGTTGGAGCTCTCGGTAAATATTTTTCAAAAGTCATTTAAGAGTTGTTTAAAAAAAAATCTCTTCCAACCGATCGGTCACCCCCCATAACCGGTTCGGCTGGAAGGTTGGTCACATTTGGTTCATCCCAACCGACGGTTAGATCCCCTGACCGATCAGCTGGACCAATCGTTAAAAAAAAATGTTTTCCGTATTTTGTTTTTGTGTGTTCGTGTTTAGATCAAATAAGTTTAAGTGTCTTGTGGGATCATTCCAAAGATACTTGAGCATTAGTATTTATATTATTATTCAACATTTTGCTATTTTTAAGTTTTGTTAAATTTTAGTACATTGTAAATAAATAAGTACGTGTTTTTTTTAATAAAAGTGTTTTGAACTTTGTGGGTATGTTCAAAACCCTCATGAGACTATAACTCGTCCACTCGGGCCACCGAGGGGTTTAAAGGCTTGTTGCATACGTTAAATGCAACCGTGATGCCTACGATAGTGAGTTTTAGGATTTTACGCATTTTTGTAGTTTTGTTTATTTTGCAGATTTAATAAGCTCTTGGAGGAAGGATTGGTTGGATTATAACCTTACACTCTTGATTGGACATGTTTGGTTGAAATAGAAATCGATTGTTCTCACGCGCTTATGCTAGCGTTTGCTTAGCATCTTATCATATAGAGTTCGATCGCGATTTCTTGGCCCGGGAAGTTTCGTTTATCTCAGACTTGTTGATTTTATTTTTCCCTACTTTACATGCTTTGAAGTTTTCACAATTCATTTATTTTGCTTCCTTGTTATTTTTGCCGGGCCAAAAAACAAAAGAAAGCACAAAGGGGACAAAAAGCAGATAGGACACATCCCTAACTGCTCCCCAAAGGCACACAAAGCACATGGCAAACATAAAACCCCTCAAACTATACAATACAAATGACCTAAACATGCGTAGGATCACCACATATTCTGAATACATCAAAGAGTACCCTGGGACCAACCAGAGTATCTTGAAACATCACCATATGTAGGAGACCACTAGGTAGCATATAATCTAACACAGATAAGAGGGGCAGCCAAACCATACAAGATTAAACACCAATACAAAGAAACTACATTAAGACAACACCAAAATCAGACTATAGATAATACTAATAACCAGGAACACATGTAACAGACTCAGTCACAACAACCTTGTCATAACTGTCAGATCCAATTCTTGTATAAATGCTAGATCCTCCATGCTTCCAAAGAACTCTTACTCCTTAAAACCCATGCCAACCAAAACCCGTGGGACAAAGATTGAGCATGGGAAAAGAGTAACAATTGCATCCACCAACATAACCGAATAATACATCAAAGACATGCACAAATCGGACCACCAACTCAAAACCCCAATGATGTTCCAGCAAATATAAAAACAGAAACCATCCAAAAAGCCTCCACCAATTCAAACAAATCAACCTATACCAAACTCCCCCATCAGCAGACCAGTAAAATATTTTTACATTCTCCAGATAGGAAACCTTCTCAACAGTAAGGATCAGATTATTACCATCATTACTACCAAGAAAATCAGAAACTGGCAACCACTATCATCATTAGTACAGATTATACTAATGTTCAAACAGATAATCACCAGATCCCTGTTTTCCCACCCACAATTAAACCAAAAAGACATACAACATAACAAAGGGGACATATCAGTTATCATTCCCATAGATATCCCCATATCACCTAAAAGATCATCAATCATACTCTTCTATTTATGCATCTTATCAATTGGAAAATTCCATACCTTGGCAGCTTTGATGATATCAGGAGTAGTTTTGAGAGTTAAGCCCATAATCCTAAGCTTAACAGTCTCCACAATCACCTTGAACATCTCATCAATGGTTCTTCCATGGTTCCCAAAAAGCCTCATGTTCCTTTCCTGCCATATGAAGTAGACAGAAGCTCCTAGCACAAGTCTTCTTATCACACTCCAGATATTATTGTTTGCTGGTTTATTCACCATACCGTAAATAATTTGAGCCCAAGAGTTAGAAATATCCTCAAGATTAGCCATCCCCTTTAACCTCTCCCACAGTCTTCTAGAAAAATTACAAGTAAAGAAAAGATGGCTGTGAGAGTCTTTACAATCATGACAAAAAGGACACCTTATATCTTGAATAGTAAGCCATCTAGAAATTCTATCTTGTGTCTTCAATCTTCCTTTGACAGCCATCTACAGGATGAATGCATGCCTAGGGATGCACTGATTAAACCAAACATGTTTATGCCAAATAACATCAGGGTAATTAGTCTTCATAGCCATCCATACCTCATTTACACAAAACTTCTTTTCCACCCCCTTTCTATTATACCAAACCATTTTATCATCCAAGTCATTCACCAATTGGGGAACTCCACAGTTAAGAACTTCCTTAAATCTAGAATTCCAACTACTAGGCCATTTCCAACTTCCATTAACAACCAAGTCAGCAACTTTAACCTTCATGTCAACACTATTCTGAACCAGAGAGGCATAGTTAATCAGTTTGCACAAAGGACCCAGTGTTCCATTTATCAAGCCAAAAAAAACACTCTTTGCCATTACCAATTTTACACATAACAAATTCCCGCACTTTATCTCTTAGGGATAAAATCTGTCTCCAGCTCCAAGAATTGTCTTGATTAGTTTTAGTCACCCATATACTGTCTCCCTTAAGCCACTGAGATTTCACCCATTTAACCCAAATAGAATTCTTATTAACAATCATAATACAAAGATGCTTGGCCATTAACGCCTCATTGCAAATGCGAAGAGGTTTAAGACCCAACCCTCCCTCACTTTTCTCTCAGATACAGACTTCCTTCCAAGAGACACTATAACTAATGCTTTTATCTTTATCAGTTTTCCACAAGAACCTTTTTAACGTTTTATCTATATCATCACATATACCTTAAGGAAGAATGAAAATGGAAGCCCAGTAAACATTTAAAGAGTTGAGAACAGAAGCAATAAGCTGAAGCCTCCCAGCAAAAGATAGATGCTTGTTCTGCCAACTATCAATTCTCCTCTTAACACTTTCCAATAGCACAATACAATCACTCCTAGTACTTCTATTAGAATCCAAAGGAATCCCAAGATATTTCACAGGCAAAGTACCTTCCCTAAAAGGCATTACCAACTTGATATCCTGCTTAATCATATCATTGACATTACCAAAATAAACAGTACTCTTAGTCATGTTGGGCCTAAGACCAGAAGAAAGGCAAAATTCATCCAAAGGTCTTCTAAGTACAGAGGCTGCAAATTTATCTCCATGACAAAATAGCATAAGGTCATCAGCAAAACACAAACTAACAATACCCATTTTATTACACCCCCAATGATACTTGAACTTCTTCTCTCTACTGACTTGTCTACCAAGCATAAGAGTAAAAACTTCCATAACAATAGTGAAAAGGTAAGGGGATATAGGGTCCCCTTGCCTAAGCCCTCTACTAGCTCTAAAAAACCAATGTGATTCTCCATTAACTGATATAGAAAATGATGCAGATCTCAAACACACCGTAATCCAATTAATCAACTTTGTGGAACCCAAACTTATCCAGACAGAACTTCAAAAATTCCCAAGAAACAGTATCATAAGCCTTCTGTATATCCACTTTAAAAGTACATCTACCAACTTTCTTTCTACTAACATAGCCACACATAAGCTCTTGAGCAAGCATAATATTATCACTAATGTGTCTACCCTCAATAAAAGTAGACTGGTTGATATTAATCAGATCCTTAAGAACACTCTTAATTCTATTAGTGATGACTTTACTGAAACACTTATAGACCACATTGCAACAAGCAATGGGTCAAAAATCAGTAACAAGAGTAGGATTAACACATTTAGGCACAAGGGAAATCAGGGTAGTATTAAGAGCACCCAACATTTTACCACTTCTAAAAAATTCTCTAACAGCAGAACAAAGATCCAAACCAATTATATCCCAAGAAGCTTTAAAAAACTTACTTGTAAATCCATCTGGTCCAGGAGCTTTATTATCTTCAATATCAAACAAAGCAACTTTGATCTCTTCAGTAGTAATCTCTCTGATCAGAAAAAGTGCCTTCTCGTCATCAATCTTCTTGTTAAACAAGTCTTTAGGATTTTCAATAGGGAAGACTTCTTCATTACTACCAAGAAATTTCTGAAAATGAGAGACAAACAAACCAGCTACATTCTCCTCAAAGTACTCATTCCCCATCTCATCTTTAACACTGAAAATCCTGCTTTTACTCACCCTTCCCTTCAACAAATTATGAAAATAAGCACTATTGTGATCACCCTCCCTTAACCATTCCACCTTAGTTTTTTGCTGTAACAACCTCTCTTCATCCAAAACAGCACTCTTATAGGCACTATTCAACACCATCTCATCTTCTTTAAGATTAATATTATAGGGATCCTTATCCAACTCACACTGAATCTTCTTCAACTCTTCTCTAAGACTTTTAACCTTTTCAAACACATTCCCATTCCTTCTATTTAAATCCCTAATATGTTTCTTCATATTATTGAGCTTCTTAGCAAAAGTAAACATAGCATAACCCTCCACAGAAATATTCCAGTTATCTTTCACCGCTTGCAGAAACTCTTTCTTTTCAGTCAGGAAATTCATGAACCTGAAGGACCTCTTCTTCCAAATCTTAAAGTTAGGCATAACCAAAAGGCCAGGGCAGTGATCAGAAGTAACATAAGGGAGAAAAAAGGCATAGGAAGACCCAAAGTCATTTAGGAAATCACTATTACCCATAATCCTATCCAGTTTCTTCATAATGCCACTACTAGGATCCTTTCTAATCTGAACCCAAGTAAAAAACAGACCATTCATAACCAAATCCTCCATATCTAAATTCTCCATACAACTCCTAAATTCCCCAACTCCATGATTATTATCCACAACACCCTTAGAATGTTCATTGGCATACAGAGTGACATTAAAATCACCAAGAAGAACCCAAGGACTACTCTCCACATACACACTATGGTCAATAAGATTATTCCAGAGCTTAATTCTA
The DNA here is from genome assembly GCA_910596185.1 of Chrysanthemum makinoi. Lineage (NCBI taxonomy): Eukaryota > Viridiplantae > Streptophyta > Magnoliopsida > Asterales > Asteraceae > Chrysanthemum > Chrysanthemum makinoi. The sequence goes on along the minus strand of OU343216.1, from coordinate 75,547,209 downwards.
TCTCTAGCATCATTTTCAGCATAAACAAAAGAAATAAATAATTTCCTTTTGTCTTGTAATACCTCTACCTCAAGATGTATCACTTGGTCAAAACTAGAAAGGAGCTTAGCAACTATAAAATTGGTATCCTAACCCACAGCTATTCTACACCCCTTACTACAATCAACCATATTAGATAACCAAGCCCAGTTCCCAAAGACATTGTCACATATAGGAGTAACAACTTTTTTAATGAGTCTGGTTTCAATGACAGCACACATATTCAACCTATTTTCAGAGATCAACAGTTTAACCTCATCCTGCTTGGATGAGTCAGTCAACCCCCTAGTATTCCAAGCTGCAATTTTGATATTCATTTATACATAGATGATAGACCAGTATTATCATTACCCATACTAGCTGCCATAGTAACATCAGCAGGGCTTGATACATTATTCTGAGTGATAAAATCAGCATGCGCAGAACTATCAAGTCCCACTTCATCCTGAGCACTTTTTTCACCTTTAACTCCATTAGTTTCTCCACCCTCAGCACCCAAATTCTCCTTCATCCTATATTCATAGAACTCCATCATTTCATTTGTCCAACTCTTTTTAACCAAATTAGTTAACTGTTGACCAGACTCTATAAACAATTCAACTTCAGCAAATTGTTTTACCAAAGTTAAATCCTGAATTCTCTTAATTTCTTCTCTATATGCTTGAATCTTTTGCTATGAGTGTGCCGGTGATTTTATTTATTCTAGAACTTGTACTTGTAAATCATTACCAGACCGCAGTAAGATCACATTCGTGTGATATAAGTGTATTCGTGTGATAAAGAGGCACCTTAGGAATAAAACCAAATGGCCTTCCATTTTACATCTAATGATATTTAGCTAGCCACATCGGTTATTTGACCACCCACATGGACCCATTTGTTAGCGCTCATCTTTAGCGCTAGATACCCTTAGTACACCCTTTGAGCCATCCCTTTCTTTTTGTTACATCCTCTAAAAAAAACGTTTTACCTTAGCCCTACCCTTGTCAATGTCTAATTGGTGGGTTGCTAGTTGCTTGGTATGATTAGATTGTTTTTGATGATTATGAGTTAGCCGCACTTTGCCATTCGTGTGTCCCATTACGACAAAGATGAAGACTACAGCTTCTTATTTTGTATTTTTGTGGTGTATGCTTATACGAAGTGTGGGAGAGATGTGATGTATGTGAAAAAAAAAGAAAAAAAAAGAATAAGTCATCGAAAAAAAAGAAAAAATATGTGATGACACTTATAGCCGTGGAAAACTAAAAGGGAGGGTTGAATAGTTTTACCGATTAAAAACTTCGTTTTAACTGTTTAGATCAACTTATGTCAATCTATATGTACGTGTGTGTTGGATGTTGATAGACAAGCGTATAGATAAATAAAGACTAAGATAAAGAGTAAGAAGCACAAAACCACATCGCGAGTATTTATAGTGGTTCGGCTACAAGGACACCTTCCTTGCCCTACTCAACTCCCCGAGTCACCTACTCGAGAGTTCGTAATCACTACACAACACCAAGTCCTTGTGGCGGAGAAGCCTTCACAATGTTTCCTACTCTTTATCCGGTACAAGGCTAAATACCGGGTTCTTCCACGAGGTAGAACCGAACCTATCACAATGTCGCCTTCCCTTTATCCGGTACAAGGCTAGATACCGAATTCCATTACAAAGGAGGAACTACTACCCAACACTACACAAATCCTTATCCTAAGGAGATCCGCTCCTTATGACAACATCAACAAGGATATCAATATCCTTTGACCTAATATAAATATATCTTGTACATCGACACACCATATCGAATGTACACCTTAGGCACCTTTCACTAATGCCTTTGACTCGACTTCTAGGCACCATTCACTAATGCTTTGTGACTTGACTTCTAAACACTCTTCACTAGTGCTTTTCAATATGGATATTCGGCACCTTTCACTTATGCCTTTACTTTGACTCTTCGACACCTTTCACTAATGTCTTCGTCTTGACCCTTTAGACATCTTTCACTTATGTCTTCGACACTACACTTCTAATGAGAAAGATGAGAACTATCAACAAGAGAACCTCAGTGGTCTTGATGATGCCGAAGTATGGCAACTCATGGACTTGAGCTTGCTCAACTTCAAGAAGTGGTGATCTCGCCTATATGAGGAACCTAGAGAATCACACAAAAACAAAACTACATAAAAAGATCACTTGGATCTGTGGTTAGAGAGTTTACAACTCAAATAGAAAATATATGTGAAAGGGTTAGTTTGCAATGAAGAAATGGCTCACTATTTATAGAGGAAAAAGTGCTACTGTTCCACGGATCCCTCACTTGAGGGATCCGTCCAGTGTATTTCTGGGGATCCGTGGGACGGTCCTCTTTGCCCATGGGTTTTGAGTCATGGGTCCTAGACTTTGGACCATGGGTATCCAAGTAGATATAATGTATCTACAAGATGCAATGCATCTAGTACATGGGTCATGGATAATACCCATTTATGACTTATGCATGATGTCATGCAATGGGTTATGGGTTAAGCTCCATGGGTATGGGTCATGAAATTTGGGTTTTACCCAACTACATTCAATGTATTTAGTCAATGGGTCAAATACTTAAACTTCTACCCATTTATATTACCCATTATAATACATACTAGTTATGTATATATTTGCCCAATATGTAAACACTAGTTGTTGTACATATGTATTGCTAAAACATAAAATCACTTTTACTTGTTTAGTGTTTTATGTGAAAATATAAGTGTGTTAGTAAACTATTGGCTCAAACCATTTACGTATTTTATTTGATTCGTTAAAATGATTTGTAGGATATTGGATTTCATAAACACATAACACATCAATAATATGGGTCGAATTGTATAGAGTTTAGAGAGAGAAAGTGGGAGCCTTTCTAGAGACAAAAAGTAAAAGAAAACATAGAAGGTTAGATTGAGAATAATGAAAGGTCCAACCCTCTACCTTGGGAGGTAGAGGGTATTTATAGTTACAAACTAAACATCCTCCTTCGGACTGTGGATCAGGCATACAGTGGGTTAAGACCCGTCCGTCCTCCACGGTGTTGCGCTAAACTAAATAACTAACTAAATAACTAGTAAATAACGTAATGTCTACGAGCTAACTTATGCTAGATTATATATGGGGTGACCGACTCTTCACTATGAAATTTCTAATTCCTAACAATCTCCCCCTAAGGGAGGTCACCCCATGTTTTACATTTCGAATCCTAGCATTCTATTAAATCTTCAGTCTTGAGCTCATAGACATTAATTCTTCAACATCTGCATCTTTGTGCTTTAGCAGTGATTCTTTAAAGTCCGCATTGAATTGTACTTTAAGTGGAGGTCTTTAACTAATCCACATCTTTGATGATCTTCGAGCTTTCAATGAGATCATCAGCCACAGCAAATCTCTCTGGATCCTCCATAGTTGTGTTGCCTTCATGTGATGGTGTGACTTTTGGACCGACATGCTTACACTTTTGAATCATGACATCTTTCCATCAGAGTAGCGGAAGCATTACTGGTTCATGATATTTGCGGCGCAAGCAAGCATAGTATGAAATATCGAGCTAGGTTATGTAGATATGCACCAGTCCATGATTTCTTCAAATTAAGTATGGATGCTGTGAGCATGCGGCTTTGGATTGACTTCTCAATTCGATCAGCTGCAACCGTCCAAATGTACCTGCAAACAACAGTTAGCAATTAAAACACACGAAAGTGTCTTTGATCACTTTCGTTGAATTGAGGTACACGCCCACGGTTCCCCATTGATCAAGACAAGTATTGCTCGTGATCGTAGGATTCCTAAGAATCTCCTTGACAGGGTTTCAGCTCTTGCGTTCTCAAACCGAAACGTCTCAAAGAAGACAACACGGAGTGAGTGAACCAATGAATTGAGATTCACTGATTGATGAAAATGATTTGAAAACAATCGCGTATTGCATAGAAGAAAGAGTTTTGCAATACGACGAAGGTTTTATGAGAAAGATCAATTTTCAATCAAAAATACTTTTTATATTTGATAGGAGTACACATTCGATGTGCTAGAGAAAAGAAGATTCGCACATCGAACGGTTTTTCCAAAAGTATTTTTTCAATCAGAGATACTTTTTGAATTTGAAAACATGAATACACATTCGACGTGCTAGAGAAAAGAAGGTTTGCACATCGAACGGTTTTTCCAAAAGTATTCGTCAATTCCAATCCTGGACCAAGGTTGATTCAAGATTGAATCTCCCCATCGTTTCTATCCAGTTGTCACAAGCTTGATCTTTTGCAAGATCTCACATGTCACCCACCAAGAGCTTGTATGATGTTGGCTCTAGAAGGATTTCCATCTTCATCGTGAATATATTTACATATCACTCGGATGTTCTGGCAATACCACAAGGATAATGCGTAGGACTCTTAATATATTCTCACTTTCCACATTGTGTGAAACAGCAAGTCTTCATTAATTTTGTGTCCTAACGAGATCTTGTGGATGATCTTTTGGCTCTAGACTCAATAGTGCACATTTGGTTCCTATGCCGGAGACTAAGGAGAGGGTCTCCTTCTTCAATATCAACAATCTCTAAGAGAAAGTCGAAAGATTATGTCGGTTCCTCGTGAGAGTGAAACAAGCCCTTTTAAGAGGAACTTGAGTAGCTGGAAAGTTTTAGTGCAGTGCGTCACTGGGTCCATGACGTCTTGTCTTCAATACCGGCATTACCTTGGTAACCACCAGTAGCATATGTATTGAACCCGGTTTCTGCCCTAAGGTTGAATTATTGGAGGGCTATTTCTTT
>OU343216.1:75520049-75542289 GCA_910596185.1 Chrysanthemum makinoi | reverse complement strand
TTTACTTTTGCTAAGAGCTCAATAATATGAAGAAGCATATTAGGGAGTTAAATAAAAGGAGTGATAATGTTTTTGAAAAGGTTAAAATTCTTAGAGAAGAGTTGAAGAAGATTCAGTGTGAGTTGGATAAAGAAGATGAGATGGTGTTGAATAGTGCTTATAAGAGTGCTGTTTTGGATGAAGAGAGGTTGTTACAGCAAAAAACTTAGGTGGAATGGTTAAGGGAGGGGGATCACAATAGTGCTTATTTTCATAATTTGTTGAAGGGAAGGGGTGAGTAAAGCAGGATTTTCGATTGTTAAAGATGAGATGGGGAATGAGTACTTTGAGGAGAATGTAGCTGGTTTGTTTGTCTCTCATTTTCAGAAATTTCTTGGTAGTAATGAAGAAGTCTTCCCTATTGAAAATCCTAAAGACTTGTTTAACAAGAAGATTGATGACGAGAAGGCACTTTTACGTCGGAAGATTACTACTGAAGAGATCAAAGTTGCTTTGTTTGATATTGAAGATAATAAAGCTCCTGGACCAGATGGATTTACAAGTAAGTTTTTTAAAGCTTCTTGGGATATAATTGGTTTGGATCTTTGTTCTGCTGTTAGTGAATTTTAGAAGTGGTAAAATGTTGGGTGCTCTTAATACTACCCTGATTTCTCTTGTGCTTAAATGTGTTAATCCTTCTCTTGTTACTGATTTTAGACCCATTGCTTGTTGCAATGTGGTCTATAAGTGTTCGATAAAGTCATCACTAATAGAATTAAGAGTGTTCTTAAGGATCTGATTAATATCAACCAGTCTACTTTTATTGAGGGTAGACACATTAGTGATAATATTATGCTTGCTCAAGAGCTTATGTGTGGCTATGTTAGTAGAAAGAAAGTTGGTAGATGTACTTTTAAAGTGGATATACAGAAGGCTTATGATACTGTTTCTTGGGAATTTTTGAAGTTCTGTCTGGATAAGTTTGGGTTCCACAAAGTTGATTAATTGGATTACGATGTGTTTGAGATCTACATCATTTTCTATATCAGTTAATGGAGAATCACATGGGTTTTTTAGAGCTAGTAGAGGGCTTAGGCAAGGGGACCCTATATCCCCTTACCTTTTCACTATTGTTATGGAAGTTTTTACTCTTATGCTTGGTAGACAAGTCAGTAGAGAGAAGAAGTTCAAGTATCATTGGGGGTGTAATAAAATGGGTATTGTTAGTTTGTGTTTTGCTGATGACCTTATGCTATTTTGTCATGGAGATAAATTTGCAGCCTCTGTACTTAGAAGAGCTTTGGATGAATTTTGCCTTTCTTCTGGTCTTAGGCCCAACATGACTAAGAGTACTGTTTATTTTGGTAATGTCAATGATATGATTAAGCAGGATATCAGGTTGGTAATGCCTTTTAGGGAAGGTACTTTGCATGTGAAATATCTTGGGATTCCTTTGGATTCTAATAGAAGTACTAGGAGTGATTGTATTGTGCTATTGGAAAGTGTTAAGAGGAGAATTGATAGTTGGCAGAACAAGCATCTATCTTTTGCTGGGAGGCTTCAGCTTATTGCTTCTGTTCTCAACTCTTTAAATGTTTACTGGGCTTCCATTTTCATTCTTCCTTAAGGTATATGTGATGATATAGATAAAATGTTAAAAAGGTTCTTGTGGAAAACTGATAAAGATAAAAGCATTAGTTATAGTGTCTCTTGGAAGGAAGTCTGTATGCAGAAAAGTGAGGGAGGGTTGGATCTTAAACCTCTTCGCATTTGCAATGAGGCATTAATGGCCAAGCATCTTTGGATTATGATTGTTAATAAGAATTCTATTTGGGTTAAATGGGTGAAATCTCAGTGGCTTAAGGGAGACAGTATATGGGTGACTAAAACTAATCAAGACAATTCTTGGAGCTGGAGACAGATTTTATCCCTAAGAGATAAAGTGCGGGAATTTGTTATGTGTAAAATTGGTAATGGCAAAGAGTGTTTTTTTTGGTTTGATAAATGGAACACTGGGTCCTTTGTGCAAACTGATTAACTATGCCTCTCTGGTTCAGAATAGTGTTGACATGAAGGTTAAAGTTGCTGACTTGGTTGTTAATGGAAGTTGGAAATGGCCTAGTAGTTGGAATTCTAGATTTAAGGAAGTTCTTAACTGTGGAGTTCCCCAATTGGTGAATGACTTGGATGATAAAATGGTTTGGTATAATAGAAAGGGGGTGGAAAAGAAGTTTTGTGTAAATGAGGAATGGATGGCTATGAAGACTAATTACCCTGATGTTATTTGGCATAAACATGTTTGGTTTAATCAGTGCATCCCTAGGCATGCATTCATCCTGTGGATGGCTGTCAAAGGAAGATTGAAGACACAAGATAGAATTTCTAGATGGCTTACTATTTAAGATATGAGGTGTCCTTTTTGTCATGATTGTAAAGACTCTCACAGCCATCTTTTCTTTACTTGTAATTTTTCTAGAAGACTGTGGGAGAGGTTAAAGGGGATGGCTAATCTTGAGGATATTTCTAACTCTTGGGCTCAAATTATTTCTGGTATGGTGAATAAACCAGCAAACAATAATATCTGGAGTGTGATAAGAAGACTTGTGCTAGGAGCTTCTGTCTACTTCATATGGCAGGAAAGGAACATGAGGCTTTTTGGGAACCATGGAAGAACCATTGATGAGCTGTTCAAGGTGATTGTGGAGACTGTTAAGCTTAGGATTATGGGCTTAACTCTCAAAACTACTCCTGATATCATCAAAGCTGCCAAGGTATGGAATTTTCCAATTGATAAGATGCATAAATATAAGATTATGATTGATGATCTTTTAGGTGAGATGGGGATATCTATGGGAATGATAACTGATATGTCCCCTTTGTTATGTTGTATGTCTTTTTGGTTTAATTGTGGGTGGGAAAACAGGGATCTGGTGATTATTTGTTTGAACATTAGTATAATCTGTACTAATGATGATAGTGGTTGCCAGTTTCTGATTTTCTTGGTAGTAATCATGGTAATAATTTGATCCTTACTGTTGAGAAGGTTTCCTATCTGGAGAATGTAAAAATATTTTACTGGTCTGCTGATGGGGGAGTTTGGTATAGGTTGATTTGTTTGAATTGGTGGAGGCTTTTTGGATGGTATCTGTTATTATATTTGCAGGAACATCATTGGGGTTTTTTTTGGAGTTGGTGGTCTGATTTGTGCATGCTGATGTATTATTCTGGTTATGTTGGTGGATGCAACTGTTGTACTCTTTTCCCATGCTCAATCTTTGTCCCACTGGGTTTTGGTTGGCATGGGTTTTTAAGGAGTAAAAGTTGCTGGAAGCATGGAGGATCTAGCATTTATACAAGAATTGGATCGTAGTTATGACAAGGTTGTTGTGACTGAGTCTGTTACATGTGTTCCTGGTTATTAGTATTATCTATAGTCTGATTTTGGTGTTGTCTTAATGTAGTTTCTTTGTATTGGTGTTTAATCTTGTATGGTTTGGCTGCCCCTCTTATCTGTGTTAGATTGTATGCTGCCTAGTGGTCTCATACATATGGTGATGTTTCAAGATACTCTGGTTGGTCCCAGGGTACTCTTTGATGTATTCAGAATATGTGGTGATCCTACGCATGTTTAGGTCATTTGTATTGTATAGTTTGAGGGGTTTTATGTTTGCCATGTGCTTTTTGTGCCTTTGGGGAGCAGTTAGGGATGTGTCCTATCTGCTTTTTGTCCCCTTTGTGCTTTCTTTTGTTTGTTGCCTTTTGGCTCGTTTCTCTTTATAAAATTTACCTTTGAGAGAAAAAAAATATTCAAGCATAAAAGATGTATGCTATATATGGAATAGGCTCAAATCCTCACAATTTAGTGGAAAAGGGCAATAAATGTGCTAGCAAATGTTATCGATCCCAGAATGGATTGCAATATTAATCGGAACACATCTCAAATTTTTCAAAATTATCGATTTCACCAGTGGATTGATCCAGTTATTCTAATATATTATCCTATAAGCATGAAAACAACTAGATCATAAGGGCAAACAAGTTCACTAAATTTTAAAAATTGACCCAAAAATTTTGGAATTTAAAAACTAGTTTCGTTTTTCCTATTTAACTTCCCCCCACACTTAAATTAAGCACACAAAAGAAAAATAACTTAACGACTATAAAAATATTGCTATTATTATTTATTACTATTACTATAAGAAAACTTTAAAAAATAAACTAGATATGACTTTTTCTTTTCCCAAGAGTTCTCAGTAGCTCCATTGAAACGCACAAAGAAGCGGAGAAGCAGGTCAGCGCGAAGCATATTAAAAACCCAACTTCTTTAGGGAATCATGGAGACCCGCCTTATACCTCTCTTATAGTTTGTTCACAATGGGTGAGCCTTACTTTCGAGGGACTAAAAAATCAATTTATAAAATAATATACCAAAAAAAACAAAACAAACAAGGCAAAAATAACAAGGAAGCAAAATAAATGAATTGTGAAAACTTCAAAGCATGTAAAGTAGGGAAAAATAAAATCAACAAGTCTGAGATAAACGAAACTTCCCGGGCCAAGAAATCGCGATCGAACTCTATATGATAAGATGCTAAGCAAACGCTAGCATAAGCGCGTGAGATCAATCGATTTCTCTTTCAACCAAACATGTCCAATCAAGAGTGTAAGGTTATAATCCAGCCAATCCTTCCTCCAAGAGCTTATTAAATCTGCAAAATAAACAAAACTACAAAAACGCGTAAAATCCTAAAACTCACTTTCGTAGGCATCACGGTTGCATTTAACGTATGCAACAAGCCTTTAAACCCCTCGGTGGCCCGAGTGGACGAGTTATAGTCTCATGAGGGTTTTGAACATACCCACAAAGTTCAAAACACTTTTTATTTTTAAAAACACATGTACTTATTTATTTACAATGTACTAAATATTAACAAAACTTAAAATAGCAAAATGTTGAATAATAATATAAATACTAATGCTCAAGTATATTAGGAATGATCCTAAAGACACTTAAACTTATTTGATCTAAACACGAACACACAAAAACAAAATACGGAAAACATTTTTTTTTAACGATTGGTCCAGCTGATCGGTCAGGGGATCTAACCGTCGGTTGGGATGAACCAAATGTGACCAACCTTCCAGCCGAACCGGTTATGGGGGGTGACCGATCGGTTGGAAGAGATTTTTTTTTAAACAACTCTTAAATGACTTTTGAAAAATATTTACCGAGAGCTCCAACCGATTCGGTTAGAGTTGTTTGGGTGGTTTTGGAGGTTTTTTTCGCAAACATTTTCGAGCACACTCAGAAAGCAATCATTGAAATGAACATTTTTAGAACACATGAGACGAAATCCCAACATCAAAAACTTGATTTTGATACCAAGATCAATTGAGCAATTATGAGAAATTGAGAGATTTTTTGAAAGAAAACGCAAAGGATTAGTTAAGCAAACATCATGAGCAAACACCAAGAGCAATCAAACAAGATCAAAGAAACAATCATTCATGAGCAAAAGCAATATATCATTCAAACAAACTAGCAAACAAGCAATCAATTCAAGCAAACAAGCAAACACAAGAATACGCACGCAAGTCCCGGCAGCGGCGCCAAAAACTTGATGGTGACGATGCCGGAATTATCATGCAAGCAAACAAACAAGGTATTAAACAAGAAAACAATCAAACAAACAAACAAGTACAAAGCAAGTCCCTGACAGCGGCGCCAAAAACTTGATGGGATCCACCGAGCTTTAAATTTGTAATCAAGAATTACCGGTTAACTAGGAACACATTCGGGCAAGTATACCCTAGTCAAGTTGTAGTATAGGTTCTGGTAAATCAAGGTCGTCCTAAGAGACTTGGTTTTACTTCAAGTGTCGTTTGTTTGTTTAAGCAAGTAACAAGGTCGTGGTAATGATTGTCACGGATCAAACCAACAAGAAAAGCAATATGAGACAAGTACACAAAGAACATACATGTTAAGACAAATGATCACAAGGATATTAGGATGTTTAGTTTGGAAAACATATTATCAAAGATAGAACCCATACTAATTGTTTAGTGTTTTATAAATCAAATATGCATAAGCCTCAATCAAATGGTCATGTCATGAGCCTTATGCCAACAACAACAAAGAATCCCTTGCGGCCTTAGACTTTCAAATTTATTAATTTGTGAAGTTCCATTTACTTGAAATATAATGAGAACACATATTCAAAAGACTCCTTTAGGCCATTATCTAAATTAAACCTTTACTTGTTATGTTTATTAAGTTTCTCATACAATTGTCACAAAGTACAAGACCAACACATTCGTCGACTAATGAATTGAAACTAACCATTATTGAGAATCCTTTCGACATTAAACTCAACAATGATCAACCAAAATAATAAACAAGAACAAGTTCCAATTTAACCAAATATGATGTTATCAACATATTCCAAACAAAAACTACAATTATCCAAACATCCTTTTATCACAAGTTATCATATGAAATAAACAAGTATCAAGACAACATTCACAAGACAAGAACACATCACAAGAATCACATAATCAATACAACCAAAGAACCAAACATAAGTAATAGAATTCAACATCATAAAAGTAACAAAGATGTACCTAAAGTAAGATTACAATTGGCAAGGGTGAAGGATTATAGCAACCTTCAAGCCTCCAATCAACTACAACTTCTAACCAAGCTGGAAAATTATACCCGAAAACCCTTCTTTAGCACTTGAGCATTACTTCTGGAAATGGAAGAGGTTTGTGGTCTTTTGGGGAAGATAAGTTGGTGGAAATTCGTCCTTAAGGGTGGAGGCTAGAATTTCACACCTTGAGATGGAGAGGGATTGAGAGGGATGATGTGAGAGAAGTTCTCTCAAGTTGGGATTATTGGTGGAAATTCATCCTTAAGGGTGGTGGCTCGAATTTCACACCTTGAGATGGAGAGGGATGGTGTGGTTGGTGGAAATTCGTCCTTAAGAGTGGAGGCTCGAATTTCACACCTTTGGGGAAGGTAAGTTGAGAGGGGATGATGAAATGAGGTGCCAAATGGGTCTATTTATACTTGAACCAAGGGCTAGGGTATTCAATGCTTTTCATGGCCTCCAAGGAGCTTAGAAGGACCTAGAATATAGTCTTAAAGGACCTAGAACCGAATAGAACATGTTAGGACTCTTATTGATGAAGAAATGGCAGAACCAGGCCTCCCAGTCGATTGGTTTAGACACCAGCCGATAGGGTGGTCTTCTCGACAACCCTCTAGCCGAATCGGTTGTGAGGCCTTACCAATTGGTTGAAGCCTTTTGACAGAAAAGGTCAAAAACCAAAATAGTATATATTTCTCTTAGCTTTCTGTGGCCGCTTGAATCACCTAAATCGGAGTTCGTATGCTCAAAATATGGCCAAAATGGTGAAGGTGTGTCGGGAACAACGAGGCTTCCAATATTTCTTCGTTATAGCTTCTTTTCTTCATTTCTTTCTCGTTTTCCTTCTTGAACTTTATTCTTGAGTCTTTGGACCACTATCTTGATGACTTTATCTTCTTAAATGTACTCCACAAGTCTTGCTTTTGACGGGAATTCTTCGTACATGGATAAATCTTCGTATTTTACTTCTTTTTCCGTCTTCTTCTCCATTTTCCTGTACTTGGCTACAAATGAACTAGCATACACACTTTGATACGATTAAGCAACAAAAGAATATGATTATAATCAAATAACATGCATAAAAGCACGGATAACGCTACTAAAAACATGCATAATTTGAGCGTTATCAAGAGTATTATCTACTAATCCCATGGTGTATTTGTGTTCAACTAAGAAAGTCTTAAGCCGATCGTACCAAGCTTTTGGTGCTTTCTTAAGTCCGTATAATGCCTTTTTAAGTTTGAAGACATGATGAGGTTTTTCAAAGTCGGTGAATCTGGGAGGTTGTGCGACGTATACTTCTTCGTTAATGAACCCATTTAGGAATGCACTTTTAACATCCATTTGGAATAATTTAAAGTCATGAACGCATGCATACGCAAGTAAGATTCTAATAGACACAAGCCTAGCTACCGGTGTATAAGTTTTGTCGTAATAATTTACTTCTTGTTGATTATAGCCTTGTGCTACAAGCCTAGCCTTGTTTCTAGACACTACACCGTTTTCATCCATTTTATTTTGAAAGACCCCTTTCGTTCCAATTATAGTTTGATTTTTAGGTTTTGGAACTAATTTCCAAACATTATTTCTAACAAATTGGTTTAGCTTCTCTTGCATAGCAATTACCCAAGATTCGTCTTTTATTGCTTCGTTTATGTTTTTCGGTTCAACGGACGACACAAAACAAAAGTAGTTACTTTGATTTTGGGCTTGTGATCTTAGTGTTCTTTGGTTTAATTGTCCTATGACCTTTTCTAAAGGGTGACTTTTGGATTCTTTGATACTTATTGTTAGATATTGGATTTCACAAACACACTATCAATCACATATAAAGTCGTATCATACAAGAGTTTAGAGAGAGAAAGTGAGATCCTTTCTAGAGAGAGAAAGTGAAAGAAAACATAGAAGGTTAGATTAAGAATGAGAAAGGTCCAACCCTCTACCTTGGGAGGTAGAGGGTATTTATAGTTACATAATAAACGTCCTCCTTCGGACTGTGGATCAGGCATACAGTGGGTAAAGACCCGTCCTTCCTCCACGGTGTTGCACTAAACTAAATAACTAACTAAATAACTAGTAAATAACGTAATGTCTACGAGCTAACTCATGCTAGATTATATTTGGGGTGACCGATACTTCACTATAGAATTTTCTAATTCCTAACAATCTCCCCCTAAGGGAGGTCACCCCATGTTTTACATTTTGAGTCCTAGCATTCTATTTAATCTTCAGTCTTGAGCTCGTAGACATTAATTCTTCAACATCTGCATCTTTGTGCTTTAGCAGTGATTCTTTAAAGCCCGATAACTTTGTACTTTAAGTGGAGGCCTTTATACTGATCCACATCATTGATGATCTCCGAGCTTTAATTGAGATCATCAGCCACAGTAAATCTCTTTATCACCCTTTATTGTGTTGCCATCATGTGAAGTTGTGACTTTCGGACCGACATGCTCACACTTTCAGGATCATGACATCTTTCCATCAGAGTAGCGGAAGCTTTACTGGTTCATGATATTTGCAGCATTGTAGCAAAAACATAGTATAAAAATATCAGAACCAGGTTATGTAGATATGCACCAGTCATGATCTCTTCAATTAAGTGTGGATGTTGTGAGCATGCGGCTTTGGATTGACTCCTCAATTCCGATCAGCTGCAACCGTCCAAAAGTACCTGCAAACAACAGTTAGCAATAAAACACATGAAAGTGTCTTTGATCACTTTCATTGAATTTAGGTACACGGCCCACGGTTCCCCGTTGATCGGCATACAAATCTTTGCTGTGATGATCGTAGGATTCCTAAGAATCTCCTTTGCAGGGTTTCAATATGCTCTAGCCATTCTCAAACCGGAACGTCTCAAAGAAGACAACACGGAGTGAGTGAACTAGCAAATTGAGATTCACTGATTGATGAAAAATGATTTAAAAACAATCGCGTATTGCTTAGAAGAAAGAGTTTGCTATACGACGAAGGTTTTATGAGAAAGATCAATTTTCAATCAAAAATACTTTTTGTATTTGAAAAGATGAATACACATTCGATGTGCTAGAGAAAATAAGATTTGCACATCGAACGGTTTTTCCAAAAGTATTCGTCAATTCCATTCCTGGACCAAGGTTGATTCAAGATTGAATCTCCCCATCGTTTCTATCCAGTTGTCACAAGCTTAATCTTACGAGAAGATCTCACATGTCACCCACCAAGAGCTTGTTTTATGTTGGCTCTAGAAGGATTTCCATCTTCATCGTTAATATTTTCATATCACTCGGATGTTCTGGCAATACCACAAGGATAATGCGTAGGACTCTAAACATATACTTACTTTCCACATTGTGTGAAATAGCAAGTCTTCATTACTTTTGTGTCCTAATGAGATGTTGTGGATGATCTCTTGGCTCTATACTCGATTGTGCACATTTGGTTCCTATGCCGGAGACTAGGGAGAGGGTCTCCTTCTTCAATATCAACAATCTCTAAGAGAAAGTCGATAGATAATGTAGGTTCCCCGTGAGAATGAAACAAGCTCTTTTAAGAGGAACTTGAGTAGCTTGGGAAGTTTAGTGCAGTGCGTCACTGGGTCCATGATGTCTTGTCTTCAATACCAGTGTTACCTTAGTAACCACCAGTAGCATATGAATTGAACCCGGTTTCTGCCCTAAGGTTGAATTATTGGAGGGCTATTTATTTTCACCCTTTTCATATTCCAATTATTTTTCATTCTTCAACCCCTTCAGTGCTTACCGAGACTTCATGACTAGAACTTTGTTGGGTTTATTCTAGTACTAGCTCAGTCTCAGTCCGCACTCTTCCCATATCTCATTTTTCTCCTTTTTACAGAATACCTAAGGACTCTACACTATCTAGTGGATTTTCCCTGGGTAGATCCCTCCGGTTCTGGCGGATCGTGGGAACAAATACCTAACCTAACCATCCTTATAACTCCATGCAAAAATAAATTGGTCGGTCTTTGGGTATTGTTCTTTCCTTCATGAAACCAATTGAAAAATCATTTGGAAAAACAATCAAGGTTCTTGTGATACGAGATCAAAGCATTTTGTACCTTAATAGTTTTGATCATTTAGAAAACCTCCCCCTCAACATGTACGTGTGAGTTAGAAATTGTTTGGCACATGGAGGCAAGAGGACTTTGAAATCTTTTCTTTGATCACAATTTTCATACGAAAAAGCCATTTGATTTTCTTGGTAAAATTCTCCCCCTCAATATGTGCATAGGATATTTTAAAACATTTTATCACATAGAGGCAAGAGTTCTTTTGAAGCACATCCACGATCACAAAAGCCATTTAGAAAACCATTTGAAAACTCAATCAAGGTACTTTATGTTAAAACATAAAAGCTTTTGTACCTCAATAGTTTATTTTCTTTAAAATGCTCCCCCTCAATATGTGCTTCGAGATTTGAAAGCGTTTAGCACACAAGAGAGAGCAGCATGCACATTTGAATCAAAACGATCACCTTTTATCGAATTTCATTATTAAATCACAAATTCTCCCCCGATCAAAAATATCAAACCCTTTGAGATTTTGGATCCCAAGTGATTTAATTAGGTTTAGAAAACATGGGAGAAAATGTGGCCTTGTTTATATACTCATCTGGTTTTTGGATAAATCCTCCTCCTCAACATGTGCATTGTGTATTTGAAATCATTTGGCACATGGAGGCAGGAGTGCCTATAAAGGACTAAAACCAATTCCATTTAAACAGATAAGATATTTAAATCACGATCTCTACCCCGATCAGAAATTTCAAACCTTTTGAGATTTGTGATCCCAAAAGATTTAAATCATTTAGAATATTTTGGGGAAAGACGTGGCAAGATTTGATTTTGAAAAATGACAGATAAGGACCATTTTAAGACATTAAAGATTGTTAGTATCAGGTATGATTGTTTTTTAAGATCTTTAAGTAAAATAAAACAATTTCACAATCAAACAAGAACAGAAAAAATTTCATTTTGAAAGACCTTGATTCAAAAGAAAAATCATACCATGACAGAACATTAAATCTTTAGATCACCACTTATTATCGTACAAAACGGAACTTTTGTGAAGAAATATCGTTTGAAAATATTTTATTTTAAATCACTCTCCCCCTCAATCCATGACAGAAGTCAATAATTGAGTGACTTATGTTTTGATAAAAAGAAATCAGTGATTTTCAAAAATTAGTTCAATTTATTTTCAAAACAATATTTTTCCATTTTCAAAAACAATTTAATCAAATTAATCAAAATTGTTTAAAATGGTATCCTGCACAAAGATACGTTAGGTGGTTGAGAAGCTTCTGTTGTTGTTACTGTAGGGTTTGGAAGAAAACCATCTGCCGATGCAGTGAGACTTCTTCTTACGTTGCATTTTGAATGCCAATTGAGGTCAAATTAAGCTCCGTTTCTTCAATCACTTAGAAGAAAACCATCTGCTGATGCAGTGAGACCTCTTACGTTGCATTTATGCCAACTCTCCATGGAAGTCCAATTAAGCTCCGTTGTAGAAGATAGAAGTCATCATCTCTTAAACATTCACCACCAAAGCTTCCAAAGGCTCTTGAATTGAAGAAAGAAATTGAACCATCAGAAAGTGAGACTTTGGCAGCTCCCCCCCCCCAAACCGAAAATCCTTTGGATGAGCAGATTCGAAGCTCTATTTCAAGCTTTCCTTAGCCAGGTGCACAGAGAAGCACACCATTATCATAAATCCCGCTGCTCCTTTTAAGACCGATAATCGAGATTCTCCATTCGGGGTTATATCATCCAATAGAACACCAACAACGTTTCATCCCACACTTAAATAATCTTCTCAAATTTCTTTTCCACTGAGGTCTGAAGCAATCCATTCCAAAAAGGTGTCAAGAGAACAATTCCCCCAAGTAGTTGAATTGAAGCAGTCAGTTTCTTTGTATAATGCTCAAGAACTCTCTTGAACACACATCATGAGGGAATGAAAACACCTTCCCATGTTCACATTTTTCTTCCCGGATGATCATGTATGAAGCTCAAGAACCCGAAGTACACCAATACCCAAGAGCTCTCCCGAATACACATCATGAGGGGAATGAAAACACCTCCCCATGTTCACATTTTTCTTCCCTGATGATCGTGTATGAAGCTCAAGTATCCAAAGTATACCACTACACAAGGAAGGAATAACTGATAACATTGAAGAAGCAGGCCAAGTCACTGATTATCTCTGCGGATGACAATCTCTGCGGATGTCAACTCCGGAATAAGTGATTATATCTCTGAATCACTGATTAAGCCTAGGGGTGAAAACGAGCCGAGCCGAGCCCGAGCCTACCAGGGCTCGAGCTCGGCTCGTTTATATTTTAGAGAGCTCGAGCTCGAGCTCGGATCGGTTCGAGCCTTCAAGTTGGAGCTCGAGCTCGGCTCATGATATGATATAAAAGCTCGAGCTCGGCTCGGGCTCGGCTCGTTTGTGATGCATCTCGAGCTTCCTTGTTCGAGCTTGTTTATCTATAGCTCGTTTATTTGTTAATGAGCTCGTTAGTTATTTTTGGTAACAGGCTTCATTTAGTTATAGATCATTTTATCAGTCAAGTTAATTTTTTCTAATCTATAATATCTAGTAGTATATATGCTGTTCTATCTACTCAAAGGCTTAATAATCCACCTAAGTCAACAACAGTGAAACAAAAACCTTAATCGTCTCTATTCCCATATCCATATCAAACAACATGAAGAACGATCTCACTTTATCAAAAAGAAAATTTAGAACAAATGTTTAAAGATAAAATAATCATAGATCACTCGTAAAGTCGAAATATTAAAAAAAACAACCAAAGATCTCAGATTTCTTTCGTTCGTGGTACAATAAACTTCAAGACCTTCAAAATATCAAACACACGAAAAAGAAATCATCATAGATCTGTAACTTTGATATCATCCGAATAAAAAGAAAGAATTATAACAAGTGTGTTACATTCTTACTTTGATTTGTTAAAAAAAAAACACAAATCGATTAATACCTACCCGAGACCTTTAAAGATCTTGAAGCCGGAAAAAATGAGTGGTTCTTCACTCGTAGAGTCGTAGGTATGTTGGTTGTTGTGTTTTTCACAAAGAGAGAAGAAGATGGGTTTGGCTGCGGGAGTATAAAGGATGTGATCATGTGAGTGAGTTTAGGGTTAACTTTGTGATAAATATTGCGATATATAAGGATTAGTTTTGGGTTTAGTTTATTACATGGGCTGAACTCATAATTATATCAGAGAGAAATGGGCCTAGTGTTTTACTAACATATTAGCATATTTGGGCTAGCTGTTTGAGGGTTGTGTATGTAAAGCTCGTTTAGGGCTCGCGAGCCTATTCGAGCTTTGTATATAAATCTCGGGCTCGGGCTCGATTATTAAATGAGCTTTAATATAGGCTCGAGCTCGGGCTCGAGCTTGTTTAAGCTCGGCTCGTTCGAGCTTTTTACCGATCCGATCTCGAGCTTTTCACGAGCGGCTCGGCTCGTTTCCACCCCTAATTAAGCCCTCAAGTGAAAACAGCTGAGCGCCCCCAATGTACACAATTCTCTCTCCCCTGATGATAGTGATTCCATCGAAATCACCACACACTTGTGTACCTCTTTTGTCTTCAGAAACTTTCTCTTACATCTCTTCCCCCACATAGTTGGAATAAGAATACTAAACGCCTTGATGAGTAAAACCTTGAGTTTCTCTACGCTCATGACATTTGTTTTCCCGGGATATCTTCAATCACTTAGAAGAATTAAGTTCATCAAGTTTACTCGCCATGAGTCAAACCTTGAGTTTCTCTGCGGTAATAACATTTGTCTTCCCGGGATATCTTCAATTACTAAGAAGTATTAAGTTCATCAAGTTTACTCGCGTTTAGATGCTTGTCTCCTTCCCCCTTGCTGGTTTTGACACTTCAGTCGCAAATCATTATAAGCCCGTATACTAGCAATTTGTTGAGAAGAACACTTGAACTCTTGTGAGAATCAACTTGCTGAAGACTCTCTCTGACTATTTTTATCAACCCTTATGTAGACAATTTAAAGTGACCACTGAAGAAGAAAAACTGATATACCATACTTGAAACTGAAGTCAACTTCCCCACATTTGTATCTTAAGCTTGCACCTAATGATGGAAGAACGGTGTAGAGAATTTATGCTTCAAGCAAATCTCTAAGTACTCACTACCCAAACAAAGTATGAGACATTAACACCTCTTGCGATTATCCACACCGTCATATGCGTGTGACACTGAGTAAAACAACGTAACTCCTAATAGTGATAGTTAACCGGGTCTTCAACCATCCACCTCGAATGCTGGTAACTAGACAAACCAAGTCTTCAACTCAAATTCTTAAGCCGAGCAAGTTATCAAATAAGAACACGCCTTTGTGAAAGTCAACTTCAATCTCAAATAAGTGATAAATGATTAGCTCCGAAGTAATCAACTTGCGTCAAATGTCCAACACGTGAATAAATGTACAACCGGATGTACATTGACCACTAATGAACCGGAACAAATGATTCCTCAACATCAATTCCATCTTCCTAAAGATATACATATAGAAACTGATCTGGAAGATTCACCAATAATGTCTTCAAGCAGATGAGGTAGTCATTTTCCTTAATGTTCATGTGGTTGATTTACAGAGTGCACAATAATCCGTGAAGATTTGGTAAAGGAATACCAAAGAGCGGATCATTTTTCATGAACAATAATCCGTGAAGATTTGGTAAAGGAATACCAAAGAGCGGATTATTATTCAATAGTGCAACTGCAATATTACAATAGTCAATATCAACGTCTCGAGGAGTCACTGCTAAAGAATATGAGCAAGTCTAATTGGGGATTGCATCTGACTTATAACTCTCTCCCAATTAGTGCTCTCCCCTAAACCGACAGTCTGTTTGATAAATGCCCAGATTAAGAAGAAGTCTTTAGATCGTTAAATGCAACTCGTCTTTAGTCTTCTAACATGTAGCAGAAAATGTAGAACAAACTGTAGACTCGACCTTCTTCAAGATTGTGTAGTTGGGGAATAGATAGTTAACATCTTCAACTCACACCAAAAATCATCCCACCAAAAAGCATCCCAATTAACTTACATCTTGCAAATCCCCTTAACTAAAATCCCTCCCAATCAAACAAGAACATAAAGATGTTCATCAAGGAAATCAGCAATCAGGCCGCAACGAACACACAAGATGGTAACACCAAACTACCAATCACATCAAATAAGAACAGAGAGATTGTTCAGAATCATCATGTTGATGTATTCGTGAAGCATTAACCGGAAGCACTTTGTCGATAAACTCATCAATCCGAGTGAAGATGTCAACCAACGGCTCTTAGAAGAGAAAAACTCCATGTGAAGATGACCCGATAAGAAGAAGCTCGGTTCTTACATGAGTTTAGAACTGTATGACCATTTATATTCTCAAATATCAATCAACAATGCAAAAAATTCACACTTCTTCTCCCCTCAAGAATTGCATACGGAGATGCCATTCTTGACTAAATAAGTGAAATCATCCAAAAGTATTCTATTCACACTTCTCCCCCGCAAAATTAGCACATGATGTTGCCATCGTCATTATAGTTGAGCAAGTGGAATAAGAAAAAAATCAATGGTAGCCCGGTTCACTTGATGACTGAAGCGCATGGAAAAAGTATGAAGCATGTTGATGAGAATGGTCATTAATAAGAAGATTTCTCTTCTTTAGAAGATAAAGCACACTGACACGTACACTTTTCTTTTCTTTAGAGTACTAGGCATGAACTGATGTGTTCATACGTCATAGCCGAAAGAATATCAAGATTGAGTTACTTGAACCCGTGAGTTATGAGATATCAATCCTTGTGTTATCCATACTTTAAACCAGTCCATGTATTGAAGGATCGAAGTATCTGCAACTGAGTAAGGTCTACCTGCACTAACATTACAAGCTTGATTGCATATATATTGGTTAGTGACATTAGTATCCAAACCCTTTGGGGTTTCACGGTCAACCTTGATTTTGTCATCAGAAAACAGCTTTCCGGTAGGAATCCACCTAAGTCCAGCATCCTAAAACATTCTACCTGACGGTATCCACTTATGGCAAGGTCTAGGATTGTTAGGCTTCTTATGCACATTGGAAGACTTATCCTTATTCCTATTTTCCAAAGATTTAGCAGTTGGTATCCATCTAGGCGAAGTTTTTGGTTTGTTTTGCTTCACAACATGTTGAACCTTAGTCACATTAGTAGTCTTAGTGGATTGTGTCTTAGCATGTGAATTAGGAAATTGTTTCTTTTGTGGAAAAGACTCAGAATTTCTAGTTTTGTTTTCTACATGCTTAGCATTCATATGCACATAACTATTCTTAGATGCACGCCAATCCCTAGTCTTTTGAGTGTTCCTAGGTAGTGGTTTACAACTACTAGCAGTGCCTTGAAATCTCGTAGAATTCCTCACCTTAGGTCTTGCACCTAAAATTCCGTCTTTTCGAATCTGTGCCTTTTTCCTAGCTTTTTCTAGATAATAGTTCTTCCACAAGTCATTCATATCAAATGAATTATGGGTTTTAATGCTTGGTTTTGACACTGTTTTCGAACTAATCCTAGAGGTGCTGGGAGTAGAAGTGGCTACGTGTTGAGGGTTAACGGAGCTAGAAGCCTTATTCTTAGGTAACTCAGGTGAAGTGATTGGTTTTGACAAAACATGTTTCTCATCAACTTGGGAGGCAAACCGTGTTTTTGAAAATTTTGGTCTTTCAGATATAAACGCAGTAGGCTGCCTAACAATGGACCGGTTTCTAATGGGATGAGAAACTCGTTTCCCCAAGGTTGATGGTTTTGTAAACTTAGTGTTCACACTTTTCCCTACAGTTTTCCTAAGCTCATTTTTTAGGGCAACAATAGCGAAACTCTTTTCCTGAAGTTGAGCTTTGAGAACATCAATTTTTGCTATCAAAGAGTTTGTTTGTTCTATTGACTTAGTTCTAGCTTCTTTGACAGAGTCACTTAGTTCTATGTGACGCTTTCTCAAGGACTCATTTTCCTTTAGTAATTTGGCCACACAAACCGCTAATTCATCATTTCTCATTTGAATATCATCAATAGCATTAACATCAGAATTACTTGTAACCAAATTACTTTTCACATGCATATTAGAAATATGTTTCTTCAAATTGTTGATAGTTGAATTTTTGTCTTGAAGCTGAGCTTTCAAAGTGTTCATTTCAAAAAGTTCACGGAATTCAGGAAGTTCCGGATTTTTACATGGTTTGTTAATTTGGAAACTTTCTTCTTTACTTTGTATCGCAATTTCAAGTGAAATGCAATGTTTTTCAAGATTTGAGAATTTGTTTGAAAGTTCATCAAAAGCCTTTTTATCAACCATATTGTTTGTTTTGAAACACTTAATCTCAGACTTAGCCTCAGTTACAGGACATTTATCAGATTCATGTTCAACATCATGATCAGTTTGTTTAAGAACATTAACAGATTCATTTTTTTGTTCAATTAAGGGTACCTCAGCAAATGACACGTGTTCATTTGTTTTTCTAAACTGCTTACGCATTACATTTTAGCAGAGTCACGAGTGTTGCTTGTATCAAGATTGTCATTCTCGTATTGCGGTATTCAGTGACAACTGCGATCAGACATCCGATGCATTACCCAAATCAACCATACTACCACTTGATTGCACCCCACATTCATTCATTTTATTGTTCACATCATCCACTTCTTTTGTGACAGGAGTTACCGAGCAGCTGGTTACATCATTCATTGTGGTCTCTGATATTCTGCATTCAGCAACACCAGACCAATTATCTGATACATTAACCGACTCATCACAACTATCTCTCAACTGCACCTGAAATTCATTCAAGTTTTCATCCTTTTGTGCAGCTTCCTCAATGTACTTTTCCACATTATCCATGAGTTGGATAAATGTCTCAATGAATTCCTGAATTTCCATTCCAGTATGTTTCTTGAAGGAAATTCCAGTCAAGTGTTGATCGTAATCTGCTGAATATTCTCCATTGATGAATGGCTGAAATTGGTTGTGGATTACCTAAAGTGCAGCACTGGAACAGTTCTTTTGAACCTTTTCTTTATCAATTTGTTGTTCCAATTGTTCTAAGTTCAATAGTAATGTTCCCGTTAATGTGGATAAATCTTGACGGAAAAGTGCATTGCATGTTCGTTCCATTCCTATCGGTGTGAGTAACATGAGATGTGAGTGAAGTAGATGATAAGGTTCAATTCTACTTTCCTTTTGCATGGCATTCTGTAGCCTGAACAGGTGCAAATATTTCTCATTGGACTCGGAGCATGAAGAACTCAAATCATCATTAATTGATTCTATCATCTGTAACCGTTTAGTATAGCTAATATTCTCTTGGTTGTCAACAGCATCATACAGTTTGAGTACTTCTGAAATCACTGAATCAGGAGTGTAAGACATGATGTTGAAGAATCAACGGGATTTTACAAGTCTATGATTTAAACCGAGAAATAGAATCTTTCGCGGGATTTTACTAAAATCAAGACCAAACCATTAAGCAATGACCAATGGAACGTGTTAAGAAGACTGATGGATTGTCACAATGATAGACAATTGTGTGTTAGGACTTAGGATTGTTTGTAGGAATAGCAGAGATGTTGTTTGGTTGAGATTTGGATCGGTTTATGCTCGTTTTTACGGAGAAATTTAGGTCTAAAATCATAAAAACCTCAATAACTTCTGTTCAGAGTGGATTTAGGCCTCGAAGGTTGACCCGAATATTCGGCGTGGCATTCTCCTTGTTCTCACGGTCGTTTTGATGGGTAGAACGCTGAAAACAGAGTTACGGTTCAAAAGTTATGGCCGTTTGAAGTTTTGTCGATAAAAGTCAACTTTTGGTCAAACCGCTTCAATCAACACGCATCCAGGACAACTCGCTTCCAAGACAACTCGCTTAAACGACAACTCGCTTAAGGCACAACTCGCATAAGATGACAACTCGCTTAATAGACAAGTCGCATGAAACACAACTCGCATAACCAAACAACTCGCTTAATAGACAAGTCGCATAAAACACAACTCGCATAGGCAACTCGCTTAAGCAACTCGCATAGGCAACTCTCTTTAGATACGTTGAATCTGGACAAGTCGCATAGGAAACTCTCTTTAGTATCAACTCGCTACACAATCAACTCGCTTAAAGAAACAAGTCGCTTATACCAAGTCGCATAAATAGTCAACTCGCTAAGTAGCCAAGTCGCTTATACCAACTCGCTTCTAATGAAGAAGCAACTCGCATCCAAGAAACTCAACTACGAGTCTCAACTCGCTTTGTACACTTTACACAAATACCCACTTTATCAATCAAAAGCAACCAAACCACAATGATTTAAGCCTTCCAATTCAAAACATAAACACATATGATGATTCTAAACACAAAAGTACAAGCAAAATTCAAACTTTAACACTAGAATTTATCCAAATGATTCAAACTCTTCTAAACACTTATAACCCCAAAAACCTTATGAAATCCACCAAAACAAAGAGCATGAAAGATGAGTGATCAAACCATGGCTCTTGATACCAATTTTTAGATATTGGATTTCACAAACACACTATCAATCACATATAGAGTCGTATCATACAAGAGTTTAGAGAGAGAAAGTGGGATCCTTTCTAGAGAGAGAAAGTGAAAGAAAACATAGAAGGTTAGATTAAGAATGAGAAAGGTCCAACCCTCTACCTTGGGAGGTAGAGTGTATTTATAGTTACATAATAAACGTCTTCCTTCGGACTGTGGATCAGGCATACAGTGGGTAAAGACCCGTCCTTCCTCCACGGTGTTGCACTAAACTAAATAACTAACTAAATAACTAGTAAATAACGTAATGTCTACAAGCTAACTCATGCTATATTATATTTGGGGTGACCGATACTTCACTATGGAATTTTCTAATTCCTAACACTTATAATTTCTTTATTTAATGGTTCATCTTCCTTGTCATTATCATTAATTTCTTGACTTTTAACAAGTTGTCTTTCAACTAAGTCATCATCTACCAAAGGTGATGTCTTAGAGGGAGGTAGACTTTCGTCGAATGTTATGTTCAACGATTCCTCGACTCTCATTGTTTCTTTGTTTAAAACTATGTATGCTTTGCTAGTTTGTGAGTAACCAAGAAACACACCTTCATAAGACTTTGGGTCAAATTTGGTGAGACAGTCTTTGGTATTTAGAATGAAACATTTACATCCAAACACTCTAAAGTATCCTAAAGTGGGCTTTTTGCCTTTATATATTTCATAAGGTGTTTTGTTCAAGAAATGACGTATTAAGACTCTTTTTAAAATGTATGTTAAAGTGTCAACGGCGTTACACCAAAAATTTTGAGGTATGTTTTGTTCATTAAGCATTGTTCTACTCATTTCTTGAATAGTTTTATTCTTACGTTCTACAACACCATTAGATTGGGGTGTTCGAGGAGCCGAAAAGTTATGTGTTATACCATTTGTATCACAAAAGTTTCCAAATTGTGTTTCGTTGTCAAACACGCGACCATGATCCGTTCGGATCGACACAATGTTAACACCTAGTTGATTTTGAATTTTCTTACTAAGTATTTCAAATTTATCAAAGGCTTCGTTTTTAGTTTTCAAAAACATTGTCCAAGTGAACCTTGAGTAATCATCTACTATGACCAAAGTGTAGAGGTTGCCTCCATAACTTTTTATAGCGGATGGACCAAACAAGTCCATATGCAAAAGCTCTAGACACTTAGATGTGGTAACCATGTTTGTAGCCTTATGGCTACTATGAATTTGTTTATTAATTTTGCAAGCATCACAAAAGTGTTGGTCATATTTCAATTTAGGTAGGTTTCTAACTAACTCTTTTGAGGATATGTTTTGAATGAGTCTCATATTAGCGTGACCTAAGCGTCTATGCCAAAGATTAGAGTTATCATCTAAGGTTGTTAGGCAAAGTTTTCCTTTAGATGTTCTATCTATTTTCATGACATATATGTTATTTTTCCTAACTCCTTTAGCTATGGTGATACCTTCTCTTAGTATTTTACTACCATTTTCTTCAAATAGTACTTTATACTTTTTATCACATAGTTGGCTAATACTAAGTAGATTGAATCCTAATCTATCAACATGAGCAACATTTTCAATAGTTAACTAGTTATGAGCGATCATACCTTTGCCAATGATTTTGCTTTTGAGATTGCTACCAAAAGTAACATTACATCCGTCATACTCTTGGTATGTTGAGAAGAAACTTTTGTTACCCATCATGTGTCTTGAGCATCCACTATCTTTTATCCATTCATCAAGTTCTAAGCCAATTTTCAAGCATACCTATGACACAAATAACTCAAGCGTTTGGTCCCAAATATCTCATGGGTCTGTTTGGGTTAATAATACCATTTACTTGGTTCATGTATGGAAATGATGGGTAAGGGTTCCATGACATGTAATTTGGAGTTTGATATGGTCTAGGGTAGTTTTGATTCCAACCGGTGTGTTGATAGTTGGGTTGTATGTTGTAGTTGCTTTTGGAAAAGGGGCGTTTGGCAATAGGTGTTTTAGGCCGTTATTGAGTAGTTTTAGATC
>OU343216.1:75505877-75519949 GCA_910596185.1 Chrysanthemum makinoi | reverse complement strand
TGTTCTTCATATTGACACTGTAAAGGCCTTTTCCTAGGAAACTTAAGTAGAACATGATCATCACTAGGCAACTTAAAGTTAGGAGATAAAACCAAGCAATCATTATCTGTGAATAGAACAAAATTCCTCTTGTCACACATTTGTGACACCTTTGAGCAATTGTATTTGAGTTCCTTCACATAGTACACATCTTCAAAGTCAAATTCTGGTCTTGATTATGACTTTACCAGATAATCCTTCACCTATTTCTCCTCAAAAGAAACATATCCTCTATTCAAATGGTGATAATAAAGATAGGATAGATTTCAGTCATGTGCACAGGAACACCACTATCTGAATAGCCAAGATCATCATTATTGTTGGAATGTCCTGCACATAAAATAAAATTAGTTCCTTTTGGGGACCCAACCATTCTTACGACTTGGATCGCCTCGTGCATCAATGTAATCATATTTCTTGAGTAAGCCCATGCACTTGTTGGGTTGAGTGGTCTTTCCACTTAACAAGCCGAGCTTAACATCATTGCCCTTGTTTCCCTTTGTAGCATTCACTTTAGAGCCAACATATTGCATTTTAGGCTTAAAAGTATTAACTTTTGGCCTATCATTATTAAGTCTTGGCTCATAAGTATTAACCTTTTTCTTGTAAAACTTGATTTGTTCATCGAGAAAGTTAAAGGATTTTCTGGATTTAAAGGACCTTGGTGAAGTAGATGATGATTTTGAAAAGTTTCTTTTAGGTCTTTCATCAAATACTCTGGGTTGTGGTCTAGCAGTGATAACTGGCCTTGCATTATTCAAAGGTTTTATGCCAGTTTGAGAAAAAGCTGCTCTGGGGGTCATGATGGGTTGGGGTCTCATAGGTTGTCTACAATAAGCACTGAGATGAGAGAAACTACCACACACAAAGCAAGATTTGTTATACATGACAAATTCATCTAAATGGTGCTTTCAGATTTAAGCGGTTCGGTTCTCTTGTTACCACTAGGACTAGATGACTGTTTCTCTACATCTCAGCATATTTTCACGGGCTTTTAACAAGTTTGTCAAATGATCTTCTTGGTTTAGTGGCCATTGTTGCTTTTGGTTCATTAGACTCTACACTAGCCATTTTATTCGATTTAGACACCTCAGGTAAGGAAGTGTCACTGGCACTTTCAAACACTTCATTAGTCTTTTCAGGGAAAGAACTTTTTATTGTAAGGCCTCTGAAAAATATGGGTTCCTGAAACTCTGCTAAGCCAGTGTGGGTGATGTGCTTTCTGTGTGCAAGTTTTAAAAATTTATAAACACGAATTATCCGGTTATTACTATAAACACATACGAGCAAGTATACTCGTTCACGATAGCAAAGGTGGCTAAGTCGAGATCGTCCCAAGGGATTTTGCTTTTGAAATTGTTTTAAAGATTGGTAACAAGAAAGCTTTGTCAAGGCTCTCTCCAAAAATGATGGTTTTAGTAAAATTCAATATAAAGAAACATATACTTGTGTGTAGTCTACAGGCAATCATAGTAAGTGTTCATGAAGGATTGGTGTAAACTCTTGATGTGATGTACAAATCATAAGCAAATGATTTCCAACCCATGGTTTATGTTTTGTAAAATCATTTTAAGAACAATAACATATAGGTAATCCTTTCGGTCCTTATCCTAATGATTATCCTTTAGAAAATGCATTTGTTTTTAAAATGTTCTTATTAAACTCGTTCCTACGAATATTTCAACTTTCGTGATGAAAATGTTTCTAGTCTTGTTTCAATAAGTAAACATGGTGGTTGTCAATCACCATATCCTCATACTAGTCACGTCATAACTTTTTTGGAATAAAACACAAGAGAAATCCTTTCGGTCCTTTTTCTTAAAACATGTTTTACCGACAAATCAAACAAGACTAGTAATTTTCCAACAAACTCATTTAAACAAGATCATATATACATGCATCACATATGAGAACAGTAGCATGATTTCCTACATCCTTACACACAATTATATTCAAGAACTACTCCATGATAATTATAACAAAACACAAGTAATAACAAAGTAATTCCAATAACTCAAGAGAATAGAAATCCATAACAAGTTTCATAGAATACCTAAACTTTTGGGATTACAAGAACTAGAATTCATGGATTATAGCAACCACATGCCTCCAATCGCCTAGCTTAACCGTATAACTCCGAATGATCAAAACAATGGATGAGAATGAGTCTCTCCAACCTCCTGGACGTTTTACAGTAGTAACTAAACTTTTGGGATGAATAAAATAGTTGGTAATTGATGAGTGCTTATTCACTCATCATTTTTACCCATCTAAGACCACAAAAACGTCTAAAAACACGGAAATATTACCAATTATTCTACAGATATCCTTGGAGTGTGTTTTATGTGTTTCGGTACAAAGGATCAAAAAGGGCAAACGGACATAAATGGTCGGATTGGAAAAGCGTGCTTTCTGCAGGATGGGCCGGAAGATAATTTTCTACATTTTGAGCTTCGGGATACACATTTTGGGAGTGAGCTTGGGGAATCAGACGGAAAACCTAACCCTAAAATCCAAAATTTCCATTTTACCCTTTTTCCGAACCCAATTTAGCATTTTTAGCCCGAAAACGTTTTAACTTAAAGCAACTGTTTTTATTTTATCTATTTCTATTTACAACAATTTTTTTTTTTTTTTTTTTTTTTGTTTTTTTTTGAAAACCGATTTTCATCAAAATTATTTTCTCTCTAAAAAAAAAATTTAAATCAAAAACAGAAAAATACTTGGTTTATTTAAAAACCTTTTAAACCTTCTACCCTTTGAACCCTCTTCACTTAACCTTATGAACCCCTCCATTTATAGCCAAATGAACCCCCACTACTCTTTTGACCTTCTTCCCTGGTTTTACCCAAAACAGATAAACTCACTTTTTACCCATTTGCCCGCCAAAAAACCATTGGCACCATGTTCCCTCTTGTCTTCTTCCCCAGGCTCACTCTCACCACACTGATAACCACACCAGACCCTCCCCCACAAGCACATGGTCTCACTTGCCATGTTGGCAATCCTAAGTTACCCCATTGGAGCTTATGTGAAGACTTTAAATGGACGGCTTAGATCATACTCCTTTGTGCCCAAGGATCAATGAATGGTGAAGATTAAATGTAAAGAAACACAAGTGCTCCATACAAGCTCACTGTCTCACATAAAAAGCACACAGCTACAAGACAACAAGAAGAAGACTTTAGTTCTAGTTTAGTATAAAAAGATAGTGAGGCATCTTGTAAAAATTTGTCTAGAATTTTTTTTTCCAAGTTCTAGTACCATTTTACTTTTCCTATCATTTATATTTCTTGTAACTTTTTAATTTCAATGCAATTTAAATTTCTGTTTTTAATTCCATTGCAATTTTAATTTTTTCATGTTCTTAAAATTCCGTTTATTGTGCTCTAAAATTGTTTGTTAAAGTTGTTTCCTTTCAGTTTAAGGTTGTGTCATCGATGCACCTCAGTTTTAAAGCTTCTCCATCTAATTTTTTTCACAAAAGTTTCATATTCTGCCCAGTAAAGGGTGTTTGGAACAGCACCTTGAGTGGTTCAAGACCCAGTTTTGACCCATGTTGGAATTCAAAATGGTTTTATGAAATGTTCTTAGCAATATTTTAGTCTTTACAAGTAGTCAAGTTTCAAAGATAGGATTTAATGTAGTGTTTGCAAGTAGTTAGTAGTATTAGGATCTTAAGTTTCAGCTTATTATGTAATTTAGGTAGCTTTTAGTAGCTTATATTTGCTCTTGAATAAGCCCATTGGGGTCAATTTTGACACTGCTGCAGCAATGGGGCTGCGTCCTCATAAGCTCACCTTTTGAGCTAATTTTGAGAGCTCTTATAAGCTCTAATGATTTCAATTTAGTTTTTCTAGATAGCCAAGTCCAAGAACTTTTTCATTTGATAGCTTTTAGAAGTTTTAACTTGGCTTAGATAGCTTAAAATTTGGCTTGAAATTCTCCTCTTGGCTGATGCAGTGCGACAACGGCATGCTAGAGTAGCCCTTTATTGGTTCATTAAGCTTATCTAGTGCTCACTTTAGGTCCCTTGTAGTATCTATTTAATATGTTTTAGCTTTTTAGGTACTTTAGTGCTTATACTAGTGCTTATTTCCCTCTCCTTTTGCTAGCTTATTTGCTTGTTAGATAGCTATTCCATGATTATTTAGGATGAATTAGTTGCTTTTAGTTCTCTTTAGTTTTATATTAGAATTGCTTTAGCTTATAATCTTTTGATAATCTGTTGGGGAGTATTTACATGTACTTATTTTAATTTGCTACTGTTCAGTTTTTTTCATAACTTATTACCATTTTTCATAAAAGAAGATTTCATAAAAAACACTTAGTTTCATCCTAGTTATAAGCTTGAATGAGTAAAAGAAAAAAAGAAATGTTGGCAAAAAGTGTCACTGCCCAGGTTTGAACGTGGGTTGATCGCGCTCTCCAAGGAGAGAAAACCTCAACAGCAGACTCCCTTACCATCTGCACTAGTACATTTCTTGTGTTAGATATTGCTTTCCTAATTATTTAAATGCACCCTAGCAGTTTTAGCTTATTCCCCTTTATTGCTTCTTTACAGCTTATTTCCAATAAGCAAGCGCACCATTTTTTTATTTTTCCTAGACTTAGTTTGATTAAAAGTATTTTCAGTAATTTCCTCAGATTTTTATAAATTAGTTTAGTATTTTTTAATAATTAATTTAGTTTAAATTCATTTTTAATTCATAATAAATAAAATAAAAGTCGAAAAAAATACCGGCTTTTCCTAAAATTATTTTTAGTCGTTTAGAATGTAGGAAAATTGGTTTTGCATCCGTAGGCCTTAAATTGCAAAGTTTTCACTTTTGGGGCTCGGGATTAGCCCGGGTTTTCACGTTTTTTCATTTTATGCCCTAGGACGTAGTTTAGCTTAGTCTTATAGTTCCTCATGCTTAATAGTTGATAATTTAGTTATTTACTTTGTTTACGTGCTTTATTTTCATTCCCGTTCTTTAATTCATAGAATACCGTAACCAAAACCTTAAATTCCCGATCCATTCAGGCACTTTAATTCCAAACCTCAAACGTCACCGTCAATTCACACCTCGTTGGGAAACGACCCGGGTAATCACTTTCCCGGTATCACTTATCGAGTATTCGCAAGTTTTGCGTGTCGACCTTTTTCCTAAAAGGTTGGTTTGTAATTCTCTCTCGCGCGTGTACTACGTATTTGATATTTTTATATAATAATTGACTCTATCAATTTGGCGCCGCTGCCGGGGAGGTTGTGTTGCGACAATATCATTACGGTTTGACGATTAGTGACTTGAAGATCCTTCCTCGTGAAGTTATTTGCTTTCTTTTGTATATATATAAAAGCTCAAAACCAAAATATTTTCCTTTTCAAAATTTATTTTCCCTTTTATGTTTTTTATTTATCAAAACCCAAAAATATTCTTCTTTATTACTCTTATTCGTTGATTCTATTTCTTTTACCCTCCATCCATTTAATTCTATTCTTCGTTATCCTCTCAATCGCATAATTCTATTTCTTTAACCCTCTATAAGTTTAATTCTCATGGCGACGATCGATTATAAATCGTTGTTTTCCTTATGAAACCGTTATGGAAGAGGATCGGCTTTATTGTCTCAATCACGATTGTATCTCAGTGGCGGTGTGGAAGAGGCGGTGCAAGGAAATATTGCTATTGGTGCGAATTATCGATAAAACTCTCTTGATAATTCTCCAAGTTTTCGACCACCCACCTCAACCCGAAATACGTTCTAATGTTGGCCAACCCGTTCAAGCGTCGGAGTTTCCCCAAGCACCCACCGAGGGTTCTGGGGGCGATCTTTTTAAACTTCGTGCTTTTAATCACAAAATTGAAAAACTTCAAGCCATGGAGAAAAGGTCGAAATTAGAGTTGATCATGTTGAACCCTCGATTCCTACTCCCTCTCCGGTGAGGGAAATGGAACCGGAGACCATCACGGAAGTGGTGGAAATTACTAGCTCTATGAGCACACCACTTGTCCACCTCGGAATCTTCAAGACGTTTCTCAAACGAGGATGATTTCCTTAGGGCTGGAATGAACATGATTGAAAACTACTTTAATGAACTTCGTCAAGGTTTAAATCGGCAATTACCAAATGTGAATCCGTTTCCTACTCGAACCGAGATGTCTTCGTTCGATCAAGAGTATTGCTACTACGGTTGTGGAGGCGTGTTACCAAAAGGATTTCGTTGCTACAAATGTATGCGGTGGTGTGGAAACTATCTTCTGATGGATTATGTTCGATTTGTGCCGATAATTCATTAAACTTATGATTCTAATCCAAATTCCTTCAATTTTCCTCAAAACGATTTCAACTACCCTCCACAAAATTCATATGAACCACAACCGTACTATCAAGATTTCAATGATCCTTCATTTCAGAATTTCTCTCCTCAAATTCCTCATTATGATTACCAATGTCAATCAAGGAATCAAAATTACCATGGACCTGATCCTTGTTATAACACTCCTTGTTTTGACAATCTCCAACCTCCACAATTTCCGTCATTGAACAATTTCCCGTCATTAATCAACATCCTCGTGAGAAAAGTATGCTAGAAGAACTTGCCGAAGACCAAACGTCTCGCAGCGAAAATCTATGCTAAATTACTTGAAGAAGAGGAGCGAGCAGCTCAGTTGAAATGTATTGAAGAAATACGAATCGAAGAAATGGCACTTGCAAGACGTGCTTTCGATGGCTCGACTTACATTGACGATGATGAGGATTCCATTCAAATGAAAGACTATTATGAGAGCTTATCTGCCGAAACCACACACGAAGAGCCCATTAACTCTCTAAGTATGGGGGACGAGCATCTCAGCACTATTCCAGAAACGGAATCGTCTTGTGTTGAGAACCTTGTCCCAATCCCAAGTGAGTGTGAGGGTATCTCTGAAAGGATGTGTGATGAGCCTATTGATGATGATTCTTCTCCTCCCACCCCTAATGATTCTGTTGAGATGATCTCCGAGTCTGAAAATGACTATACGTCGTTTGACGATTCCTAATCGTGTGGAGACATGGTATATTGAGAAATTCCCGAGCTCGTCGCTTAGAAGTGAGATTTTGAACAGGAAGATCGAGAAATTGACACTGATTTTGATTCGGATGATGAAGATATCCTTGTTGTATCCGAGAAACCTTTCACTATGGCATTCACTAATCCTCTTTTTTATTTCGATTCAATTCAATCTAGTCTCAGATAACCCAATGTTTGACATTCAGAATGAGGATAGTGACCTTTACTTGGAAAACCCCATTACCTCTTTTAGAACTCGGATTCTACTTCGAAGAAAGCATAGTGGCAATCCCCGACTTTCTTAGACCTTCGAGGAGTTCGCCGATGAACTCGCTCTTATTGATCATTCTCCACCAGGAGATGATAATGTGCACTTCGACTTTGAAGCCGACTCAGAATTGGAAAATCTTTTATACAATTCACCTTTTGATTCGTCGAGTGACACTCTTATGGAAGAGGTCGACTCATTTCTTTCTCGGGATGACTCGATGCCTCCGAGTTTTGAGAGTGATGAGTGTGGCTTAGATCCATCATCCACCCGTCCGCTGCTAAACGCGGATGATGGAACCTCTTCTAAGCCCGATACGGATGTTTTCATTGCTTCAGTGGTGGATAAGATTGTCGAACATTCGCTTAATGTTCCTCAATCTAATATTTTGCCCACCCGTCCCACCCGTTGTCAACTCATTGACACTCTCCTTTCTTATCCCATTACTTCTACATATCTTAACTCTTACGGGGTGAATACCATCTTTGACCGGCATTTCTCATCTTTTAAGCGGTTATATCTCATCGAGTGGAACTTTCACACATTCAATGTTTATCCAAACCATTTGAATGAAAGTCCGATGGAGATTCTCTCTTCCACTTGCTTCCCCATGGACCAATGAATTCGGGGTCGAGTCAAGCTAGCGACTCGGTGAACAAAAACAGTAGCATTTCATGGGTATCCACCCATGTTTCCGACTTCTTTCTATTTTCTAACACTAAGTGTGGAAACCCCACGATGTTTTTCTTGTTGTGTGTTTGCTCTCTGTTTTGGAATTCCGTAGATCGTGATGATTGATGCTTTGTTTTCAATCAGTAGCCAATATCCGATCTTTTTGCTACGCATTATCTAGGGATATCTTTATAAAATCCTTTATGCGAAAAAAAGATTTCGTTTCCACACTTGGCTAGTAGTATTACCTTTTTCCGTTCTATAGTTTCGTTAAGGCGGTACTTTGAATATTGAGGGCAATATTCAATTCTAAGTGTGGGGGGAAATTCTAGCGAATTTTGATCACATATGTACCTTAGTACCCTAGCACCCCGTTTGACCAAAAATTTTAAATTTTTTATCGCTTTAAGTAAGTATTTACATTTACAAGAAGTGCTTTGCACAAAATAATTCGTTAATGCTTTGGTATTAATGGTAGTTTAGTCTTGATTCGGCTAGAACAAGGGAATCCGACTCTGCTAGAGTGTTGATCTAGCTGCTCTCTTAACATTTAGGCTAAGGTTTTACGCGTTGTGCAAATGAAAATGCTAAGCGTGGAGTAGTTGGTTCTCTTTAGATCTTATATACGTAATCTATGGCTTTTCTCGGAAGCTAACTAATTGGACTAAAATACGTGCTCATTGTCAAACTTTTGAACATTCAAATCGACTTGTTACAATAAAAGCGTTTTTAAGCAAAATTGATTTAGAGTCCGAGTTCAACTTTTTATTTAAATTTTCGAGAAAGCATACTTTCTAAAATTCTGAATAATGTTGCAAAATGAAAGTATCGAAAAATGCTTGAATGATGCAAAAGTTGCAAGTTTAAAGTTCAAAGTCAAAGTAAAAAAAGGAAAAAAGTGAAAATTGAAAATGCAAAAAAAAAATGAGTTATGTGAATAAAAGTACTATGTTGCTTATGAATAAATGTGCGAAACATGCTTTTTCTTAAATTTAAATCGGAAGTTGAACTCGTATTCGTAAAAGTTGTCTAAAAGTTTGACGGTAATTTGGAAATCCTGATTTCAAAGATCCCGAAAGCTCCGATACTATTCTCGAGGGTGAAAACCTAGCCTCCTTAAAAGGACAAGATGAGAAGAAAGTCGCTACATGGAGTGATCTCACCTTTGAATCTCGAATTTCTAAATTGTCATCGGTTGTAATCCATTTAGGTTTAGTTTTAACTTAACGGTAGCTTAAGTAAATCTTTGGAATCGAATTCCCTGATTCGGTACTATCCAAGGGTGAAAACCTAGCTCCTTAAAAGGACAAAGCTGAGGAAAGAAAGCATGGAAAAGGCTCTTTCGATCCTTAGACTTTCATCGTTTTCGGTGAGTTAGTACTTTAGTTAAGTGGATAACAACCATAACAAATGTCGATTTCAATGGTCAAACTTTTGAAAATGAGCACAATCACTTAAATTGTATAAATTGCGGGAGTAAAAGTTAAGTCTCGACTTACATAGATTATTGATATAAGTAGTGTTAGCATTTTACAAAAGCGTTTGCACAATAAGTTTAAGCTTGGTTTGAGAGTATAAAAAAGAGGATGACGATTATAATTCCCTGGAGACACCCATTTTGTGTGAATCCGTTCTAATGCCATGTTTTGATAATCAAGCACGTTATTTATTTATGTTCAAGTTTAAATTTCTCGTTGTTGAATAAGAAGTGAAACGGGGTATTCTTGGTATTTTTGATCCTTTCATTACTTTATATGATCAGATTGCTAGGGACTAGCAATTGATAGTGTGGGGGGATTTGATGAGTGCTTATTCACTCATCATTTTACCCATCTAAGACCACAAAACGTCTAAAACGGAAATATTACCAATTATTCTAGGATATCCTTGGAGTGTGTTTTTATGTGTTCAGGTACAAAGGATCAAAAAGGGGGCAAAAGCAGAATGAAATGAGCTCGGTTGGAAACGTGCTTTGCAGATGGAGCCGGAAGATAATTTTCTACATTTTTCAGAGCTCGGGATACACATTTGGGAGTGAGCTTGGGGAATCAGACGGAAAACCTAACCCTAAAATCCAAAATTTCCATTTTACCCTTTTTCCGAACCCAATTTAGCATTTTTAGCCCGAAAACGTTTTAACTTAAAGCAACTGTTTTTATTTTATCTATTTCTATTTACAACAATTATTTTTTTTTTTGTTAAAACCGATTTTCATCAAAATTATTTTATCTCTAAAAAAAAAAAAATAATAATAAAAAAAATAAAAAAAAAATAAAATAAATCAAAAACAGAAAAATACTTGGTTTATTTAAAAACCTTTTAAACCTTCTACCCTTTGAACCCTCTTCACTTAACCTTATGAACCCCTCCATTTGTAGCCAAATGAACCCCCACTACTCTTTTGACCTTCTTCCCTGGTTTTACCCAAAACAGATAAACTCACTTTTTACCCATTTGCCCGCCAAAAAACCATTGGCGCCATGTTCCCTCTTGTCTTCTTCCCCTGGGTCACTCTCACCACACTGATAACCACACCAGACACTCCCCCACAAGCACATGGTCTCACTTGCCATGTTGGCAATCCTAAGTTACCCCATTGGAGCTTATGTGAAGACTTTAAATGGACGGCTTAGATCATACTCCTTTGTGCCCAAGGATCAATGAATGGTGAAGATTAAATGTAAAGAAACACAAGTGCTCCATACAAGCTCACTGTCTCACATAAAAAGCACACAGCTACAAGACAACAAGAAGAAGACTTTAGTTCTAGTTTAGTATAAAAAGATAGTGAGGCATCTTGTAAAAATTTGTCTAGAATTTTTTTTCCAAGTTCTAGTACCATTTTACTTTTCCTGTCATTTAAATTTCTTGTAACTTTTTAATTTCAATGCAATTTAAATTTCTGTTTTTAATTCCATTGCAATTTTAATTTTTTCATGTTCTTAAAATTCCGTTTCTTTTGCTCTAAAATTGTTTGTTAAAGTTGTTTTCACTCAGTTTAAGGTTGTGTCATCGATGCAACTCAGTTTTTAAAGCTTCTCCATCTAATTTTTTTCACAAAAGTTTCATATTCTGCCCAGTAAAGGGTGTTTGGAACAGCACCTTGAGTAGGTCAAGACCCAGTTTTGACCCATGTTGGAATTCAAAATGGTTTTATGAAATGTTCTTAGCAATATTTTAGTCTTTACAAGTAGTCAAGTTTCAAAGATAGGATTTAATGTGGTGTTTGCAAGTAGTTAGTAGTATTAGGATCTTAAGTTTCAGCTTATTATGTAATTTAGGTAGCTTTTAGTAGCTTATATTTGCTCTTGAATAAGCCCATTGGGGCTGTTTTGCCTGCTTTACCTTGTAATTTCTTGTCCTCATAAGCTCACCTTTTAGCTAATTTTGAGAGCTCTTATAAGCCGATGATTTCAATTTAGTTTTTCTAGATAGCCAAGTCCAAGAACTTTTTCATTTGATAGCTTTTAGAAGTTTTAACTTGGCAGATAGCTTAAAAAAATTTGGCTTGAAATTCTCCTCTTCTTGGCTGTGCAGTACTGCAGTAGCTTGACATGCTAAGAGTAGCCCTTTA
Organism: Chrysanthemum makinoi; assembly: GCA_910596185.1. Lineage (NCBI taxonomy): Eukaryota > Viridiplantae > Streptophyta > Magnoliopsida > Asterales > Asteraceae > Chrysanthemum > Chrysanthemum makinoi. The sequence continues at coordinate 75,508,357 of OU343216.1, read as the reverse complement.
TTGGTTCATTAAGCTTATCTAGTGCTCACTTTAGGTCCCTTGTAGTATCTATTTAATATGTTTTAGCTTTTTAGGTACTTTAGTGCTTATACTAGTGCTTATTTCCCTCTCCTTTTGCTAGCTTATTTGCTTGTTAGATAGCTATTCCATGATTATTTAGGATGAATTAGTTGCTTTTAGTTCTCTTTAGTTTTATTTTAGAATTGCTTTAGCTTATAATCTTTTGATAATCTGTTGGGGAGTATTTACATGTACTTATTTTAATTTGCTACTGTTCAGTTCTTTTCATAACTTATTACCATTTTTCATAAAAGAAGATTTCATAAAAAACACTTAGTTTCATCCTAGTTATAAGCTTGAATGAGTAAAAGAAAAAAAGAAATGTTGGCAAAAAGTGTCACTGCCCAGGTTTGAACGTGGGTCAGTGCGCTCTCCAAGGAGAGAAAACCTCAACAGCAGACTCCCTTACCATCTGCACTAGTACATTTCTTGTGTTAGATATTGCTTTCCTAATTATTTAAATGCACCCTAGCAGTTTTAGCTTATTCCCCTTTATTTATTTCTTCTGACTTATTTCCAATAAGCAAGCGCACCATTTTTTTATTTTTCCTAGACTTAGTTTGATTAAAAGTATTTTCAGTAATTTCCTCAGATTTTTATAAATTAGTTTAGTATTTTTTAATAATTAATTTAGTTTAAATTCATTTTTAATTCATAATAAATAAAATAAAAGTCGAAAAAATACCCGGCTTTTTCCTAAAATTATTTTTAGTCGTTTAGAATGTAGGAAAATTGGTTTTGCATCCGTAGGCCTTAAATTGCAAAGTTTTCACTTTTGGGGCTCGGGATTAGCCCTGGTTTTCACGTTTTTGCATTTTATGCCCTAGGACGTAGTTTAGCTTAGTCTTATAGTTCCTCATGCTTAGTAGTAGTTAATTTGTTATTTACTTTGTTTACGTGCTTTATTTTCATTCCCGTTCTTTAATTCATAGAATACCGTAACCAAAACCTTAAATTCCCGATCCATTCAAGCACTTTAATTCCAAACCTCAAACGTCACCGTCAATTCACACCTCGTTGGGAAATGACCCGGGTAATCACTTGCCCGGTATCACTTATCGAGTATTCGCGAGTTTTGCGTGTCGACCTTTTTCCTAAAAGGTTGGTTTGTAATTCTCTCTCGCGCGTGTACTACGTATTTGATATTTTTATATAATAATTGACTCTATCAGTAATAGCTTTTGTGTAAACTATTACACTTTGGGTTGTGTCACACCTAGACTACTAAGTCTAGGTTCAATATATAGCAATAGAACCATTACTATATGTCTAAAAACGTTCTCTACAAGTAAATAACAGGAAATGATCGGACTCCAATGATTATGGGGAGTTAAGGCAACATTAAATGACAATTTGTGTAACTCCAGCCTTAGCAACGGATCGGTTGCCACTTGTTCACTTGCCCGGATCGGTTCAGTGGGGCTCCAACCGAATGGTTGGAAAACTTTATACCCGGTTTTGACTTTTGTTGACTTTTCTTGATTTGCACCTTTTTCTTTGTTTCTTTGGTGATTTCCAAGGCGGCCAACGATCTTTACTTGTTGTAGATACTTAGAAATCTTTGCGCTTCCTAGTCATTGAGTCCAAGAACTTCCACTTTCGACTTCCTTCCTCGGGAATCCTCCAAGCGTGCATGAAAACCGTTTCTTTATCTTTTGTGATAGCTGGCTACATATACATACACAATCTGGCGTCTTTTGCACTTCTACAACAGTTATGAGTAAATATAGCCTATTATCATACACAAAACCAACAATAACTCTACTAAAAACATGTTCATTGTGAGCGTTATCAAATTCCCCCATACTTAAGTTCTACTCGCCCTTAAGTAGGTCTAACATTTGCAAAAATCGATTTCAATGGTCTTAATACCGTGGTTCCAAAAATTTAACAATCATCTCAAAAGAAATAATCATTAATTTGCTTTTAATATGTGAAAACTTCATAATGAACCAAATACTTTAGATAACACAAGTAAAACATCTCACGAATGATTTTAAGAATTCACTCAACACTCATATATTGGTGGGTATATGTAAATCACTCAATGATTAGTCATGATCAATGCTTTTTACCATAAGCTTGTACAAGTATCAAAACAAAGAAAATAAATTCATCAAAGAGGGCTTTTATTAGGGTTGCGTTAAGGCTTTGGGTTTATAAAAGGTATGGATAAGGCATGTGATGGTTTATGAAATTGGTGTTAAAAAAATAATAAAGTCAAGTCTAAACCTCCATGTTGCTAGCCATCATACAAACCACAATCCCGAAAATGATTATATCTTCCTCCTCTTCACATATCGATCTCCAAACATATATAACTCAATTTAGCTCATTGGCTAATCAATATTATTCATATAGCACATTGGGTATAACCATTTTTTTTAAAGAATAAAAAGTCCCCCCCACACTTAGTGTAA
>OU343216.1:75470457-75505777 GCA_910596185.1 Chrysanthemum makinoi | reverse complement strand
CTCTTGGAAGCACGCTATGTCTACCTTATGTCTCCTCAAAGAACTTCCCGGTCAACGAACCCACATTCCAACTACCCACCCTAATCCTACGAGAAGGCCCTACCCTAAAATGACTCCTACCCACCCTATTCCCACCTAAACCCCCCGCCGCGTCTACCCCATCTACCCTGCCTACCCCGCCTAACCCTCCCTCACTGGCAAGACATGACCTCAGGTTACCATCACATACCAAGGCGTCTATCCTAACCCCAACACGCTACAAGAAGCAACAACAAACGGGGAAGCCGAGGAAAACAAGCCCGCGCACAACCACAAAACCGAAACAGAAATCAGGAACAACAAAATAAAGATGCACTAAAGCAAAACAACACAAACGGGACAAAAACAAGGGAATAAAAAGGGAAAGAGGTAATAAAGATATAATTTGCTGCTGCCGGGAACCCAATTCCGGACAGCAGTGAAGGCGGCCGGCGGCGGCAGGTGGCAGGGACTTCAACAGCGGCTTGGGTTGGCTTCAGACAGTCGCGGAAAGGCTCCACTCGCCGGAGGTGATAACCAAAAACACCCCCTCTTTACCTGCTAAGACAAGCACAAAAAAAAATATATGCACACAATACCTTCGGCGCGTGTAGGCGCGTTGGCTAGGTGCCTGATCAGCAAAAATGAGGGGTTATAGTCGGAGAAGGGTTAATTGACCGGTGGAGATGTTTAATTAGAAAATCTCGCCGGAAAATATTGAAATCCGGTGACAGTCGCCGGCGCGTGGCAGTTCCGGTCGACGGCCGGAAGAGGTGATACTGATCGGTGAGTAAAGGCGATGATGATGGTGTAGTTAATTTGATTATAGATGCCTGTAACTTTAGAAGGAGAAAGATGTACGGGAGAGAGGAAGAATAGAAGAGAGAGAAAGAAGGCTTTACTCATATGACCATTATAATAGGGGGAATTGCATATATACCCATTAAAACTTAAAAACTTGCATATTTCTCCATAATGCAAGTTTTTAATGCATGATGTACAATGCAATTTAAGCATGATTTGGGTATATATGCAAATATGCAAGTTTTAGTGGGTATATATGCAATTGACCCATTATAATATGTGTTATTATGAACACATGCAAGAACATAGTGTGACTTATTATATATGTTGGCCTTGTGTCCATGCGGAGCATTTTATATATATGTAGTCTATTTGACTGTATCGATCTTGTGATCTGTTTAACCTGTCAATCCATAATTCCATATATATAAACAGGTTAAATCGGATCACATATGTAATAAATAGTAGCTAGGTTGTTATTCTATAGCTTAGACCCATATGTATTCTTGGTATATATCCATAAGTTCAAGTCCAGTAATCAGATATACCTATGATCACGATGCATGGCCGCATGGGGTACGTATGTATATAGTGATGGGCAGAGACAAGGCCAGGGGGCTATTATGTTCGATTAGACTCCCGTTGTTTAGCGTAGCTGATAAGCATTAAGATCGTGACATTAAGAAAACTTTCCATTATTGTAAGGACCAAACCTGAAGCAATATAACGCCATCGATATTATGAGATATTTGAGTATACTTTGAGTAATACCGTTCTTCCAAAAGCATTGACGCATGCTCAACTTGACAACATGTCATGTGTTACAAAATGCAACTTGTTATAAAAATGTTGTTTTCAAGTGACTTCTAAGCATGGAGTGATGTTATAAACTCAACTTTTTTCATAAGTTTACCCTGAAAAAGTTGAGCTAAAGATTAAGATATTAAAAAGTAAAAGAAGGTGAACGTTAAGAAAACTTGTTAAAGTAGGTTATAAAAGTGGGAAAGAGCCAAATAAGTGATTCACGAATAGTAATAAAATGCAACTTGGGATACAAATGTAGAGTGGGCATGGTTGGACCCATTTGTGCAAATAATTGACACCCATCGGTGTTTAAGAGTCCCACCAATAGAAAAATAACTACATCAGCATAATTGAGTTTTATAATTTATAAAATTTGTAGTCTCAATTAATTCCTTAAGAAATTTATAAAAACCCCGTTTTGGCATAATTTCATACTAGACTCGTACTCGTACATAGTAACGAGATTTTATAGCGACAGATCATTTATTGGTAAAATAACGTTTATTGGTTATAAACGAAAAATAATAAAAGCTTGAAGATTTGAGGATTAAACATAATTTTTTGAAACCTGGTTCGACCCGATGGGTTGGGTAGAATACGGGTCAAATTAAACCGGGTCAACCCGCCGGGTTTGAAGCATCTCGGGTCAGCCCGGTTTTCGATGTGTAACAATAGTTTCCTTTTGAAATATATGTTTTCAACATTTCTTTTTTTAGTTTCAACTTTTCACTTTTTACTTTTTGGTTTTTTCCTTTATATATAGTACAGCAAAGTACCAGCACGTTTCGGCGGTGAATACCCTGTGACGATTAACCGGATAAATAGATCTCGATAAGACCTAATTCCACCAATTTGTATATGTTTCAACGGGTCCTCTCTGGTTCGTTTTTGGATGGGTTTTATTAGTTAGCCGAACCGGTAGCGACACCGGTATCTGGTTGAACCCTTTGGTCCGGTCCGGTCCGGTTTTCAAAACTATATATACCATCAACTTGCTAGTTTGTATGAAGCTTTGTGTGTTTTATTAATTTGTATAATGTATATAATAACATGTACTTTTCATTTTAGAGTGTTTTAAAAATAACATTAATTAGTGTTTTTAATTATTTTATATTTTGGATTATGTTGTAGCTTGTTTAAATTGTACATTGTGAAAATTTTATTGTACTTTTTAATAAGGGGTGTTTTCAACATTTATTTTTTTTTGTTTCAACTTTTCACTTTTTACTTTTTGGTTTTTCCTTTTTATTATAGTATAGCAGGGTACTAGCACGTTTTGGCGGCGGGTACCATGTAACGATTAACCGGATAAATAGATCTCAATGAGACCTAATTCCACCCATTTGTATCAGTTTCAACGGGTCCTCTCTGGTTCGTTTTTGGATGGTTTTTTTGGTTAGCAAACCGGTGGTGACACCGGTTCCTGGTTGAACCCTTTGGTCTGGTCCGGTCCGGTTTTCAAAACTATATATACCATCAACTTGTTAGATTGTACGAAGTTTTATGTGTTTTATTAATTTGTATAATGTGTATAATAACATGTACTTTTCATTTTAGGGTGTTTTAAAAATAACATTAATTAGTGTGTTTAATTCTTTTATATTTTGGATTATGTTGTATCTTGTTTAAATTGTAGCTTGTTTAAATTGTACATTTTGAAAATATTATTTTACTTTTTAATAAGGGTGTTGTAATTGGTTGTTTTTAATTTGGTATATATGTTTTTAATTTGTTGTACCATGTGAATAAATTATTATACTTTTAATTAGTAATAGGGTGTTTTAATAATAGTATTAATTATACTATGCATTTCTCTCACCTTTGACTTTCAAGATTAACTTTTTAATGTTAGACTATACACTCTTTATATGTAATATATATATATAGATAGAGCATTGCTAGACCCACTCACAAAATACACACAAAAAATTCATTCGCTGACGTGGCAGCGGATGATCGGTACATTTTCTAACAGTTTCTCTCTCTTCTCTCTTATTAAACAAATCACCCGCTGACACATCATCTAGTGGATTTTTGTGGTATGGATTTTGTGAGTGGTTCTAGCATTTCTTTTTCATATATATCCTTCCTTGAATGAATAATTACATATATATCTTTTATACCAATTTTTGGTGCATAAAGTGAATGCTTTTAATGCATTAAAATGATATATATATATATATATATGTAATTTTTGAAATAAGCAAGGATATATATATATAAAAGCCCCAAAGATTTTTATTAAGTTAAGAAGTTGAAGTGGTGATTGTGTATTTAATTTGTATTGCTAACTTTTGAACTATAATAAAAAGCTCTCTTCATTAGCAGAAGCTGAGACAGGAGAGGCAAGGTTGGCACTTGCACTTTTAGCAAAAAAAATTATAGTGTAAATTTTTTAAAATATTTGATTGTTTTTGTAATTTGCTCACCTAACAAACTGATTTGCAGTAAAGTTTTTAAAATTATCAAAGTTTGTCCCTTTTATTATAACTTTCTGGTTTCGTTTCTATTCACTAATTGACTAATATCATAACCAAGTTACTATGATAATCAAGTTATTAGTCAACAAGGAATACCAAAGCCTGTGGCATCATTTCTTAGAATATGAAACGCATGCCTAAATCCATTACCATACATTTTTTTTTGAACGGAAAAATTTTATTAAACTAGCAAGGAGCTAAAACAAACAACACATTACAAAGAGATCAAATTAGGGCTTTTAAGCCAAGCCTCCCAAGCAAACACCCATTTACATCTATTTTTACTCCATAAAAAAGAAGAGGACACTATATCGTCAATTATCATCGAGCGAGAAGGAGGTTTCTCACCAAAGAGGAGCCGGTTCCGAAATAACAAATGTACCACCATGCGATACTAAAGACTCCTTCCAGAAGGCATTTACGATTGAGGGCCATTCTAAGGTTCGAAAACCATTGGTTCCAATCTGAAAAAGAGGACCATTGCTGCCAGTCCAATTCCCACCACCTGCATATATATATCTCAGGATATCCTGAGCCAAATCACACTTAAAGAAAATGTGAGAAGCATCTTCCCCAGTAGAGCTTCAAATCGGACAGCTATCAGAATCCAAAGATATACCTCTATGAATTAAATTAGACCTAGTCGGTAAGCAATCACGTCGGGCTCTCCAAGTAAAAACATTAATTTTAATGGGGATAGATTTTACCCATCTTGTCGGTTCAGGCCACGAAGGAAGAAACATATCATCAAAAGTGTTCCGAAAGTCTTTGACGATGAAGGAACCATCTCCAGAAATGCTACAAAACCACCGATCATGAGAAGCAGAAAGGGGAACAGAATCCAAACAAGTAACTAAGGCAGAAAGCTACTGTTGTTCGATTCCACCTCGAACATGTCTTCGAAAGGAGGCATACACATTAGCAGCCAATTTATTAGCTACTAATATCTGTTTGTCTTGCTCAAGCGCAAAGATACGAGGAAAAACATTGCAAAGAGGAGAGTCACCTTTCCAAACATCGAGCCAGAATCTGGTATTACTTCCATCTCCAACACGTTTAGTACAAAAGGACATGAAATTGAAACCTTGAGATTTTAACAAATGAACTTCCCGCAAAATCGAACTTCAAGTTGAGGCCATATGAGTTGAATGTGATCCAATAGTAGTCCCATAGATAGCTCGAATGACACGAAACCACAAGGAGCCATCTTCCGAAACAAACCTCCAAACCCACTTAAGTAACAAAGCCCGATTAAGAGTGTAAAAACTCGAAACGCCTAGCCCACCATTCTTTTCGAAGCAAGAACATTATTCCAAGCAACCCACGTAATTTGTTTGTCTATAGAATCTGCCTCAATAAAAAAATGATTGCGAATGGATTCCAGCTCCTTTAAAATGCCTTTCGGGGCCTTAAAAATAGACATACAATAAAGTGGAGAAGCGCCAAGAATTGATTTTAGAAGTGTAAGCCTACCACCAATAGAAAGAGTTTTCGACTTCCATTTTGAAAGAAGATAACATAATTTAAGAATAACATCGGCCCAAGCCTTATGCCGAGACATATTCTCTCCAACCGTAACTCCAAAGTAACGAAATTGATCATTCATAATAGAACAACCAATAGAAGAGGCCGCCGTCTCAACATCTACCTGAGGAACACCGACGCCCAGGAGTTGACTCTTATGAATATTGATATGTAACCCCGAAGCAAGATGAAAGCACTTAAGGGTGTTAATAATACTTCTCAGATTATCATTAGACCACTCCCCTATAATCAAAGTGTCATCGGCATAGAAGAGATGAGATAAGGAGAGCGAATTACTTAAGCGAACGCCTTTGAACATCCCTGCATCGACAACTCTACTAAAAGATAAATGAAGCGACTCCATCACAAGGATAAATAGATATGGAGCCAAGGGGTCGCCTTGTTTGAGCCCTCCATGAAAGAGGAATTCATTTGAAGGACTCCCATTAACCAACACCGAGGCCTTACCGTAACAAAAAGTACCTCGAATCCAGTGACACCACTTTGTACCGAAACCAAAAGCCTCAAGCACATCAATTAGAAAATCCCAACGGACCGAGTCGTATGTCTTAGCAAAATCAACTTTGAAAAACATCGCGAGCTTATTCTTCCTTTTACACCAATTCAGGACTTCATTAATGATAAAGGGGCCATCCATTACCATACATGAAATATAAAATGACTTGGATCACTAAATATTGGATGGTGAGGTGTTAATTGGTAGTCAAGTGGTTTACTAGATATTTTGATATGATAATTATGAAAGAAATGTACCATTTGAAATTTGGTTTTTCGGTTAACCATTCGTTACTAAATCATGAATTGAAAAGTTATACAATTTGATTAACCAACGCAAAAACCAAAAGTCTCAATTTCGCTAAAGTAAAACTAGTATAAATACTTGATTTCAAATAATATAAGAACCCGCTTGTCCGAGTAAATTATATGAGCTATATATTACGAGTACTTTTCTAAAATCAAAAAATAAACACTACTAGAAATTAAATACTTCTAGTATTAATAATTTTTTTTACCAACGATTGATAAAAATAGCATCCAATATTTGTGGAAACAGACAAGCAAATGATTATTAATTGTGAATTAGGGTTTCGGCACTTTTGGGGATCTAGGAACAAAGTGAAGTGTGAATGGATAAGGAAATCTGCTTTCTGGTACTTGAAACCAAGATAAGTGTACTTTTTAATAATAAGCCTCGTACTAACTATTCCACATATGCAGGAATGAGGAGGGAAAACGAAAGTGTGTGTTTAAGGTATTTTGGGGTACGAGGTATCCAGCGTGGAGGTCTTGTTGGATAATAGGAAAATAAATAAAACCGGATACCGGTTGAGTAAGTGGGAAAATGACCCATTAAAGACAAAATAGTCGGGTTTAGTAGCCAAAGGGGCTATTTTTTTATTCGCTACGTCGAACTGATATTTGTGGCAAGTATGATGCTTTAATAGGTTATTAGCCCTTAGAAAAATAACTACATCAGCATAATTGAGATTTTTAATTTATGAAATATGTAGTCACAATTAATACCTTAAGAAATTTATACAAAAGATCTTTATTGAGTTAAGAAGTTGAACTATAATAAAAAGCTCCTTTATTAGTAGAAGTGGAGACACGAGAGGCAGGGTTGGCACTTGCACTTTTAGCAAAAAAAAATTGTAATGTAAACTTTTTAAAATATTTCATTATTTCTCTTAATGAACTGATTTGTAGTATAGTTTTTAAAATTATTAAAGTTTGTCCCTTCGATTATAACTTTCGGCTCGTCTATGTTCATTAGTTAACTAATATCATAACCAAGTTACTATGATAGTCAAGTTATTAGTCCACAAGGAATACCAAAGCCTGTGGCATCATTTCTTAGAATATGAAATGCATGCCTAAATCCATTGCCAATACATGAAATATAAAATGACTTGGATCACTAAATATTGGATGGTGAGGTGTTAATTGGTAGTCAAGTGGTTTATTAGATATTTTGATGTGATAAATATGGGAGAAATGTACCATTTGAAATTTGGTTTTTCGGTTAACCATTCGTTACTAAATCATGAATTGAAAAGTTATACGATTTGGTTAACCAAATCGATAAATCGAAAAAGCGAAGTCTCAATTTCGCTAAAGTAAAACTAGTATAAATACTTGATTTCAAATAATATAAGAACCCGCTTGTCCCACTAAATTATATGAGCTATATATTACGAGTACTTTTCTAAAATCAAAAAATAAACACTACTAGAAATACTGCTAGTATTAATAAAAAATTCTGGCGATTGATAAAAGTAGCATTTACCAACCATTATACGAACCAAATTCTTTAAACACAATTTTTCAATTTACCAACAAAATAGTTGTTGGTAAATGAACAAGTGAAATTAAAAAAAATGAAAATGTTTGTTACTTATTTAACGGTAAACATGTTTTTACATATTTATATTTATAATTATTGTAACGGCTAATAAAAGGCCATTGAAAAACAAAATTAACATCTTAAAAACATGCATTAAATAAAAATAAAAATAATAGAATGATTAAATAATAAAATACAACAACAATAACGAAACCCAATCCCAGGAGCTGGTATGGGGAGGTGAAAATGTAGACAGATCCTACCCCTACCCCAGGATAAACCGGGAGTAGAGCTGCTTCAACGAGACCTCCGGCTAGTGCGGGTGTGCGGTGATAAAAAGAAAAGAAAGCGGAAGACAGACAACAACAAGCACCTGCAGAAATAAGACAAAACAGGCAAACAAGTAAGAGGTCACAGACAAAAACAAAGAAACAAAGCACAAATGGACACAGGCAGACCAAAAAGTGGCAACAAAGAACAAGGCAAAAGCAACGCAGAGCAAAACAAAGCACCAAAAACAAAAGCAGGGCGAGAAAAAGCAGGCAAGCCTGAGCATACAGAGCAAAGCAAGGAAACGCACGGGGCCTAAAGCTACGGCAAAAGCAAAAGGCACGGGGCCTAAAGCTAAGGCAGAGCAAAACAAAGCTCCAAAACAAAAGCGGCGAGAAAAGCGGCAGGCCTAAGCACCCAGAGCAAAGCAAAGAAACGCCCGGGGCCTAAAGTTACGGCAAAAGCAAAAGGGACGCACCAAAACCGAAAAACGCCGAGGCAAAGCAAACAGAGGGACGCCTAAAAGCCTAACCCACCAAAAACCACCTAAACCCCCAAAAAAACCCCTAGCCCAAAAATCTAACCGCAAATCCTAATCCTATCTCTCCACCCCTTTCTATCTGAGGTCATGTCCTCCGACAAGAGAAGCTCCGACATGTCTAGCTTAATCCTATCTTCCCACCTGAGATTGGGTCTGCCCCTTCTTCTCACGCCATCTACAACTATCGCCTCGACTCTTCTAACCGGTCTTTGCTTGCGGCCTTCTCCTGACATGACCGAACCACCTCAATCTACCTTCTCTCATCTTCGAGATAATATTTCCGACATCAAGTTTTTCTCTGAAAACTCCGTTCGGTATCATGTCAAGCAAGGTTTTACCACAAGTCCATCTTAGCATTCTAAGTTCTGCCACCTCTACCCGGTTAGCGTGGGCCTTGGAGATGGGCCAACACTCGGACCCGTATAGCATAGCCGGTCTAATCGCCACTCTATAAAATTTCCCCTTTAACTTTAAGGGTACCTTCCTGTCGCAGAGGACTCCCGACGCCGCCCTCCATTTCGCCCAACCGGCTCGATCCGGTGGGTTACGTCCTCATCTATCCTCCCCGATTTGTGAATCATCGATCCAGTGTATCTAAAGACTCCTTGGGTGGCAGGATCTGGTCGCCGATACGAATATCTTCATGGTTTGACTCGCCCCTCCCAAAAACGCATCTCGGTATTGGACTTCTCTCTGCTCACCCGAAGTCCGTTGTCTTCAAGAGCCTCCCTCCATAGCTCAAGCCTGATGTTTAACCCTTCCGCCGTTTCTGCCACCAACACAATGTCTTCAGCGAATATCATGCTCCACGGAATGCCCTCTTGAATCCCTCTAGATAATGTCATCCGAATCAAGGCGAAGAGGTAGGGACTTAAGGCAGATCCTTGGTGGAGCCCAACTTTTACCGGTAAAAACTCTGAGAGCCCAACGTTGGATCTAACACGGGTCTTAGCTCCCTCGTACATATCCTTGATTACTCTCACGAAACTCCTTCGGGTCCCTTTGTCAAAAAGAGTTTTCCAAATCAACTCACGAGGAACACTATCATATGCCTTTTCAAGGTCCAGGAACGCCATATGCAAGTCCTTTTGTCTCTCTCTATACTTCTCCATGAGACTTCTAAGAAGGTGAATAGCCTCAATCGAAGACCTTCCTGGCATAAAACCAAATTGGTTCTTAGATACCCTCGTCTCCTTCTCAGCCTCCTCTCAATGACTCTCTCCCAAAGCTTCATGGTGTGGCTAAGGAGCTTGATGCCCCTATAATTGCTACACACTTGCACATCCCCCTTGTTCTTGTAGATTGGGATGACTTCACTAAGTCTCCATTCTTCCGGCATCTTAGCACCAGATAAGATCTTGTTGAAGAGGCAAGTTAACCAATTTACCCCTTCCTACCCCAAGCACCTCCAAGCTTCTATGGGGATTTGATCCGGCCCTACCGCTTTGTTTCTACCCATCTTCCGTAGTGCAACCTTCACTTCTGGTTGGCTAATCCTCGAATAGTAGCATTCAGGTCGTAGGGTATTGTTCTCTTCTTCCCCTCCTCCTTCAGTGCTTCCTCCGTTGAAAAGGGAGGCGAAATACTCTCCCCATCTTTTCCTAATATCTTCTTCGGACACAATGGTTCGTCCGCCTGCATCTTTGATATATTTTACAATACCTAAATCCCTCCTCCTTCTCTCTCGTGCTTTAGCAATCCTAAATATATCATTTGCTCCCTCTTTGGAGTCCAATTTCTTGTACAAATCTTCGTACGCCTTATCTTTTGCCATAGCCACAGCCTTTTTCGCTTCTCTTTTAGCTACCTTATACCTCTCCTCCGCGGTAGTAATGTCGGCTTGGTGGTCCTCTCGACACCGACGGAGTTCTCTGAACCTGGATTGTTTCACTGCAATTTTGGCTTGTACTTCCTCACTAAACCACCAAGATTCCCTGTTGGGTGGCTGAGTTCTAGTACTCCCGCTAGCCACACCGAGTGATTCTTTTGCTGCGTCTTTAATGATGTCGGCCAGAACGTTCCACAACTGGTCCGCGTCTCCATCAGTCAGGTCCTCTGACCTAGTAGAAAATCTCTCAAAGACTTTCATTTTAAAAGACTCTGCCGCCTCCCCATTCAAATTCTTCCATAGAATCCTTGTCAACCTGGGTGCTGCTCTCCTTGGTTGATGTCTCACGAAAAGTGTATCCAAAGCTAACAATTTGTGTTGGGATGAGCATGCCTCGCCTGGGAAAACCCTGCAGTCCCTACATGCTCTAAGGTCGCCTCTTCTCACCAGCAGATAGTCAATCTGGGTGTTGTGACCCCACTCGGAAGGTGATCAAGTGCACTTCTCTCTTCTTGAAGAAAGAGTTCACTACTACCAAGTCGTGAGCCAACGCAAACTCTAAAATCGATCGACCTTCCTCATTTCTTACTCCAAAGCCATAACCACCATGAACCCCCGCGTAGCCATCCGAAGCCGCTCCTATGTGGCCATTCAGGTCACCTCCAATAAATAAACGTTGATCTGAGGGGCACTCCCTGACAAGGCCGTCGAGGGAGTCCCAGAAGGTCTTTTTCTCACTTCACTCCGGCCCACCTGTGGTGCATAAGCACTAATTACGTTAACGGTCTCCCCATCAATGACCAACGTAATCGCGATGATCCTGTCGCTCCTTCGGGTCACTTGCACAACATTATCCTTGAGACCTGCCGCCAAAATAACTCCAACTCCGTTTCTCGCTGACTTAGAGCCCGAGTACCAAAGCTTGAAGCCGTTACCCTCCCTCGAGCTAGAGCCCTTCCATTTAGTCTCTTGGAAGCACGCGATGTCGACCTTATGTCTCCTCAACACATCCGCCAGCTCAAAGAGCTTTCCGGTCAAGGTACCAACATTCCAACTACCCACCCTAATCCTACGAGAGGGCGCTACCCTAGCAAAAACCCTACCCCCCTACACCCTCCAGGCCCTCCTACACCGCCTACCTCACTCACCCCGCATACTCCTCCCACCCCGCCAACCCCATCTATCCCGCCTACCCCACCTACCCCGACTACCCCGCCTTCGCCCACACCGCAAGACATGACCTCAGACGATCATCGCTAACCAAAGCGTCTATTTCACCCCAACAAACAACAACAAGGCAACAAATAAAGCAACCCTACCCTAAAACCAATATAACCAGGCAAAACCAAGGGCAGAAACAAACACGGCAAACAAACCTACCCTAGGACTACAAGTAGGAAAGCCACTACCAAGAAACAAAATAAAGCGAAAGTATAGAAGATGAGGAATAAAAGAGTAAGAGAGTAGAGGAGTGTAAAGAAAACAAACTCTCTGCTGCAACCGAAAAAATCCGGTCAGCAGTGGTGTCCACAGGGGACGGTCAGTGGCGGGGTCAACAACAGCGGCGGTTTCGAGCTCCGGAGATTGTCGGGTTGCAACTCTCGCCGGAGTTTAAGTCCAAGGAGGCCTCAAATTAACCTGCAAAAGACACAAGCGAAAAACCAACTTGCGGGATTAAGCCGGCGTGTGGTCTAAAAAAAATGGGTTAGGGCAGCTCCGGATTGGCCGGAAAACACGGGGAACACAAATGCAGAAAACGTGACAAGCTAAAATAGCTTTTGTTTGCCGGAAAATAAAAATTCCGGCGAATAAGCGCCGGTGCGTGGTGGCGCGTCGGTGATCCGGCGACCAATCAGCGAGTCCCGGTGAGATCGTACTGAGGAGACGAAGAGGATGGTGATGTTTAATTGTAACACAAACTTGAAGACAAGACCCGATTTGGAGAAGATGAGATGCAGGGGAAAAGAAATAGACAAGAGAGAGAAAAAAAAACGATTACAAATGATGATAATCCGATTAAATAATAAAATAAAAAAAATAAACCTTGGATTTACAATAAAGTGAAAATTACTGTACTACCCAAAATCAAAATGCCGTGTCTGCACTTACCCATCTTTCTTTTGAATATCAAAAATACCCATACATGTCGGGTATATATTTTCGCTATATACACGACATGTACGTGTATGGCCACAAATCATTGTTGCAAATAAACTTGTAGCATCTCGGGTACAAAAGGACGTCTATACACGACATGCCTTTTTTTATTCTTACCAACCTCATCTAGTGTGAAAAACATACACGACATGGGTCAATAATTGGACAAAGTTTAGGGGCATGTCGGGTACCATGCAATAAAATACACGACATGGAAAAATAATTGGAGGCATGTCGGGTACCATTCAATAAAATACACGACATGTTTCAATAATTGGACAAAGTTTAGGGTACCATGCAATAAAATACACGACATGGGAGATACACATGCTCATGTCGTGTATAGAGGATGGAAATACACGACAAACATATTTTGCATTCTCATTTCAAGCCCTAGACAATGTCGTGTAATATGATACCCTATACACGACATGTTATGTTTTCTACGACACATGTTTTAGGGTTTTCGTTGAATGTGCTTCTCGCTTATGATGGAGTCGCACAGAAGTTTGTTGTTCAACCCAACAAATAAGAAGATTGTGTTTATGTTTTTATCTTATGTGGTTTGTCTTTCAAGAATGAACGTTTGTAATTTTAGTTGAATAAATGTAATTTGAATACATATGCTAACATTCATTCCAACATTGATAATGAAAATAATACAAATAAGACAATCTTAAAGCATACATGACACTTATTCAGTCATATGATTATGAATACTGACGATTATTCCATATGGCTTTATGGACGACGTTCTGCTTTAGCTTCCTCATTCGAAAGTGTTCTTGTTCGCCCATTCAACCATTTGATCAAATGTGTCATCCGATTCGTTACGTGCTTTTTTCCGTCTTCGTTGTCACTTGTGTAGTCTGTTATCACACGATCCATTATTTTTGCCAAAGTAGCATTTGGGCATATATAATTTGCAATAACAAAAGCGACACCCACATGGTCAATGTAAATTTCCAAGTTGCCTTGTGCTGCTGAAATGGCTTAACACATTCCATGCATCTGTATCCTCCACTAACCTAAATACAAAATCGTCGACTACATTCCTAAGCTCGGTCCCTTTTAACACCAAAACTAACACGGCTATCAAACAAAGACCAACAGCATCTTCGTCGCTCAAACGGCTTAACAACTCAATGTCTAGCGCACGGAACACATCACCAACTTTTATTTTTGAAGAATCAGTTGACGAAGGGAACACTCGTCTCCTAAAGGGAATAGGTCCAACTTCATAATCCTTTCTAAAATTTGTTCCAAATCTTAGACCAAGAACTAGACATAATTCCTCCCTACCAAACTGAACCTCAACCTCACCCACCCGATTAATATCACGTATACGATATCTCAGAGGAACAATATTTGTATCTCCCTCTACACATGGCACTTGGTGGCATATGAAATAATGTACTAACACGCCAGACTCTTGCATTTTTGGCAAATCTAACAACCAACCAAAACATGTATCTCTAAATAATGTTTCCCTACGGGTGTTCACAATCATACTTTTAATAGCACTAATCACGGATAACCAACTCCTACATGTAATTTGGGAGGGATAATCCTAAAATAAATAAACATATATTAATACACATGTGCGTAACAAATAAAAAAAACTACAAGTGTAAAGGAAAAAATTGTGAAATACCGGTGACCTTCCATATTCACGACCATATCCACCACCACACAGACCACCACTGCACCACCAACACTTTTTATAACCAACTAAACCACCAAACTCACAAACTACTTCAACGTCACCACTACAAAACCACCAAACTCACGCACCACAATGTAACCACCACAATGTTACCACCACCATACGATGATGAACAAGATGTCGTGTATATTGGTGATGAAGAAGATGTATATTCTTTCAAGACAAAGTGAAGAAGGCATGCGTGTATATTGTTCCTCATATATGTGATGAAGAAGATGTAGTTTGAATGAACTTGCAAGAACAATGATACACGACATCGTGTATATATTCAAGCTTTAAATGAAGTCCATTGAATCATCAAATCAACTTTTAATTTGCAAGAACATTATTGCAATAACATTGAATCATCAAATCAACCTTTTAATATTTGCTCTTTCTCAATGCTAAAAGATAACCCTAAACCGCTAAGAGATAACCCTAAACCCTCTATACCCTTTAACGTTTTCCGGATATTTTTTCCATCTCGTGTATTTTTCATGCATTAGACACGACATGAGTCGTCTTTATTCCAATCTCGTGTATTTTCATGCATGTATACCCTACATAAGCTTGTCTTTATTACCATCTCGTGTATATTCATGCATGTATACACGACATGAGCATGTTTTTGTCACATCTCGTGTGTTTTCTTGATTGGTACCCGACATGCCCCTAAATGAAAACAAAACTATGTCGTGTATGTATCTCATTTTAGTACACGAGATGCTACACTTTATTTGCAACAATGATTCATGTCGTGTATGTATCTCATTTTGTACACGAGATGCTACACTTTATTTCCAACAATGATTTGTGGCCATATACGCATATGTCGTGTATATAGCGAAAATATATACCCGACATGTATGAGTATTTTTGATATTGAGAAAAAGATGGGTAAGTCTGAATAGCGGTATTTTGATTTTGAGTAGTACAGTAATTTTCACTACAATAAAAACACAAGTTTGTTCAGATACGTGAAGTGTTCGTTTATTTTATATTAGGTAGAAACAAAGTACTATTGGTTTAAATTTTTTTAACATATACTACTATTTTCACTTGAAAATAAGATATCGAATATTATAATTCAGATATCGAAGTGTTCACCAACCGCCCTTTTATAAATAAGTGCAGCTGGAGGACGACAGCAATAACAATAATTGCATGTAAAAGGACCAATAATAATTTTACTTTGTATTTTAATGTGAATCATAGATTGAGATTGGTGGTAACATACGAATGGCTCAAAATTTTACTTCAAGAATCTCACTTTCAATGATATCGAGACCTACATAGATGGTCCAAATGTTCCTACATTTATAAATTCATATATACTAATTTAAGGGTTAGAGTGTACGGTGCACTGCGGTATACTCACGCCATTGGGGTATTTTTTATCAATGGCGTCGCATTCGTGTCATGCTGCACCAGTCTTTTGCTTGTCGTTCATGCCTTTGTTGCTCTATCAACAACGTCATTGACACTTTTTTATTTTTGGAATGAGTGGGGAATTTTTGGTGATGTTTTATGAAATTGCATGCACCAATACTTGTTATTGAGTGTTATTGCTAGGGAAGATGTTTTATGTATTAGGAGGTTAATAATATCACATGAAAGACAACTAAACTATATTCATTTTTGTGTTACTTTTTCCGTCTCAAAATAAACGTGCATCTTTCTATTTTAGGATGTTTTAAAGTAAATGTATGCTATGTATTTTAACTAATAAAAAGTGATTATATTAAATAGGAATGATATTTGATTGATGAAAAGCAAAGTTAGTGAGATTTTTAAAATTTTAGAAATTATGTAAACAAATATTTATATTGAGAAGGACCAAGTAATGTTATTAGTAAAAGAAATAAATGAAAGATAAAAAATTGTTTTCATAACATGACAAAACGAAAAAAGGCGTCTTATGTATGATTGCATCAAATATCATATTTTTATAATAGAAGATAGTTTGATTATAATTTTTGTAACAAGTTGGCTGTAATTTTTCACCAAAATACATAAGAAATGACTCAAGTACTCATAAAAAGGACTCAAGTACTCACGATTTGTAGCTCAAAATTATAGCCAATTGATTGTAAAACATTGTAACTAATATATTCTCTTTTATAATATCATCCGGATTTTATTGTAACCATAGCGAAAAGAGTCCGTTTTGATGTTCACGACACCTATGAATTTTTGAATTTTTGTGGACGTAGTTTTAGACTACTCCCAGAAGGAGCGGGAGGGGAGTGAGCAACAACACACCTCACGCGCCACCATTGCTGGCAATATAAAGGTCACAACGTGAGGCACAAAAAATAAGGAACGAACAGTGAGCTCCTCACCTCATATGGTTGTATGCAAGTGTGAGCCCCTCATATGTTTTTGTTATTTATTATTTGGTTTGTGAGTATGTGTAAGGTATTTAGTGAGACGTTTGTATAAAAATGAGTATTTTAATGAAAAGTAGGGGAGAGGTGACTATTTATGGTGAAAAGGGAGAGCGAGTGAGAGGAGAGAGAAAGTTGATGTGGCGTTGAGGTGAAAAAAGTGATGTAAATGAGAGTAGTTTTAATTTTTGTGAGAAACTTTTATATATAATATATAAAGTATTTGAGACTATTACAAAATTAGCAAGACTTATAAATTCAGACTCATAAACTTGCTTGTTATAGAAGGATTTCAAAACTTGATCAATACTTGTAACCTCAAAACTTGTAACCGTCATATTATTGATCAGATAAGTAATTTAATGGGAAAAAAATGTGTAACCAATATATCAATACTTATAACATATAAAACGAAGAAAAATTATTGATATACATTAAAATGTCAGTTATGAAATCTTAAAATAAAAATTAAAGAGCTCATGGTTTATGAAAGAATCAAAAAGCTATAACACAAACTAATCATACTTCACACACAATAGATTCATCAATCAAAAGTTCTTCTGGCCCTTGAACCTCACCCACCCTCTTCAAGCATCAAAGAAATCGAGCTCTTGAGGTAACCGAATAACATTTGCTTGTCGCAAAACGTGTAATCGAATAACATTTGCTCACCGCAAAATATAATCACAGTATATCCTCCGCCAGTATTATCATGAAGTACTTAGTTTTCCTAAATGCATTCTGTCTAAAAATAATTGTCTCTTTAGTCTTGTTTATTTATCCTTTAATGCCCTTAGTTTTTATCCTGGTCATGTCATGAGTTTGTAACAAAAACTATATATACACTAGAAATTTTAACACTTATTGCACAGTTAATAATTATCTATCTACATCAAAAAGATATAACATTTCATCTTTTATTCAATACCTGTCACGGTTTTAGGGGAAGCAAATTTCAACTCAACATCTATCTTTAAATCCAACGCATTTTCATTGGCTATTCTTACCTTGTATAACGTTCGACACTCAACTTACTCTATAAGTAGTTAAACAAAGCGTCTCAACTAAGCAAAACTTAAGATGTTGACAAAAAAAACTTGTTTTAATTTGCAACTTTATTTGAAGTTTTACACACATATATTAGTTAATTAGTTAGTCTCAAGCTTTGTCGCTAGGTACCATATATACCCAAAATTGAGAGGGAAATGCGTGAATGACGTAAAGAGGTACACTCGATGCCAAAATGGTGATGGAAGGTCGTGTTCGCGTTGTACGTGTTAAACGTGGTGATGTTAATTCTATCATCAACAATTCAATTATTGAGATCATATTTTACCTCACAGAAGCTCATGTCAGGAATTTTAATGAATTAGAACACATGAGAAACAAATTTGGTTGAATGCAATAGATCAAGAATCACCATAAGCTAGTATATATATCAAAATAATAACAAGTTCTTAAATCACTTTAAACAAATGAGTTGTATAAATTCTCATTTTAACTATTTATAGAGATAAAATGAAAACCAGAAATTGCCAAGTTAGCGTTGTCCGACTAGCCATTATGATCCTTACCTAATAAACTCGATCTATCTAGTCCTTACGACACATACGTATATGTTTACTTGCGTGTTTGTATGCGACATCACAACGTATATGCAATATGTGTATAAATACACATATCGTCCAACAATCCTTTTGGCAACAGTTTTTCATCTTTTTTTTGTCGCAGTTAAAGTCTACTGGTCACTACCACATTTACCACTTTTTTATCGTCCGATGTGTAGGCGTGTTTAAATTTCCCTAATGTGTGTGGGTTGAACGCCTAATGTGTAACCATAACATACCGACTCATCCGTTGAACGTCTAATGTGTAACCATAACATACTAATGTGTAACCATAACATACCGACTCATCCGTTGAACGCCTAATGTGTAACCATAACATACCGACTCATCCGTTGAACATCTAATGTGTAACCATAACATACCGACTCATCCGTTGAACGTTTAATGTGTAACCATAACATACCGACTCATCCGTTGAACGCCTAATGTGTAACCATAACATACCGACTCATCCGTTGAACGCCTAATGTGTAACCATAACATACCGACTCATCCGTTGAACGCCTAATGTGTAACCATAACATACCGACTCATCCGTTGAACGTCTAATGTGTAACCATAACATACCGACTCTTCCGTTGAACGCCTAATGTGTAACCATAACATACCGACTCATCCGTTGAACGCCTAATGTGTAACCATAACATACCGACTCATCCGTTGAACGCCTAATGTGTAAGCATAACATACCGACTCATGAACGCCTAATGTGTAACCATAACATATCGACTCATCCGTTGAACATCTAATGTGTAACCATAACATATCGACTCATCCGTTGAACGTCTAATGTGTAACCATAACATACCGACTCATCCGTTGAACGTCTAATGTGTAACCATAACATACCGACTCATCCGTTGAACGTCTAATGTGTAACCATAACATACCGACTCATCCGTTGAACCGCTAATGTGTAACCATAACATACCGACTCATCCGTTGAACGTCTAATGTGTAACCATAACATATCGACTCATCCGTTGAACATCGAATGTGTAACCATAACATACCACTCATCCGTTGAACGTCTAATGTGTAACCATAACATACCGACTCATCCGTTGAACGTCTAATGTGTAACCATAACATACCGACTCATTCCGTGAACGTCTAATGTGTAACCATAACATATCGACTCATTCGTTGAGCGTCCTAATGTGTAACCATAACATATCGACTCATTCCGTTGAACGCGTCTAATGTGTAACCATAACATACCGACTCATCCGTTGAACGTCTAATGTGTAACCATAACATACCGACTCATCCGTTGAACGTCTAATGTGTAACCATAACATACCGACTCATCCGTTGAACGCCTAATGTGTAACCATAACATACCGACTCATCCGTTGAACGTCTAATGTGTAACCATAACATACCGACTCATCCGTTGAACGTCTAATGTGTAACCATAACATACCGACTCATCCGCTGAACGTCTAATGTGTAACCATAACATACCGACTCATCCGTTGAACGTCTAATGTGTAACCATAACATACCGACTCATCCGTTGAACGCCTAATGTGTAACCATAACATACCGACTCATCCGTTGAACGTCTAATGTGTAACCATAACATACCGACTCATCCGTTGAACGCCTAATGTGTAACCATAACATACCGACTCATCCGTTGAACGTCTAATGTGTAACCATAACATACCGACTCATCCGTTGAACGTCTAATGTGTAACCATAACATACCGACTCATCCGTTGAACGTCTAATGTGTAACCATAACATACCGACTCATCCGTTGAACGTCTAATGTGTAACCATAACATACCGACTCATCCGTTGAACGTCTAATGTGTAACCATAACATACCGACTCATCCGTTGAACGTCTAATGTGTAACCATAACATACCGACTCATCCGTTGAGCGTCTAATGTGTAACCATAACATACCGACTCATCCGTTGAGCGTCTAATGTGTAACCATAACATACCGACTCATCCGTTGAACGTCTAATGTGTAACCATAACATATCGACTCATCCGTTGAACGCCTAATGTGTAACCATAACATACCGACTCATCCGTTGAACGTCTAATGTGTAACCATAACATACCGACTCATCCGTTGAACATCTAATGTGTAACCATAACATACCGACTCATCCGTTGAACGTCTAATGTGTAACCATAACATACCGACTCATCCGTTGAACGCCTAATGTGTAACCATAACATACCGACTCATCCGTTGAACGTCTAATGTGTAACCATAACATACCGACTCATCCGTTGAGCGTCTAATGTGTAACCATAACATACCGACTCATCCGTTGAACGTCTAATGTGTAACCATAACATACCGACTCGTTCGTTGAACGTCTAATGTGTAACCATAACATATCGACTCATCCGTTGAACGCCTAATGTGTAACCATAACATACCGACTCATTCGATGAACGTCTAATGTGTAACCATAACATACCGACTCATCCGTTGAACGTCTAATGTGTAACCATAACATACCGACTCATCCGTTGAACGTCTAATGTGTAACCATAACATACCGACTCATTCGTTGAGCGTCTAATGTGTTGAACGTCTAATGTGTAACCATAACATACCGACTCATCCGTCTAATGTGTAACCATAACATACCGACTCATCCGTTGAACGCGTCTAATGTGTAACCATAACATACCGACTCATCCGTTGAACGTCTAATGTGTAACCATAACATACCGACACATCCGTTGAACGTCTAATGTGTAACCATAACATACCGACTCATCCGTTGAACGTCTAATGTGTAACCATAACATACCGACTCATCCGTTGAACGTCTAATGTGTAACCATAACATTACGACTCATCCGTTGACACGTCTAATGTGTAACCATAACATACCGACTCATCCGTTGAACGTCTAATGTGTAACCATAACATACCGACTCATCCGTTGAACGTCTAATGTGTAACCATAACACAACGACTCATCCGTTGAACGTCTAATGTGTAACCATAACATACCGACTCATCCGTTGAACGCCTAATGTGTAACCATAACATACCGACTCATCCGTTGAACGCCTAATGTGTAACCATAACATACCGACTCAATCGTTGAACGTCTAATGTGTAACCATAACATACCGACTCATCCGTTGAACGTCTAATGTGTAACCATAACATACCCACTCATCCGTTGAACGTCTAATGTGTAACCATAACATACCGAATCATCCGTTGAACGTCTAATGTGTAACCATAACATACCGACTCATCCGTTGAACGTCTAATGTGTAACCATAACATACCGACTCATCCGTTGAACGCCTAATGTGTAACCATAACATACCGACTCATCCGACTCATGAACCTAATGTGTAACCATAACATACCGACTCATCCGTGAATCCGCGTCTAATGTGTAACCATAACATACCGACTCATCCGTTGAACGTCTAATGTGTAACCATAACATACCGACTCATTCGTTGAACGCCTAATGTACCGACTAACCTAATGTGTAACATACCGACTCATCCGTTGACTCATCCGCGTCTAATGTGTAACCATAACATACCGACTCATCCGTTGAACGTCTAATGTGTAACCATAACATACCGACTCATCGTTGAACGTCTAATGTGTAACCATAACATACCGACTCATCTAATGTGTAACCATAACATACCGACTCATCCGTAACCATAACATGAAGCGTCTAATGTGTAACCATAACATACCGACTCATCCGTTGAACGTCTAATGTGTAACCATAACATACCGACTCATCCGTTGAACGTCTAATGTGTAACCATAACATACCGACTCATCCGTTGAACGTCTAATGTGTAACCATAACATACCGACTCATCCGTTGAACGTCTAATGTGTAACCATAACATACCGACTCATCCGTTGAACGTCTAATGTGTAACCATAACATACCGACTCATCCGTTGAACGCCTAATGTGTAACCATAACACACCGACTCATCCGTTGAACGTCTAATGTGTAACCCATACCACATGAACTAATGTGTAACCATAACATACCGACTCATCGTTGAATCTAATGTGTAACCATAACATACCGACTCATCCGTTGAACGTCTAATGTGTAACCATAACATAACGACTCATTCGTTGAACGTCTAATGTGTAACCATAACATACCGACTCATCCGTTGAACGTCTAATGTGTAACCATAACATACCGACTCATCCGTTGAACGTCTAATGTGTAACCATAACATACCGACTCATCCGTTGAACGTCTAATGTGTAACCATAACATACCGACTCATCCGTTGAACGCCTAATGTGTAACCATAACATACCGACTCATCCGTTGAACGTCTAATGTGTAACCATAACATACCGACTCATCCGTTGAACGTCTAATGTGTAACCATAACATACCGACTCATCCGTTGAACATCTAATGTGTAACCATAACATACCGACTCATCCGTTGAACGTCTAATGTGTAACCATAACATACCGACTCATTCGTTGAACGTCTAATGTGTAACCATAACATACAGACTCATCCGTTGAAGCGTGAACGTCTAATGTGTAACCATAACATATCGACTCATCCGTTGAACGTCTAATGTGTAACCATAACATACCGACTCATCCGTTGAACGTCTAATGTGTAACCATAACATACCGACTCATCCGTTGAACGTCTAATGTGTAACTATAACATACCGACTCAGACTCATCGTTCGTAATGTGTAACCATAACATACCGACTCATCCGTTGAACGTCTAATGTGTAACCATAACATATCGACTCATCCGTTGAACGTCTAATGTGTAACCATAACATATCGACTCATCCGTTGAACGTCTAATGTGTAACCATAACATACTCATCCGTTGAACGTCTAATGTGTAACCATAACATACTCATCCGTTCAACGTCTAATGTGTAACCATAACATATCGACTCATCCGTTGAACGTCTAATGTGTAACCATAACATATCGACTCATCCGTTGAACGTCTAATGTGTAACCAAAATATATCGACTCATCCGTGAATCTAATGTGTAACCATAACATACCGACTCATCCGTTGAACGTCTAATGTGTAACCATAACATACCGACTCATCCGTTCAATGTGTAACCATAACATACCGACTCATCGTCTAATGTGTTGACTCATCCGTTGAAGCGTCTAATGTAACCATAACATACCGACTCATGAACGTCTAATGTGTAACATAACATACCGACTCATCCGTTGAACGTCTAATGTGTAACCATAACATACCGACTCATCCGACTCATCCGTTGAACGTCTAATGTGTAACCATAACATACCGACTCATCTAATGTGTAACCATAACATACCGACTCATCCGTTGCGTCTAATGTGCATGACTCATCCGTTGAACGTCTAATGTGTAACCATAACATACCGACTCATCCGTAACCATAACATACTGAACGTCTAATGTGTAACCATAACATACCGACTCATCCGTTGAGCGTCTAATGTGTAACCATAACATACCGACTCATCCGTTGAACGTCTAATGTGTAACCATAACATACCGACTCATCTAATGTGTAACCATAACATACCGACTCATCCGTTGAACGCGTCTAATGTGTAACCATAACATACCGACTCATCCGTTGAACGTCTAATGTGTAACCCTAACATAACGACTCATCCGTTGAACGTCTAATGTGTACTCACCATGTGTAACCATAACATACCGACTCATCCGTTGAATAACATACCGTGAGCGTCTAATGTGTAACATAACATACCGACTCATCCGTTGAACGTCTAATGTGTAACCATAACATACCGACTCATCTAATGTGTAACCATAACATACCGACTCATCCGTTGAACGCCGACTCATCCGTTGAACTAATGTGTAACCATAACATATCGACTCATTCGTTGAACGTCTAATGTGTAACCATAACATATCGACTCATTCGTTGAACGTCTAATGTGTAAGCATAACATACCGACTCATCCGTTGAACATCTAATGTGTAACCATAACATACCGACTCATCCATTGAACGTCTAATGTGTAACCCTAACATACTGACTCATCCGTTGAACGTCTAATGTGTAACACATTCAACTATGCATCGTTTGGCTTCTTGATCCAATTAAATATTGCATGCAAAATTTTGCATGCAAAAAGAAAAAATCGTATTTTTGAGAGCTTTTAGGAGGGGATAATAAAATAAAGATAGTAAGATACGCCAAAATTACTCTCCCAATATTTTTCTTAAATTGGGATGAAATGGAGTGAAAAAATCGTATTCTTTTGAAGTCGTTAACAACATAAAGTAATTAAATTTAACGAAAAAAAAAAAACAGTATTCCCGCGACATGGGGATTATTTAATTATAACGAAAAAATTAAAAAGTGTTCCCGTGACGTATAATACCACCAAAATTTTCGTTATCGCCATTTACGCTAAACGACAAAAACTATATCTTTCCATAGCGACATGTCGCCGGGGATTATCGCCGGGGAAAAGTTTGATGATAAAGTAGATCTGGTCAATTTTATCACTTCACAAAACGAAATAAACATTATCTTTTTCCTGTGGCGATTTCTGCAACAAACACCATCACCAATTCATCAACAATCATCAACCATCACCACCACCGCATCCACCATCACCACCACCACACGTTTCACGGTTTGTTTTACAAATTTTAAATGTTATTCAACTAAATTAGTTAATTATATTACGATTTTTGCAGATTATTATTTTTGTAAGTTGTTGTTAATTAGAAAAGTGAAGTTTTTTTTTTTTTTTTTTGGCAGACGAGGACCGACGAGGAGCAAGAGCGAGGTATGTTATAATTTTTGCAGATTATTATTGTTGTAAGTTGTTAATTAGAAAAGTTAAGTGTTTTTTTTTTTTTTTTTTTGATGGCTGACGAGGAGCTAGCTAGACAAGGTATGTAATAATTTTTTTTCTCCTTTTGGTATCCGGGTGACATGTCATTTGGGGAATGTTTATTGTTTAAATTTTGTTAGTTTATAGTTATTATTAGTTCAATTGCCTTGAAATGTGATCATTTATAATTATAATAATTAGTTGTTTAAATTTTGTTAGTTTATAGTTATTATTTGTCGAAAAAAGTGAAATGGTATGTAAGTTAAAATAATGGTATGTATGTTAAAAAAGTGAAATGATATGTATGTTAAAAAAGTGAAATGGTATGTATGTTAAAAAGTGAAATGGTATGTATGTTAAAACTCTTAGCAACATACATACCATTTCACTTTTTTCAACTCTTGAGCCGTTTATAATAATTTTGTTAGTTTATAGTTTATAGTTATTATTTGTTGACATGTGCTCGTTTATATTATTTTGTTAGTTTATAGTTATTATTTGTTGATATGAGCCGTTTATAGTTTATAATAATTAGTTGTTTTAGGATTTTAGTGATTAATTTTGGAAAATCCCCGTTTAAAATTAATCATCCTATAGAAAACCCGTCCGAAATTAATTTATTAGAAATTAATTTCGGAAAGTCCCCCGTTTGGGACTGCTTTTTGAATGTTTTGTCTCATTTAGGATATGAATGCGTATAATTGGTTTACTATTTGAGATGATTTCGACAGTGTTTCTCCTTTACTCCTACGAATATGTTTTTAAACACATATTTGGGAGTTGAGGAAATCTTTCACGAAATTTTCTTAAATAGTAAATCGGTTATACGCATTCATATATGAGACAAATTATTCAAAGAGTTGGTTAGGATTGCCTTCCATAGTTGCACTAGGTGAACAAAACATCTGGTATTCCTCGTTTGAATGTGTTTAATTAAGTTGCATATAATAACTAAATGTATCGTTAAAACGCAGTTATGGTATTCGATGATAAGACTTGGACGTTTTACGCCATGAACCATTATTTATTCTCGGTCTTGAAAAATTCGTCAATCATTGCAAGTCGTTAGTGACTAGTGCCGGAAGAATAAGATGTCCATGCAAGTCTTGTCGAAATATATTATGGGTACACATAAAAAACCTTTCAAACCACATTATGAGAGAAGGGTGGGACCCACGTTATAAAATATGGGTGGAACACGGTGAACCGGCTCCACCTATGCCACCGCCAATAATAGATAACACAAGACGACCTCGATGAGTGACATGGCGTTAATTAATGATCTTAGCTATATTCCTCCGAATAATGAACACAATGAACCAACTCAAGGAGATATTGGTGAGACAAGTAACGAACCGACTCAAGCTACACGTAACGAGTTTGAAGAGTTATATGCCAGTGCCAACTAGGAGCCGTACCCGGTTGTGACTATGTGACTCGATTAGACTTTATGGCAAAGTTTACCTATTTTAAGGCTAAAGGTAGATTGACTGATTCTATATTTAATGAAATGTTAGAGTTTTTACAAAATGTATTTCCCATCAGTAAAGGATTCAAGCTCCCACCATCATACTATTCAATAAAGAGGACATTTAAAACGATTGGGTTAGGAGTGAGTCGATACATGCTTGTGAACACGATTCTTTGCTTATTTCGGGAGACAAGAACAAAGATTTGGATTTTTGTCCGGTCAGAATACGAGTAGATGGAAAGACAAGAACAGCCGGGAAGAAAGTTCCTAAGAAGGTGTTGCGTTACTTTCCGATCATTCCTAGACTACAACGTTTGTACAAGATAAAACGCAATCTTCTTGTCGAGCATAACTGGACTAAACGGTCTATTTTTTACGAGCTTGAGTATTGGTCTTTTCTTTCACTAAGACACAATTTAGACATCATGCATATCGAAAAAAATGTGTTGGAGGCCATCTTGAACACTTTGTTAATGAATGATAAATCTAAAGACACCGTCAAGGCAAGACAAGACTTGCAAATGTTGGGCATTCGAAGTGGCTTGTGGCTCGACCAAACCAAAAACGGGAAGTGCTTGAAGCCTCAGGCTGCGTATTCTTTCACACCGAGAACCGAAAAAGTTTTGTCGAGTACATCAAAGGATCTAAACTACCAGATGGGTTCGGATCATGCTTCAAGCACAGAGTGACCGATAATGATACCAATATAACGGGCCTGAAGTCTCATGACTGTCATATAATGATGCAACGTTTACTTCCTTACGGACTTCAAAATTACTTGCCCGATAAGATTGCAAAACCATTAATTGAGTTGTGTTCCTTTTTTAAGCAAATATGCTCTGCAACTTTGATGGAGGATGACATGTTGAAAGCTCAGATCAAGGTGGTCGATATTCTGTGCGAGCTTGAGCTCATATATCCTCCTGATTTCTTTGACATTATGGTTCACTTGGTTATCCATTTACCTATAGAGGCTCTTAAAGGCGGGCCTATTCGCCCCGGTGGATGTATCCATTTGAAAGATACATGAAGAAGCTAAAAGGTTATGTTCGCAATAAAGCTAAGCCGGAAGGTTCGATTGTGGAGGGTTATGTTGCTAAAGAAGCGCGACATTCAGATTCTCATTATTTTCGAGATGTTACCACGAAATTTAATCGTCCCGACGTCGGTTTCGGTGTTTCGATCGGTATGTAAACCGATTGGTTTACGGTCATTTATTGGGTTTGATGCCCAAGAGTTGAAAAAAGTGAAATGGTATGTACTTCACAAATCCGAGATCGACACGCACGACCCAGTTCAAGAGGTAATGCGCATTTTTATTTTGAAACTTCTTTTTCTTAACTTATCATTTCGACGACTTATTCTAATACCATGAACGTTTTTTAGATTATTTCCTAACAAAGACATGCAAGAAGAATTCCCCGACTGGTTTGGGTCGCAGGTAAACTTAAGACTTATTTGGTCTACTTAACCGTAAAAATAACAATATCATATTTTGTGTTCTCTATCTAGCTAATCCTGTCTTCTTCATAGATCCGTCAACGTCACATAGACAATGACCAAGACTCAGAGGTTAGCACAACCAGCGAGTTATTCGCTTTGGCTAATGGACCATCATGGACTCCAATCTCAGTAAACTCTTGCGTAGTCAACGGTGTGAGGTATGTCGTGCACAACCGTGATGAACGTCGCACAACTCAAAACAGCGGCATTTGTTCGCCTGGCCGTGACGGAGAAATGTATTATGGTCAGCTTCAAGAAATCCTCGAGTTTAAGTATTTGTTGCTCAAAGTTGCGTTGTTCCGAGTTAAGTGGTTCGACACTAGCAACAAAGGACGTAAAGTCAAAAACTTGTCTTTAGAAACAACATGACACAAATCGTCATTGCACGAGGCATTTAAAGATGACCAATACATTCTCGCAACACAAGTCAAACAAGTCTTCTACCTTGAAGATAAGACCAAACCCCACCGGAAGGTCGTCGAACATGTTAATCATAAAAAGTTTTCCGACGGGGGTGTCATCGTGGTAGAGGACGATCCTGATATTATACATTTCGACAACTCATCCGATCTCCCACTTTCTACTAGTTTGAATGACTTGGATAATGCGACCTTGCATATAGATGGTCAATCAACGGTGGTTGACGCACCGCCAGATATCATTGATGTTCCCGGACGAAGACGATGATATTATTGTGATGAAGACGCCCTTCCTCATGATTTAGCGGTCGATGTTGAAGCCCTCATCAATGTTGATGATGATGGTGTTGAGAAAGTTTATTCTAGTGAAGAAGAAGATTGATCTTGAGTTGTAACTTGCAAAATACACTTATATATTTGAATGAATGAATGAAATTGTTGTGGATTGTTTAAATGTGTATATTTATTTGGATGTGTATGTATTTGGATGTGTGCATGCTTATATTATTTTGTTCATGAATTTCTATATCTTATGCTAATTGTACTTGTACAGATGTCGACAGATGTTGCACGGTCCCACGGCGGTGGCGGTGGCGAGGAGGATCGTCCCCTCCGGACGCACCCACCGGTTCTGGGCAAGCTTCATTAACAAAGGTAAGAATTTCCGGATTATTGTAATACAAGCATAAATTTGATACATATTTATGACTTTTATCACTAACTTGATTTTGCAGGCAAAGGTAAACGAAAACCCAATTTGGGCAGGCGTGGGCAAGGTGAATACCGCGACAAGACCCGGAACCTTTCGCTGAAGGCAATCGCAGACGAAAAAGGTCCCGTGTCGATCACTTTTGAGGTGGGTGACAAACAAACCCTAAACCCTCTCGGCCCCCATGCGGCTCACGGGTCTAACTACATCGGGGAGGTCGTTAGGAAGGTGCCGTTTTACTACCCTTCTTTGGAGAAGGTCCCGAAGGAGAAGAAGCGGGAATCATTTCGATATTGGGGTCTCATTATCCTTTTATGTTTCTTTCATTATCGTGTTCATTTATTTAATTGTGTATATTTATCTAAATTCGCGTATTTATTTATATTTTATAAATAAATAAACAAATTTAAATAAATATATAAATTATATCTCTAACTCTGTTTTCGTTTTGTTGTATATGATTGCAGACCTGTTTGACCTCGGGCCGCACATGGACTCCTCCCCCGGCCCCGATCTATGAAGGCATAAACTCGCACCGCAAAAGCCTACAATACTAACAAGGCTTCTTTCAAGGCCAAACATTGGAAGGTAGACCCCACCACCGGGAATTACGATGTGGAGGCGATTAGGCGCACGCCCCGAGGAAATTACAAGCGGGTGATTGGGATGAGTACATTAAGTTTTGGAATGATCCCAAGAACATTGCTCGAGCCTCTACAAATCGGCTTAAAAAGAGCAAGGTCATATCTCGACAGGGATCCCGGTCATTTGTCTCGCCTTCGAGATGATATGGTAATAAACATTATAATTATTTTACATGCATATATACATATATATATATATATATATATATATATATATATATATATATATATATATATATATATATATATATATATATATATATATATATATATCTGATTATACGCTTTGGTGTGTTGTAATTTGTCGTTTTTAAAATTATTCATCTTATATGCGTGTGTATGTACAGATGCGGCATCGAGACTCAGGAATACCCGTCACTCATCGACACTTTTTGGCGAACACATACTGTTGATGGGGTATTCCCTAACGATGAGGACCGCCGGATATATGTAAGTTTTGTTTCAAAACACACTTTAATGAATTATCGAGAAATAATGTAGCAACCCGACTAATATATTTACTATCTTGTGTTTTTGTCACTACATAGGATGAGATGAAAAAGCTTGAGGCTACGGGTCAATACACGGAGGATCAAATCAATGCGTTGGCAAGAGGGGGTAAGCTTCGTGGGCATATTCCCGGTGTGGGTCGCGTATTGCCATCACGGGCCACATCCAGGCCAAGTATACCGCCAGATATATGTAAGTTTTGTTTCAAAACACACTTTAATGAATTATCGAGAAATAATGTAGCAACCCGACTAATATATTTACTATCTTGTGTTTTTGTCACTACATAGGACGAGATGAAAAAGCTTGAGGCTACGGGTCAATACATGGAGGATCAAATCAATGCGCTGGCAAGAGGGGTAAGCTTCGTGGGCATATTCCCTGTGGGTCGCGTATTGCCATCACGCCACATCCAGCCAGTATGCCCGCCCGAATCGGTCACCAAAGATGTAGGCTTTATCATGAGTCTCCTCGTTTAAGCGGCGATACGCTGGATATGTTTAGGGAGTATGAGTTGGGTGGTGCTAGCGGGAGTGGTGGGTGTGGTGATGACGAGGAGAATGGCGGTGATGAGGATAACAACGGCGAGAGGTAGTTGTGTTATATATTATTAGTATGTTACATTGGTACTAGCTTTAGGTAGTTGTGTTATATATTATTAGTATGCTACATTGGTACTTCAGGTAGTTGTGTTATATATTATTAGGTTCATCTTGGCGCCATTTAAACACTTGTTTCCCTATCTATCAATGCACATATTGACTTTTGAGTCGTGTTTATGTAAAAGTTGTGATCTATTTGTATTGCGTTGATCCGTTATATGGTATTTGTGTTTTGGTACAAGTTGTGGCGAGTCTATACAGGTTTTGGTACAGGTTTATTTGGTAGATTTTTTCCGAAAAATTCGAAAAATATGGAAATCGCCTGCAGCGCATTAAAAAATGCAGATTTTCACGTGACAGTCGTAGGATAACTACACAAACGTTGACAAGTCAACAAAGCGAAGTTTCCCGTGACATGTCGCCGGGATAGTAGGCTAACTCGTTGACTTGTCAACAAGCAACCATAGTATCCCCAAATGGACATGTCGCCGGGATAGTTAATCTCGATAATTAAGCGTCTTAATCATTTTGCTTAATTCGAGTATTCCCCCGATATGTCGGGGATAATGTGCCACCCTTTGCTTCTTTGATGAAAATTGAGTGGGACCCACGCATCGCCGGAGATTGTCGGGGGATACAATCCCTTACGAGACTTTGCCGTGACGTGTCATTGAGGAATCGATGGGAAAGTCCCCATATGTCGCTAGCAAGTAGGTGAATGTTGTAGTGGCGGTGTCTAGAAAGTGTTGTTTTTGTTTCTTTTCTAGATTATTTTGTACTCTTTGGCTTCTAGTTCCTTGCTAGAAGCTTTTATTTATATATATTTTCATAGCCGTTCAAAAAAAAAAAAAAAAAAAACGTCCAACAATCCAACATATACACGTACATACGTATATGAATGTATATGCTATACAATATAGAATAAATAGTGATGAATTATGATGGAGACTTACTAGTGGCATAGTAGTATAATATAAAGGATCCCAAAATTAAAGCAAGGGCCAAGATTCTCTCCTTGCTTTGTGGTTCCCTCTATTATCTTCTCCCACCTTCACTCCTCTCATCACCACCATTATCTCTCTCTAAAAACCCTAAAGTCTCCATCTCTCTACAACCATGTTGTTGGGAAAGAGACAAAGGCCTCCAATGAAGAGAACCACAAGCATGACGGAGTTCACGCTTGATCTCAATCATACTGTAGTTGTTGATGGTGGCCCTAATAATTCAGGGCCACCACCAGCACCAGCAGCATATGATCAATACCCTAATAACCCTTTTAATACTATAAACAAGCCGCCCTCCTCGCCTACTATTGCTTCCAAGCTTCATCGACGTAATTCGGCTGATTATACACAAACATCTCATTTCTTGAAAGCTTGTCACTTGTGTAAACGTAGGTTGATCGCTGGCCGTGATATCTTCATGTATAGGTATTATTCAAACCTTGAATAAATATTATTTCTACTATATATATATAGTTGGTTAATTAGACAATCCCTTGAATTCTTGTATCAACTCTTTGCTAGAAACTTTTTGCTAAATCTCATTAAAAAAAATATGATTAAGCAAGTGGTATATATAGTATATTTTTCTCCTCTAGATTTCGTAAAAATGTAAAATGATTCTCAAATATACATCAAGGAAAATAGTTAATTAAATCCTGATATCATTCACATATCAAAACTGTGGTGGATCCATAAATCTGGATTTGAGCATGTAAGAAAAGTTATATTTGGTGGTAAAATTAGAAAAGAGCTTTCAATATGATTAAGATATAAAAATCTTACAAGTATACACATGTAAAAAGTAAATTTTCTATCAAAATTTGTTTTTTACATGTCTTTGAACGACGTGTTTAGTTATCATATATTTTTACACGGGGCTTTCGTTAACTCAGCTACGACCCTGATTTTACATGATCAAACATGAATGATCCATGTACCATATTTATGGGCATCTAGTTTTTCATTTTATTTTCTTTCTTCTGTTTTACCTTTTTACTTATGTACTTGTTCTCAATAAACAATCTAGTAAAAAAAGAATCCATATGTCTAACTGTTTTTTAATGATTTTGTGCAGAGGTGATAGTGCATTTTGCAGTTTAGAGTGTAGACAACAACAAATGAATCAAGATGAGAAAAAAGACAAATGTTCAATGGCATCAAACAAACACAACACTAGTCCTGTAACTACTGCTTCATCCACTGCTTCTGAAACTGTTGCTGCTATGTAATATTTTATTTTTTATTTTTATCTTTATTTTCACTTTGTTGTGATCGTGTATTATTCAAGAGATATGATGCCTGATGTTTGCAATATAAGTATTTGGAGAAAATATTAATTAGTATATGATTTTAGTACAATAAGCATGTGAGAATGATCCCTTGTGACACATTTTGTGAAGTCGCCACCAACTAGGTGAAACGAATTTCGTTAACATGTAGAAATTTTAAAATTAATACAAACAGCTAAAAGACTCTGGCAGGATTGAGTATTGTTGTTGCAAAACCGGCTAAAAAGGTGTCAAATTGTACGTTAGTGGTGCAACTACGTACGATGGTTTAGCGGCAAGCATGCATTACTCTTGGCGAGAAGTGTTGTACGCCCAGGGCACCTCATCTTGTCATTTCGTCCTTGCTCATTCCCGTTAGGCTAAAGTCTTTGGCCTTTTCTTCTCTGCGCCCGCTCACGCTTCACTGACCTATTGCGTGGTAGAGAGAAGAAAGTACGAAAGAATAGTAAACGGAGCACACCGCATAAAGATTCTAAATATGAGAAATCCCCCTTTTTTCGATAAGAAGGAAATGAAGAAAATGAACGAAACGAAATAAGGCCTTTCTAGCTCTAGTTTCGGATGAGCTTCTCCCAATTATGTCTGGTAAGAGAATAGGTCGGCTTGCTCTAACCAAGACTCCGCTTTTTGCTCCGTCCGTGGAGCGTAATAATTTTAAGAAAGGAAAAGATGTTTTTTAATAAAAAAGATGATTCAAATTGGTAGATCTTTAAAGATTAGTTGGTTCTCCCAATTTTTAATAAATATTTCACATGTAAAACTTAAAGGCTTCATAATAATATAATTATGTTTCAACGTTGTCAAACGGTTCATCCTTAAATAGATTTTCAATCTTTTTCATGCACTTAATTTCATAGCTCCTTACTAGCTATGTTATATATAATGTCATTTTTAAAAAATAGTATAAATATTATCTTATTAATACATGTATTTTCTTATGTTACTAAGTTTTCATTTTAATTTATATTTCAACTGAAACATAAGAAATTAATTTACCTTGTTTTAACTAGGTATCTAACTTGATATTTTCTTTAAAAAAAATAGTATAAATATTTTAAATGATATTTTCTTTGTTAGATTGTTACTAAGTTAATTTTCATTTTAATATTTCAACTGAAACATGAGAAATTAATTTACCTTGTTTTAACTAGGTATCTAACTTGACATCCTCGTACCAACATTCCCACAATCTTTTTCCTTTTTACTAAATCATAAGTTTTATATCCTAAATATCATAAAAATTAGATTTGAATAGGTGAATTTGTATACCTAGTTAAGAGTAATGTATTACTTTAAAGTACTTGGCACTTGTGTACGTAAAGGAAGTTTTTTACTTTTTTATACACTTTGATTAAAAAATATATAAAAAATTTATTTATTATTTTGTACTTCAAAATAAAAAAGGGAATCTGTTGGTGTCAAATGTGTCATGTTTCCAACAAGAGGGGTCCATATTTAGTGGGTCCCATCGTAATTATTTGTGACCCCAAAAACTTACATTATTGGTCCCTCAACTTTACTTTTTTATGTTGTAGGAGACAAACTTGAGAGTAGTAATAATTTTCACATTTCATGGTCATAAAGGTGTTTCCTTTTACTGTATTACATTGAATTTATATTTTTCTTTTTCTTTTATAAATATTAAACTGGTTATAAGCAAGGTTATAAATAGCGTGATTCGTGACATGATGGCATAATCAAACCTCACGTCTTATGAGCTATGGGTAAGCCATAATATTTTTAAAAGCGTGACTTAAATTGGTTTATTAATTAGTATAATTACTACGATC
>OU343216.1:75408821-75467069 GCA_910596185.1 Chrysanthemum makinoi | reverse complement strand
CCACCTCCACAATCACCTATCACTACCACTACTCCACCACCAACAAAGACTCCCAGCTACCACCACCGCCTCCTATCCAAACATCAAAATCACCATCACCTCCTAAATCTCCAACACTCATCCCATTAGAGTTATTCTCTACACCACCTACATCTCCAAATCCATTTTTGGAAGACTTGGAGGACTTGCCTCCTAGGCCTAATCATCCACCACCACTACCATATTTTGGTACTATTGAAATAATAGCTCATGAGTCCTCAGCCCATCATTTGACCTAACCACCCCATTAGGGCCAAGACCTCTTCTTTTCCATCCCATCCACAAAGAAATCCATGCTCTTTTGTATGGGGATCAACCACTTCCTACATCAATGTCTCCTCACATAGAGGACATTGAGGAATCCATGTGGGAAGATTACCCCACCAAAGAAGAGATTCAAGCTGAACTCCGTCATCTCCACCAATTTTCAAATATGGTAGATTCTCATCTAAGTGATGCTATGCAAATGCAAAGTGCTTTGCTAGCCTCCATAATCACCACTCCAAACACCAACACCAACACCTCCACCATTCCACCACCACAAAACCATGAACCATACTACCCTCCTAGGCATGGTTGCTCCAATTGTGAGTGAACCGCCCAAATAACCGAAAGGACCCGGGTGATGGTCCATGAGCTTCAAGAGGAAATGAGGTTCATCCTCAATCACATCCTAGAGCGCCTTAATGCTCTTGCTCATCCAACACCTCAATAGGAGGGTCCTAGCTTATTTTCCTTAAGCATTTTAATTTTTCTAGGATTTTTTTTGTATTTTTTTTAGGATTTTATTATTGTACTAACACTTCATTGTGTTCCCTTTTCATGATTCTTAAATCATGAAAAATTTTAAAAAATGCATGGTGTTTCTGATATTGTTGTGGATTGTTACATGGTGTTTGGAAATGCTTGTGATGATGCTTATAACTAACATTTTTTTTGTAGCTTTTTCACAATCCATGTATCTTTCTCTTGGCACCCAATTTAGGGGGAGCATTAGTCAAAGGGGTGATAATGGCTCGGGCCTCACACACATTCGCCTTACATCTTTTATCAGAAAAAAGGGGAGAAATATATAGAACTCAAGTTATATTTGACTTTTCTAAAAAGTCAATCGCATACTATGACTTTTTCTCAAAAAGTCAACATCATGCTTCATGGTTATACTTGACTTTTGAAAACGTCACCGCACACTTTGACTTTCAAAAGTCAACATCATCTTCAAGTAGTGAAGACTTTGACTTTCTAAAAGTCAACATCATGTCTAAATGGTATAATAAAACATATTTTTATCTTTCAAGTTCTAAAACTAATATTTTTATAACTCTTGTACAATCTTTACATCTTTTATAAAAATAAATTTATGTTTTTCCTCAACAAAAATGGGAGATTGTTAATACAAATATCGCCATTAAACTATTTATATTTTGATCTTTACCTAAGTTTTGTTAATGACAAAAGTAAATTTAATTTTTATAAAGCTTAAAGCTTGTCAAGTTTAATAGATATTAAAACAAGCTTTTACAAATAATATTTGATGACGTACCCTCCGAGTAGCTCGATGACACTCCTCCCATGTGTCAAGCCCTTCCATTCAAGGCCCGTTAGATTCCGTATATCCTGTAGGGCTAAACCATTCAAGTATCACGGTTACCCTCAGGGAATTCGCCATTCGAAGTCCCTGGTTCCCTTCTGGTAAGGTCGACAAGGAGCAATGGATGGGGAACCTATGACTGTCAAACCCATCTCCCTCTCTCCTTTCCCCGGCTGCTTTGAGAACTTGGGGTCACTAAGTTCCCTAGGTTGTCCACAATCATGGACACCCCCATGATCTCTCGACATTCGCTAGAAAAGCCCTTAACCCTATTTCTTCCACTATAAATAGGTTGGGACGCAGTGGATTATGGTATGCTATTTACACTCATCTCTTTACTTATACACACTTATACAGCCATAACTCATACTCTACTCTCACGGAGGTGGTTCGCAGGGTCCTACCGCTAGTAATCACTCTAACGAGGTTCGTATCTTGTATTCTCGCGTGAAAGACAAGTTCTGCCGGAACATACCCCTCATACCTTGATCATCATCAAGCCTGGTAGTGCAATCTATTGTACAATCGCTGGCGCCATCCGTAACACTACTATTATTAGTCCCGTAATCACCCAAATTAAACCCCTAACCGACATTTGCTATCTTTCCAAAGATGTGGAACCGTAGAAGGAAGATACACCTCCACCGTGTTTTTCTACCGTCCCTCTCAACAATAAATCTAACATCGGCATCTTGCCCCATAACGCCTCAACCTTCACCACACGCTCGGGAAACCACTCCCGCACATCACGCCTCAACATCCGCTAACCCTATTCCAGATATTAGCCCCACCTTCTGAGTAAACTTTGAAGCCTTAGATTCTTTACTATGGCTCATAGAGGCGGTGTTTGCAACAATCGAAATGCGAGAGAACTGAATACTCCAGTTGAGGTATGACGGCAGATCGAGATAGAGGAGAGGCCTCACCGTTAGCAGGGGCACTCCTACCTAACGAATGGTTTCCTCCATTAGAAGGCCAAATGGAAGGACTGCGATTTTGAGTTAAGGTCCCGAGAGATCCGGGAAGAAGGGAAAGAGTGCAAGGTGAAAGAAGGAGCGAGAACTCTAATGAAGGAAGCAACCCGGTAGGAAATGGAGGTAAACCTACCCCTCTTCTAGCCCACTTAGGAAGAGAAGGGATGGGGGCCCATACCCCCTCATGATGTTTCGAAAGTTCGAGGTCCTCCATACTCAGTATGAATCGCTTACCTCCGAATGAACCCTACCTACCTACTCAAACCTATAACACCTACCTCCTAATGGTTCTCCCCAACCGTAGTTACTTTCAAGAATGCCCTATGGACACATTCCTATGCATTCAATGTGGTATAAACCCTTCGCTCCAACCTTCTACTTCATTTATCCTACCTACACACCATTTCC
Organism: Chrysanthemum makinoi; assembly: GCA_910596185.1. Lineage (NCBI taxonomy): Eukaryota > Viridiplantae > Streptophyta > Magnoliopsida > Asterales > Asteraceae > Chrysanthemum > Chrysanthemum makinoi. The sequence goes on along the minus strand of OU343216.1, from coordinate 75,464,057 downwards.
TAACCCGTATAACCCTTCACCTGTTTCTATCCACCTCCATACGTTTCCATACTACAATCGAAGCCTCCTGGAGCTTATACACCTTTTGTGAAGTGGATCAAGACTACCCCACCGACGGCAAAGATGCCCACCACATAGGCACCTACGACGAAAAGGCGATCCCGATAACTTCCTACACTTGTTCAAGGCGCCATCAAGATGCAAAAGGGGTCATGCCCGTAGCATGCCACATGTTCACTTACACGCCGAGACCGCGAGAATATGGTGGAATGGACAGCCGGAAGAATTGTAAGTCTAGACGAACCTAAGGCTAAATTCATCACACTTTAGCCAAATGTAAGAAGTACACCAAGACCCATCTAGCCGCGGCACACCATCAAGCAAATGGACAATGAAAGCACAGGCCTTCGTTACGCAGGTACATCGATGAAACTTTGCAAATTTCGGTTTCACGTAAGATCGAGATCTCGTGTTTTGTACATGGCCTTCGGACGCCGCAGGCTGGTGGAATTCCTGCCCACCCCATCTTCCCACCACTTACAAGGCAATCGATGGAGAATACTTACACTTGGATCGAAGTCTAAAGAAGTAGCAAAGAAATGGGGCCCGGAGAAAGTTTCGAAGTTCTCCGAGGGTCCTCCCCGGAAGGATCCAAGAATAAGAAGAAGAATGCAGGACCGCTTCACTCCATACAAAAAGGTTCAACCATGGACTCTTATGCATCCTGGTCAAATCTCCAGTGGAGATTCAAGCAATGAGAAAGTCGTAAAGTCCTTCTCGATCCAACCACCCTCGGATGTCAAAGATCAAGAAAATCCAGGATATGTCCAAGTATTGCCATTTCCACCTAAGACCATGGATTAACGCATACCTAACAAATAGAGAGCTAAAGAAGCAGATCAAGAGGCGTGTGACGATCCGACAATTAGCACACCCGGGTTAAGGGCAACAAGAAGGAAAAGAAAAGTTCTCCGATACCCAATCGGGCAATGGAAGGAAAGAAAGGAGGCTACCCCATGAGGCCCGATACTAATGTAAGCGTGAAAGATCCTACCTTGAAGCGAAAGAAGGCAAGAAGTTGGGAAGCCGAGAGATAACATTCCCTTCCATTCTCAAGCGCATTAACCTCAACTCAACCGCGGGTCATCAAGGTACGTGTCTCAAACAAGGAGGTAAACCGAGCATATATGGATTAAGCGAAGCTCCCCGAGATCATCTATGAGCATTGTCTCGCCAAGCATCAAGTCTCTATACGCCAATGGTGTATTCGAAAACACCTCTCGTAGGATTCTCCCCTGAACATTCATGGCCTTGGAGAGGTACCATGGACATCACTATAGCGGGTCCCTTATCAAGACGGAAAACGCCACCTTCAGCATAGTCAGTCGATTCTCCTTATAATTTACTAATAGGGGAAAAATTTATGCAAAAGATGGCATTGTCGCTTTCTACCATTCATGCCGCTATCAAGTTCCGCACTTCGGGGTAGGAACTGTTCATTCTAATTATGGGACGGATAAGTGGTATATATGGTGTCAAAGGATCAAAGAAGAATCGGAGGAGCCTGGTTTAAATTCAAAGTCAGCATGATGCGAAGAGCGAAGTTGTAGTTAACCCTAGCTACCCAACAAACGTGGTAATAGGCAAACAACTCCCGCTAATTTCAAGGCTTAAGCTCACGTAATCTGCACGACTAACCTTGATATTTTTGCTTGGAAATATTCCCCACACGACAGGTACCAAGAACATTGCGATAGACGGACAGTCCTTCTAACAGAAGCAAACTCAACGAGTACAAACACATTGAGCCAATAAAATGTAAAAGGAGGAGCCTAACCCAAAAGAAACGCTATGCACCGCAAAGAAGTTGATGAACTTACACAAGCAGGCATCCTAAGGGAAGTTAAATACCAAACTTGGGTGGCCAACCCAAGAATGGTCAAAAGATTTACTTTGAGGTGTGGCGCATGCGCTGACTTCATTGACATCAACCAAGCATGCCCGAAGGATTGCTACCCCTACCGTAAATTGACTGAAGGTAGTATCCTTGGTAGGTCCTGCTAAAATGCTTCTTAGATGCCTACAAAGGGTATCACCGCATCCAGATGGCAAAGGAGGAAGAAGAAAAGACAAAGATTCTACACAAGTAGGTGTCTACTGTTACGTAAAGATGCCCTTCGATTGAAGAACACAACCTACCAACGCCATAGATAAAGCCTTCAACAAACAGATAGGCGTAAATCAAAAGCATACGCTGACGACAAGGTTATCAAAAGCAAGACGGAGGAAGATCTACTCCTCGATGTAAAAGAAACCTTTGACCAAATTTTGGGCGATTAACATGAAGTCAACCCTAAGAAATGCTCCTTCGTGTCAAAAGGGACAATTCCTCGGGCATTTGATTACTGCAGTGGATAAATGCTAACCCTTGAAAGTCAAGGCAATTACGCATCTCCAAGCTCCCAAGGTCAAAATGTGCAAAGTCCGAATGGAAGTCACGCTTCAAGTTCGATTTTTGTCAAAGGGGGCTGATAGGTCCCTACCATTCTTCAAAACACCCAAAGGATGCGTTGATAAGAAGGCTTTTCAAAGGAGTCGATTTAAGCTTCCTTCTAAGATGAAGGAGTTCATCGAAATCCTTCCAACACTACATGCCCCAATCAAAGGCTAGGTGTTGTTTATGTACTTAGCATCCTCAATGGAGAGGATTAGCAGTACCTTATGGCGTAACCACACAAACTACAAATCCCATTTACTTTGTCGTACAGTGGTCTTACAGGGCATGAAATCAACTATCCAACCTTGGAGTAGCTAATACTAGCCCTAATCTACGCAGCAGGAGGCTCCTGGGCTATTTCCGTGCCCATCCGATCACAGCTTAACCGACAAGCCACTCAAACAGATCTTGTCAAACCCTAAAAAGTCCGAGGCTAAATGGGCTATTGAACTCGGGGAGCACGAAATAGAGTTCAAGGGTCGAAACTCTATTAAAGGGCAAATTTCGCAGACTTCTGGCGAGACACCTCTCGAGCCAAACACAAAAAAGGAAGAGCCCAAAGCTAAACTCACTCAAGTACGTGACGATTGAAACTTTATATAGACGGAGCATCCATCATGGTTCTCGAGCAGGCCCACGTCGTCACCGATGGGAAGGAGCATAATGATGCTCTTCATTTTGAGTTCAAAACCACAAACAATGAAGCGAGGTACGGCCCCGCTAGCGTGCCTCTCGATTAGCTAAAGATATGGAAGTCAAAGCTTCGCCTCAGAGACCCCAATTGGTAGCGAACCAAGTGACAGGATCCTATGAAGCAAGCGTTCCGCCATCAAACAAAGACTTGAAAAAAAGGAGATGATGGAAAGTTTCAACCCTACACCATCCAACATGTTCATAGGAATCGTAACAAGAAGGCAGATGACCGAAAGCAAGCTAGCCCTATGGCCTTCCCTCATCTCACCAAAGAAGTACTTGTCAAATTCTTACCGAAGGTCCATCATTCGTTAGGAAGTTGTAGACGTGGTTCACGTAAGAAGGAGAGACATGGATGACTCCCATCGTGAATATTTGATAAGCGGTCTTCCCCAAGATCCCAAGCTAGCAAGGAAAATTCGTGCGTTAAGTCCCACAGACGCTAATAGGGAAACCCTATATAGAAGGTCATTTTTATCACCTTGGTTAAGATGTATGGGACCCAAGCAGGCTACTTAGTATTATCGCCAAGTCCACGAAGGATCCTGCGGCCTTCATGCAAAGACCTCATTGTCTCAAAATAATGAAGTTGGCTATTATTGGCCTTCATGCAATGTGGATGCTGGTAAGTCATTCTCAAATGTGAAGCTTGTCGATACACTAAACGCTCCTAAGATGCCGGCGTGACATGACAGTGTGACATCCGCATGGCCCTTCCTCGTAGACCTATGCCTATGGCTCTGGAGGGAGTCAAATTTTTCTTGGTGGCAATTGATTACTTTACTAAGTGGGTGGAAGCTAAACCTTTAGCCTCCATTACGGGGAGACAGATCAAGAAGTTTATGTGGGAGCACATTGTGTGCGGGAGTGCCCGCATAATCATATCGACAATGGAAATCAGTTACTGAAGAAGTCTTCTACGACTTGTCCAAGGACTCAACATAAAGCAGTCTTGGACATCCGTCTACCATCCACATGGTAACAGGCAGGTGGAGGTTACAAACAGAGACATCGTCAAAGGGATCGAGAAAAGGCTGGGACAAACTCACCATGGATGGGTAGATGAACTCCCTCAAGTACTATGGGCCCATCGAACACATCCTAAGTCAAGCAATGGTGAAACCCCCTTCAGCCTAACATACGGAAAGACGAAGCGGTCATCCTTCGAACTAAGTGTACACACGGAGAGTGTCGCATTGTATGATGCCTCCCAAAATGATGAAAGGATCAAGGAGAACCACGGATCTACTCAAGAAAGAAAGAGATAGCCTCCATCAGAGAAGCAATGCACAAGCATAAGATGAGGCTACTATAACAAAGGGTCGGGCCTTCCACCTTCAAGCCACGGGAATATGTGCTACGCCAACAAAGGTAAGCAAAGCAGAATACAGAAAAGCTGGGACCTACTTGGGAAGGACCTTACATGGTGGCTGAGGCCCTCGACAGAGCCTACAACCTGCCACTCTTCTCGGAGAACCCATCGACAGGACATGGAATGGTACGAACCTTCGATAGTTCTATGTTTAATAAGTACTTTTACTTTTTCATTCTTGTAATTAGAAGCTTCTCATAGGAAAGCATACATTATTGGTAGTTGTCTTAGTTTTCATTTCAAGAATGATGTAATCCTCTCTACCAATTCAATGATCAATAAGACATTTCCTACAAATCTTTTTCTTCGTTTCTTAAACACAAAGATTTGTTCAACCAAGTCGTTTATGAGTTTCAATGTCTAATAAAAGGGCACAAGGTGTAACATACGCCTCATCACTTACGCCTACTTAAACATTCACATTAACTCTCCTAGTAGTTTATGGCGCTTGTGAAAATATATAAAAAGTCATACTACTTAAAGGATTTGAGATAAAGTGGGTCGCGACCCTCTGTCAATGATCAAATTTGGTCATTATATTCCTGGTGTTAAAATTTACACACAATGAGGTTGTTTAACCTTAGGATGTAAAACTTAAGCGTCGGAAAAATGGCGTAAGAGAACTTCACAAGACAAACACAAATCATAACCAGGTGTGTAGAGGTATCCCCCTACACTATACCATTCAAAATGAGGGCTAGTTCCCTTGTACCTGCACGAGGAGCCTAAGCCCCAATTAAGTTGTCTTTGGCCCAAGGCCATGCATTACAAGCATTCAAATTGTTTAGAGAACAAGAAAAGCATTGTCAAATAAAATAAATTGTCTTAAAGGGTACATGCTACCCTTGAAACCAAATTACTGCCAACATGGCAGCCTTCATTCCTGCTTTTGTGGGGAAGGGGTCGGAGACGGTTGAACCGAGGTAGGCTTTTTAGACACTGTCTTCTTGGTAGGAGTTTTAGGCTTGACTTGCGAGGCTTCTTGGAAAGGAGGTCTTCGAGGGGTGCCATAGGATCTTTGGTAGCTTCAGCAAGGAAGGACTACTCTGCCGGTTGCAAAGCGCATTTCCTACCTCATCGTATTCAGCTTTCGATGTGGGATGGTAGCATTCAATCTTGGAAAGATCCATGGGCTTTGTTTTGGCGCCTCCTCGCGAAAGCACCGTCCATGAAAATAGGCTGATTTGATGACCTTCCACATCGTGCTCCAACTCATCACGTGGTAGAGTTCCATGGCTATGTACGGCACCACCTTCGACCGACCTCCTCGCGATCCTTTTGCAAACATCTTGTACCTCATCTCGCAAGCCATCAACTTCCTACCTCAACTTAACTTCTACCCTCCGAGGCTAGCCCTCTCTTTCCAAACCGGCACATTTTGCCTCAAACTGCATCGACCAAGTTAGGGTAATGACCTTAGCTTCTTCCGGTTTAAGCTTGCCAATTTCACTATCAAGCGGGCTACCTTTCCGAAGGTCTTGGATGATAGGGTTCTTCTCAACATCCCTCTCAATCTCGTCACACTTCAGTCCATTTCGGCATATTCTTGGTCCTTGTGCTTTTCCCTATCCAACATGACATCCATTTCCTATCTTGCCTTGGTGATGTCACGAGAAGCTCCCTAGTGCGACCATTTAGATGATTGTCCAACAAGCATGGCGACACTCTTATCATGAAGATCGCGACCCTTCGATAGACATGTTGTCCAATAAACCCTTCCACATGGAAGGGGTAACACGGTCCACTTGTCGTGTATGGCGGGGCCGGTGCATTGAAGCTCTTCGTAAATTATGGAAGGCTGCGACCATTATAATGCACAACTATTGACTACTTATCATACTTATGAATTAACATAACTTAAAAGGAGAATTGCTTACCATGAATCTCTACGGTCTCATCGGCAAGTCAGCATATTTGGACAAACTTCTTGCCTTTACTCTTTTGACGTGCGGCCCTAGATCGAGGCGGGAGGGTATTCTTCCTTTGTTGGTAGACTTAATAGCCTTGGCGTTGTTCCCTTTCTACTTTTCAGCACATCGGCTATCCTGTTGAACCTACAATGGGACATCCTCCTCCTCGCGGGATCATCGAGTGCAACATTCTCAACAAGTGAGAAGGACCCTCCACGGCTTGTGGGGTCTTGCGTCTACAGCTCGGATTTAGATTATCCACTTCATTGTTATGAACAGATGTGGAAGGAGAGCCAACATCGTAAGACTCTTGACCTCATCGCGGCATGAAGCTCAAGTCTTCATCAAATCTTGGTACATAAAGTTCTGAATGACATCTGCAAAAAAAACAAAAGAAATAAATATCAGTGCTACATTGGTCCTACTTTACAAGAAGTAGAGGAACATACTTTGTCCATGGTACATGATAACAGGCTTCTTGGGAGACCCTCCCTTTCTGGCAATCCGGCCATGTATAAGATTGGCTCGGGGAACACTTGCACATCAACAATGTATTTAGCCAACGTGATGCGAGGATCCCTTCGCACCTCATATGGCAAGGGTCATTGTACCATTTGCATCAAACATATATTCCTTATTCGAACTCTTGATAGTTGGCTTGGATAAAAGTATTTTGCACATAAAGCGCCTTTCCAAGTGTTATGTTGGTGTATACTCTAAAGCAGGTTCGGCACATCTGCCAGGCCTCTTAGCTAAGGTTAACAGTTTCCCAGGATACAAATTCAAAAAACCCCTTAACACCTTTAAAGTTGGTTCATAGTCGTATGCTTTACACATTACTATGAATGTGGTGGAGTTTGGCTAAATCAAATGGGTTGAACCTAGAGATATGAACCTTGTAGTATTGCATAAACTCTAATATCGGTGGGTGCGATTGGAATCCTAAAGTTGGAATGGCTAAATGCATGTGTGTGTACCCTACGAAACCTTGAGAGCATCAAATATACCACGATTAGACTTAGGCAACATGATTTTATACTCCAATGGGATCGAAAATCACTAGGTGATCATGTAACTCTTTTGCAGACAATGTACATTTTTGCTGTTTTATGATAAACTTGGAATCCATTTTTAACAAAAAAAAAGAAGCTACAAGTGAGAAGGAAGGTTTACCTTTTGGTTTTGGTGGTGGCGATCAAATCTTCTAGCGTGTAAAAGAGGCGAGAGAGTAAAATGTGCTAGGGTTTCAACCACCCCCTTTAAATACTCTCTTTCACTTCTCTTAAGCACCGCACACGTGTCCTAGATAAATACTCTTATCCAATTTACATTGTTTTTAAATTTTAAATATAAGTCTTTTGGTCTCCGGGTAAAATGGGGAACTGTGATTCCTGTAGCGGGCAGCCAAAATGTTTAATTAGCATTAAATGCGCTAAGTTAAGTGCTTAGTTATCTTCCAACTAATACGATTAGCAGCGGGATGGTATTTTTTCGAACCATGAAGTCGAAAGCAATGCCTCTTCCCTCATATACATCACTTTCGACTGGGGGGCTTGATGACGTACCCTCTGAGTAGCTCGAAGGACAGTCCTCGAGGCGTGTCAAAGCCCTTCCATTCGAAGGCCCAAGTTAGGATTCCGAGAATATCCATGGCGTCAAATCATTACGTTATCACGAAGGTTACCTGGGAATTCGCCATTCGAAGCCCTAAGCCCGCCGGGGTAAGTGACGAAGGAGCAATGGGTAGGGGAACCTCACGACTTGGACAAACCCACGATCTCCCTCTCTCTCTTGGCTTCCCCGTCAAGCTTGAGAACGTGGGTCACTAAGCCCTAGCGGTTGCCCACAATCATGGGACGCCCCCACGATCTCCGACATTCACGTAGAAGTGCCCCTAACCCTATTTCTTCCACTATAAATAGGTTATACGGGTAGTGGATTATGGTATGCTCATTTCACACTCATCTCTTTACTTACACACACTTATACAGCCATAACTCATACTTACTCTCGGAGGTGGTTGAGTCTACCCTGTAATCACTTAACGTAGTGTCTTTATTCTTATTCTCAGGTGAAAGACAAGTCTTGGCTGGAACATACACCCCTCATACCTTTGATCATTATCGAAGCCTGATAGTGCAATCTGTTGTACAATCAATATCTTCATCACTCAAGCATTTACATTGTGATTAATCATATCTTGATATGACTCTAAACCATAATATATGATAGTAGTTTTAGTTCAAGAATGTTTTGGTTTCTTAAAACAAAACATTACATATGTATTTACATTTTAACATATTTCTAAAAATAGAAAAACAAACACATGACATCATGTGGTGCATCATTGAAATCCTTAGAAGATTTCACTAGATACTTTGTGTAGATTTAGACTTTACATATCTTAGACAATCTTGGATAGATATGGTTGACTTTGGTAAGATTTTGAGATCTTGCTGTCAGACCTTGGCGGCACCAAAAATTAACACGGGCGGAACCCTTTGAAGGGTTCCGTGGTCCGTGGTGCTTGCTGATGTTTTGGGCTATAAATAGCAAAGCCAAACCAAGTTGTTTTTCATCCATTTCTATCACATTCTCATACATTACTTCTCTCTAACATTTCTAACTAAGTTTCATATCATATTAGTGATCTCGTTTGTAGCAAAGAAGATCAAGATACATTCAAGCTTCAACAAGAAGTTGGAAGTCTTGTTTGTTTGTTGTTGTATGATCTTGTGTTGATTCATACATCCTAGTTGTACCAAACCATCATAATCTTGTGAGTGTGAGTGGTTAGTATTTTAGTCCTTAAAATACATTATGTGTGGGAGTGGTTGTACCCTTGAAACGAACTCAACATTTAGCTTAGTGTCGGAAATAGTGTGTAAGCAAAGTGTAAAGGTTTCTCCGTCGGTGAAAGGAGCTTGTTGACTAGTGAAGTTAAACTCTCGAGTGTGAAACTCGGGGATGGAGTAGGGCAAGGAAAAAGAGTCCTTGTAGACCGAACCAATATAAACAACTTGTTGTGGTTTGATTGTTTCTTTCCTTATCTACTCTTTATATATTGTTGATTACTATTCACTAACATATCCAAGATCAATATCAATTGATCTTTCATTAAGTTTCAAAACAAAGTTTTTAATCGGTAAACTATTCAACCCCCCTTCTAGTTTTCCACAACTTCTATTATCATAACTTTGATACTTTCGGGGAACATTGGGGACAATGTTCAATTTAAGTGTAGGGAGGGAAAATAAAACGGGAACTTTGAAACTATGCTTATCCTTGACTATTTGCCTTGTCTAATTTCAATTGTGTAATAAACCATGAGAAATATCGGTTAGGGTAATTTTGGCACCAAATTTAAAAATTTTCATGACATGTAGGAGTTGGTCATTAGTCTTAATAAAGTGTCTCATGGATTGGAAGTTATATGACTAGCACAAAACCCTTTACCACTTAAATTCCACCCAAAAATGTGAGGATCGCCCTTAGATTTGTAGGAATTAAAGCATTCATGTTTAATGCTTCGAGAGTGTACCGGTAGTATAATAGATTCTAGACCTTTTTTTGTGATGCATTCCGAGATCGCTAGTGAGACTACACTTGTGTAGTTAGGAATAACTAAATGATAAGAGGGATTAGGATAACCCGTGTTTGATACCCGAATTATAATTACTTCTTCCACATCGGTTGAGTAATTCCCCCACACCCTTGAGTTGTACTCATCTTTAGTACAAGATACCCCTAGTTAACCCCTCAGAGCCTATCCTTTTCGCGGTTCTCGTGATGTTTCGGTTTTCCGGAATATCAATGAAGAGCATTGTTTACAATCCACCCCCAAATGTACACCCAAATTTCCTTAGCCTACCTTGTATGCACTCACTTTTAGTGCATTATTGTTATCATACCAAACCCTTAGTTCAATTATCTAGTTGCTTGCATAAGTTTCTAAGTCGAGTCATATCCTTTGTACACAGTTTTGGGACGATTGGGACTCATGGGAAAAGTTAAGTTTTATGAAGTGACGGAAGGAAGCGTTAAATTCAAATTCCCTTTATTTACGTAATAATGTACTCCAAGTGTTTTGATCTTTTCAATTCGGGTCAAATTAGTGTTAGAGTAATAAAAACTCAAGTGTAGGGATGTGCCTATAAATCCCTATTATTTTGATGTTATCGTAGAGGATGGTAGAGTAAAAGTGTACGAGAAAAAAAATCAAAAAAAAGAGTGTTTAAAAAAAATGAAAAAAAGCATACGGGCTACCATCCTACATATATCTTTAAATTTATGTTTGTTTGTTTCAAAGTTATCTAGAGTTTAGAGTGTCGAGTCTTGGCTTAGCAACACCATTCTTCTCATGCTTGTAACATAAAGATTTTTGACTTGCCACAACTAAATCGCCTATCCCACCAAACCCTTTGTTTCCCTATCGTAAGCCTAACATTACAACCCTTTAAAAAACCTCTTGGATAGTTTTTCCTAGGTGCTTACGACAAAGCGATGGAGGTTTGATCTAGTCTCAAGCCTATGGTAATCTATGTACGAGGACTGGTTAATGAGTGTTTATCTTCCATATCCAACTTGATATATTTCATATACACCCGAGAGATGAGAGTATCCAAACACCACTTGTGAGGTGCTAGTATGTAATTTCCGTGCTTGTTATGACTTTTGCGGGGCTTATACTTGTTGTGAATTATTCTAAACTAATGCTTCATGACCCCTAACTTATAAATTAATTGGCCAAAAACACATTTGCTTGAGGACAAGCAAATACCAAGTGTAGGGATATTTGATAAGGATTTATAAGGTACACTTTTGATGGGTCATTTAAGCCCTTAATCGACCACTTTTATATCCGTTACTGCTTAATTTTGTTCCTTTTCACTTTTTAGGTCTCTTGAAAGCAAATTGCTGGAATGACACTTATTTGGACGTGAATATATGAAGAAAATGGCCAAGTTAACATCAAGACACTCAATCTGATGGAATAGAAGGTGACGGCGTCATAGTTATAAGGCGACGCCGTCGCAACGTGCTCCAAATTTGTAATGACTCAGTAGCGAAATTGCTATTTTACACTGCGTCGGGTTTTAAAAGTAGGCGTCACAACTTCGGATGGCCTAGATTGAGATCCGACGGGTCGCCAAGAAATTTGGCCGATGGCGTCACAACCATAAGGTAGCGCCGTCACAAGGTTGACGTGGTCAAGAAGAAACCCTAATGACGGCGATCCGACGGCGTCACATTTAAAGAGTGACGCCGCCGCATGTTGTAACTCTATATATAGAATTCGAATTTTCAGAATTTGAAAGAGGTAGTTTTGTGGAGTAAAACCTAAAACCGAATTTTGGCTGTCTTGGCGATCTTAGGGTTCTCATACCCTATTTTACAACAAGATAAGTAATTTACTTCATTGATTCAATTATGTCTTTGTTGGGTTCAGTAAATACCCAAACCCCTTAATCTAGGATTTGAATAGAAAATAGCCCAAGTGTCTAGTCCGTTAAACACTTACAGGTCACTGAGTGCATAGTCTCTCAGTGAGTCATCTTCGAGATACTTTCGGTATGAGGCTATGAAGAAGTCTCTCCACTTTCGATGGCGAGAACTTAAAGGGTGAAGACGGAGTCAAGAAGAAGATGATGGATTCAGTGAGTGATGACAATAACTCACTGAATCCCTAAGACTCCTCTTAAACTACTTACACTGAAGACAAACTGAAGTAGAAGGCTGAAGAATGTAAAGGACCGAAGAATGAAGCGGGACAAGGCGGGATAAGTTTGAATCGAGATAAGGCAGTACTTATCAACCAAAGTCAACTTTCCACGAATGGCAAAAGATCGCTCGTGTCATCCGACCTTGGGAAAGTAGTCTTGTCTCTTACCTAGAATAGCCTTTGTAAGCAGAGAGAAAATGCATCGTATTTTTTACGTCTTCTAAGATGTCGGTTGTCACTTGGGAAAGAGTTAAAACTCATACATGTATAAAGAGCATAAGAGATGGAGTGAAAAGATTAAGCTTGTGAATTTGTTAGGAATTAGAAATTCTCGGTATTAAAGAGTCGGTCACCTCAAGTATATGTAATCGTTAGAAAGCTCGTAGTCATAGTAATATTTAGTTAAGTAACACCGTGGAGGACGGACGGGTCTTTACCCTTGTATGCCGATCCACGACCCGATGTGTGGCGATTTATGTAAGACTATAAATACTCTCTACCTCCCAAGGTAGAGAGTTGGAGCTCATAATAATATCTTTCACTTTCTCTCACAAAGTTCCCTAAACCTCTAACTTTCTCTCTCTAGAATTCCATCTATATGCTACCTTGTGTTAATGTTATGATGTGTATGTGAAAAGTTATATCTTACAATTGGTATCAAGAGCCATGGTTAGATCATATCTTACACATCTTTGGATTTCTAGTGGTTTTAGGTGGTTTTGAGTTTGAAAAAGTTTAGTGGTTTTTGCATCATTTGATTGATTTCTAGTGTTAAAGTTTTGATTTTGGTTGTACTTTTATGTTTAGAATCATCAAAAGTGTTTAGGTTTTCATTTGGTAAGCTTGAATCATCTTGGTTGGGTTGTTTTGGATTGAAAAGTGAGGTTTATATGGTTTTTCAAGCTAGCGACTTAGCTCACGGAATATTTTCTTGGTAGCGACTTGCTTCACATTTTTGTAGCGACTTACGGTGTTGGAGCTAGCGAGTTAGATCTAGCGAGTTAAAGTACAAGTAGTGGATTCTCCACTACGGTAGCGACTTAATGGTAGCGACTTGGTGATGCGAGTTGCTCTTTAGCGACTTGTGTCTCTAGCGACTTGTGTAGCGAATTGCTGCCAAAACTTGATTAGCGACTTGATGCAGCGAGTTACTACTTAGCGACTTGCTTTTTTGTTAGCGACTTGGGACTCTAGCGACTTAGGGGTGTAGCGAATTAAGGGTTAGCGACTTAGTGCATTAATTTCTAGCGACTTAGTGCATTAATTTCTAGCGACTTAGTGCATTATCTTCTAGCGATTTAGTATTTTATCATCTAGAGTCTTGAGTGATTGTTTAAGGTTTTCTCTTGATTGAGTAAAATCCGTGAAAGAATCCATTTCCGGTTTAATCATAGAGCTATAAAATCCCGTATAATCTGTTAACATGTCTACCAAGCGTTCCCCTTTGTTATCTCCATTTGCGAAGATGTTCAAGCGGTGGCTCGGATACTCGTCCACCCATGCTTGATGAACCGACTACGACTCTTGGGCTCAACGAATTAGGCTGTATTGCCTTGGAAAGGAAAATGGTGTCAACATTCTCAAATCCATTGATGAAGGACCATATCGAGTTGAGGCGACTAGAGACATACTTGATACTAATGCAGATGGTACTCCTGTTTACGGAATGGACAGACCTAAGATGTATGATGAGCTTGATGATAAGGATAAAAAGAGATTTGATGCAGATATCGGGGCTTCAAACATTGTTCTTCAAGGTCTTCCTAAAGACATCTACAAGCTGATCAATCATAACACGGATGCTAAAGGCGGTTTGGGACAATGTTAAGATGCTTCTCTCGGGTTACGAATTAACTATGGAAGACAGAGAATCCCAACTCTATGACGAATTTGAGCATTTCAAGATGAAACCGGATGAGAGTGTCTATGAGTACTATGTGAGATTTCATAAGTTAGTTAATGACATGAGGAACATCCGAATGACTATGCCTAACATTCAGTTGAACTCAAAATTTGTGAACAACATGAATCCCGAATGGCACAAGTTTGTTACCGATGTGAAGCTCACTAAAGGATTGAAGAATACAAACTATGAGCAACTCTATGCCTTCCTCCTTCAGAATGAGAGACATGCTATGTTTGAAAAATTAATTCTCAATCGGTTCAAAACCAACCAGGGAGAGACAAGCTCGTCTAATGACTCTGACTTTCTACTCAAACATCCGAATCACAACCAAAGCATCACAAGTCATACCCTTGGGTAATGGTAATCACAAACTCATTCATGATCCTATGTACAAACAAGCGATCTTGATACTCACGTGGGTAGCTTCATTAATCAACTAGCTCTTCTCATCGGTCAAAACATGAATACTCTCCCACAAACCAACAACAACCTCGAAGCGCATCTAACCCACACAATCAAGCCACTGTTAAAGATGGAAGGATCGTGGTGCCACCAGTTCAGGAAAGACAGATATGATCGAGGGGACGAGGTGGAGCTGGGAGAGGTTATGTTGGAAACCCGAATCGAGGAAGGAATGGTAACCAAGGTCAAACTAAGCTCATCAAATGTTATAAGTGTGGTGGAGAGGGACACATTGCAAGGCGTACATCTCCAAAGCGCCCAGAATCTTGATTACAGAGAGAAGATCTCTTGGCTCAAGCTCGGGACAATGGTGCTACTCTGAATGAAGAGGAATTGTTGTTTCTTGCTGAGGGCAATGCCAAGACCTATGATTCAGATGTGGATGAGCGCCTATTCGGAGATAGGTCACAATCATCAGAATGCCTTTCAAGTCGCTCATTGTGATGCATACGACTCTGATGTGGATGATGGACCTACGGCACACACAATTTTATGGCTAGCATTTCTCCAATGGTTTCTCCCAAGGTCTCTTCTTCATCACTAGTTGGGCCATCCCATGACAAGCTCATCTCAGAGGTATTAAAACTATACGATGATCTTGATGTGCACGGATGCATGACAAAGTACAATCAGCTGAAACTATTGAATCAAATATTGAAAATATGGGTAATATCAATATTGTCCCATATGATCAATATGTGAAACAAAGTGAAAGTGAAGTTGTACCAAGTGATGCATCTTCTGCGGTCAACAATGACTATGTTTTTGATGAATACACGCATGTGCCCCTTGATGATTCCATTATTTACGAACTAAATGCCTATAAAGAGCGTGTTGCTATTTATGAACAACGTGCAAAATTTGAGTTGACCACTCGTGGCGGAAATGGATAACCAAGTAAGTACAGTAATTAGAAAAAGTAAGTTTATAGAAGAAGTATTGAAACAAGAATTAAATTCCTTGCAAGAAAAACTCTCTAAAACATCTAAACAAAAACAAGAACTTCAAGAAAATGTGAAAATGCTTAAGCAAGAATTTAATGCAAAGGAATCAAAACTCTTGAGAGATTTTTCTAATCCGAAAACTTTGAAAAACAAACTTGAGAACAAGTTGTACATACAAGGAAACACCATTCAGAATGCTCACATGGTCACTAAACATCGAGTCTTAAGCGATAAGCATAGCATTCCCCTTGTTGAGGAACCGAATTCAGAGGTAATTAAAAAGGCTAGAAATGCTCATAAGGTGCTTTATGATGGTAATAAAATTCTTAAGCCTAGCGAGAAACCTAGTTGCGTTGAGTGCGAGGAAGATAAGAAATCGAGATGAAGTCACTAGGGAAAGGATGAACAAAAACTAGATGACCTAAATGCAAAGAGAAAAAGATTATTATCACTCCCCATGACTACAAGAAGGAAAAGTGGATTTCCTTGAACATGTTTAAGCCTCAAACATTGTTGACCCCGAACAAGTGTTACGGAAAAAGGATATGGACTTGCAAAAGCTGAAAATCTTGTTGAAAAGAATCCCCTTAGGAAATTCCTAAAGCGTGTGTATCCTCCAAATACACCAATGCATTTAGTTCCTAGAACTATTGCCACTAAGAGCAAGACCTTAATCAGTCAATATGTTATTCTTCAACTATTTGTTGATTTTGAGAAAACTTGTAAGAAAAGGATCACACCTTGGGATAGCGAAGGGAAAGGGGTTTTGAGCAAATGAAAGAATGTTATTTAACCGAGGTCATGCCTTTCTTTAAACAACTAAAAGATCATTTTGAGAGTCTTAAAAAGGGGACAAATCGGATATTAAAGAAATGGAAAAGGAATTTGATGCAATGGTAGTTGAAGTTAGTGATTATGGGCGTGCACTAAAATATAATGAGATTGAGAGGAAGAACTTGCATACCTTAAATGAGACTCTTATTCCTGAATGTGTTGCTCAAGATATCTTTTCAATCGCTTCAAATTGCTCTATTAATGCTTCCAAATTTCATGAACTATCTGTGGCCTGAAAGTCTCCCATGATCGTGTCATTGAGCTTGAAAAAACTAATTCTAAACTAAGCGAGAAAATTGAACTGGATGATCACGACAATTTGGTTAAACATTTTTCTAAACTAGAAGTTGAGCATTTTAATTTACAACTAAAATATCAACATCTTAAAGAAAATGTCAAAACTTCTAATATCAAGACATCTTGGATGCTCGAGTTTGATGCGGTTTTTCAAATTAACAAGCGTGATGAGCGATTCAAGCTCGGTGCAACACGATCAGAAAGTTGAAAGCCCAAATCTCTCAATTAAAGGGTCAAGCGAACAATATGACAGGCTCCCAAATGCCTCCTCCTTTAGATTCTGAGAATTCTCAAACTTTTCATCTTCAAAACTTAGTTGATGCCTTACAAAAGGAAAACGAAAGTTTTCTAGAAGAAAATGAAAAGGTTAAGCGACATTTTAAAGAGTTATATGATTCAATAAACGTCACCCGTGACCAAAACAACGAAAAATAACGTCTTTACAAAAGGAAATTGAGAATCGAGAAGTCGAGGAAATGGGAAGCTGCCACTTGTTTTCAATAAGAATGTTGTCTCAAAGTCACCCTTAGATTGCAAACTGTGACGGTTAAATATATTCCTCCTCATCTTAGGAATAATGAACATGCTTTTCATGAATCTTGTGCTCACCTTAAGGATAGTCTAGAATGTCTCCGTGAGATTGTCGAAGAGGATTTCATTAACAAACCTCTTGATAGTGAAGTTAGGTTTGCTTGCCTCGGGCCAAAGCGATCTCAAGAGTTGCTAGAATGTGTAATTGCCACATGTCCAAAATCCTTAACCTTAAGTGCAAAAGGCAAAGGCTGTGATGCCTGTTCTATGCCTAGTGCCAAGCGGAAATCCGTTCTATGCCCAGTCTTAAAAGGAAACACTAATGTGCCTTCAAGTAGTTCGATTCGGATATGTTAGTGCTAAGAAAGTGAACTTTAGTGTGCACGCAAAAGCTCAAATCACAGTCTTAAAGTATACACTAATGTGCCTTCTAGTACTTCAGATCCTTGCACATCAAGTTCGGGAATGCAAAAATTAGATCAACCAACTAATGTTCCCATTCCCTCTACAGGAGTAAATAGTGACTTTAAAGCGGCGGTCAAAGTCTCAAGACAATACAAGGAATGATAGGACCTTGCAAGCTAAGAATGTGCATTGGAAGAGAGTAGAAGACCAATCTAGGAACTTTAGGCTTGAGTTGAATAAATCGAATCGTGTTGATTCTAGTATTAGCCTTAAATCTTGTAATTAATTGAATTACGATACTATCTGCAAACCTTGTAATCTTTGTATGCTTGAATTCTTTGCTAATCATGAATGTGGTGTGAATGCTTTGTCTAATCTTTGTCAAATGCCCGTTAAAATTGCTAATGCTAATAATCGTGCAAATAAGGCAAAAGGCAAAAAGCGAAATTTGTTAGAAAGCGGTGGAAACCCACGGGAAGAACTTTTATAAAGATAGGTTATTATTGGATACCTTTTGGCCATAAGAATAATCGGTTTTGTTCTCAAACTGCTAAGATTATGCCCACTAGAAAATGGATGCCTATTGGTAGAACTATTCCCTTAAGAAGTAAACATACTTTGAATAGGTCAAATCTGACACCGACATTGCATCTATTCCCAATGATTCCATTGCTTCTACTTCGATATGGATGTTTCGATTACGATGTGGGTGTTCCAATTCCTGTTACTAACCAAGTGGACCCCATTCTTGCATGGGGATCCCAATTATCGATTATCCATTTTTGTGCGTGTTCAACTGCGGATCGTTCAAATCGATTACGTGGTACACGGACTCAGTACATTCCAAGCATATATGGAGACGGTCGACTCATGAACTTCGTGAGCAAGTTCATCGGGACTGTTAGATTTGGTAATGATCATTTCTGTGCTATTATGGGTTATGGAGATTATGTTGTTGGTGATAGTGTCATCTCGACTATGTTGAAGGGTTGGGTCATAATCTGTTCTCTGTTGGTCAATTCGTGACTCGATCTAGAAGTTGCCTTGAGAAAACATACCTGCTTTGTTAGAGATCTTAATGGTAAGGAACTATTAAAAGGAACTCGTGGGTCAAACCTTTACACCATCTCTATCGATGACATGATGAGGGCTTCTCCAATCTGCTTGTTGTCAAAGGCTTCAAAACAAAGTCATGGTTATGGCATCGTCGTCTCAATCACTTGAACTTCGGCACCATCAACGATCTTTCGAGAAAGGACCTAGTTGTAGGTTTACCTAGACTAAAGTATGAAAAGGATCATCTTTGTTCAGCATGTCAATTGGGAAAAAGCAAGAAATATGCCCATAAACCCAAACCTACTAACTCTGTCACTGAAGTTCTTCATATGATTCATATGGATTTATGTGGACCAATGAGGTCTGAGAATATCTTTGGGAAGAAATATGTGTTAGTTGTGGTTGATGATTACTCTAGATTCACATGGGTCAAGTTCTTAAGGACAAAGGATGAAACTCCTGATATCATCATCAAACTCATCAAGCAAGTGCGAGTTCGACTTAACAAAACCGTCGAATTGTCGAGCAGACAATGGGCGAGTTTGTCAACAAACAACTTAATGAATTCTATGAAAGCGTTGGAATCAGTCATCAAAGAAGTGTTTCACGAACTCCTCAACAGATCGGTGTAGTTGAAAGCAATCGGACTCTGTTGAAGCCGCTAGAACAATGTTGATTTACTCAAAGGTTCCAATGTTTCTCGGTGAAGCAATTGCCATGCATGCTATACACAAAATCGTTCCCTAATCCACACCGTACATGGAAAAACTCCATATGAACTTGTCCACAACTGAAAACCTAATCTCTCTTTCCTTCGTGTGTTTGGTGCATTGTGCTATCCAACTAATGAGGGTCAAGACTTAGGGAAACTTAGGGCTAAAGCCGACATTGGAGTATTTGTAGGATATGCACCAAACAAAAAGGGATATCGAATCTATAACAAAAGAACCAGAAATATCATGGAAACCATTCACGTTACGTTTGATGGTGACGGTCAAATGGCTCTGGAACAATCCGCATTTCGGGACCCGCACTTCAAAACAGTCCCATTGGTTCATCTCTTGTTCCAAACTCTACTCAAGAAACTCCATATGTACCTCCATCCGAAGATGATGTAAAGAAATTGTTTGATCCTATGTTTGATGAACTGTATGATTCAAACACTCATGAGGTGATGATTCTGCAAGAGGATGCTCATATTCCTGTGAATGAAGTCAATCCTTGAGTCTCAATATCTTTAAGTCAAGAAGCACCTGCTGGCGATCCTTGATCTCATCAACAAATCATCATTCTTCAAATGTACATCATGGAAATGTTTCTGGCATCAATGATGAAGTTAATCCCTTTGCTACTCTTGAGGATGCTCCATTTTAAAACATATTTGCTACTCTGAATCATCATCGAACCATCTTCTTGAGGAGACATCGACTCGGCTACCTCGGTTCCTCAACAACGCCACATGAACACCTTAGAAAATGGACTCACGATCATCCATTAGACAACATCATTGGAAATCCCTCTCGTCCTGTATCAACCCGGAAACAACTTGCAACCGATGCCTTATGGTGTTTCTTCAACTCCGTACTCTCTAAGATCGAACCAAAAGATGTTAATACCGCCATGAATGAAGCAGTGGTTCAATGCCATGCAAGATGAAATTCATGAGTTTGATCGACTTGATGTATGGGAGTTAGTACACGCTCCAGTTGTGCTATGATTATAGCTCTCAAGTGGATCTTCAAAGTAAAACTTGATGAGCATGGTGATGTGTTGAAGAACAAGGCTCGTTTAGTTGCTAAAGGATATCGTCAAGAGGAGGGTATAGACTTTGAAGAATCTTTTGCTCCTATTGTTCGAATCGAGGCAATCGAATCTTTTCGGCTAACTGCTAGTAAGAACATGGTAGTGTATCGGATGGATGTGAAGGCGGCATTTACGAGCGGAGATCTTAAAGAAGTCGTCTCGTCGGCCAACTGAAGGATTTGTGAATCAAGAGCATCCTACTCACGTTTATCGTCTAAAGAAGGCTCTCTACGGTTTAAAGCAAGCTCCAAGGGCATGGTATGATACACTGTCACAGTTTCTTCTATCAACGGATTGATAAAGGAGCATTGATCCTACATTGTTCACCGGGAAGTCAGGAAAACATTTAACTCATGTTCAAATTTATGTTGATGATATTATTTTTGCCTCGACTGACCCAATGGAATGTGATCAGTTTTCTAATGAAATGAGTTCTAAGTTTCAAATGTCAATGATGGGACAAATGTCATTTTTCTTGGGATTACAAATTTCACAAAGTCCAGGAGGCATTTTCATAAATCAATCTAAATATGCAAATGAGATTTTAAAGAAATTTGGATTTGATTCAAGTGACCCTGTTGACACCCCATGATTGATCGAACCAAACTAGATGAGGACCACTCGGGGATCATGATTGACCAAACGAAATATCGTAGTATGATTGGATCCATGATGTACCTCACAGCTAGTAGACCGGACATCTTGTTATTTGTTTGCATGTGTGCTAGATACCAGGCTAAGCCTACTAAAAAGCACCTTGAAGCGGTTAAGCGGGTCTTTCGGTATCTCCAAGGAACCATCAATATGGGACTATGGTACCGAAAGACACCGGTATGTCACTAACGGCCTATGCAGATCGCGATCATGCGGAGTTGTCAAGATACACGTCGAAGTACATCCGGAGGTGCTTTCAGTTTTGGGTGATAAGCTTGTGGTGGTCTTCAAAGAAGCAAATGAGTACTTCTATATCCTCTACTGAGGCTGAATACATAGCCATGTCATCATGTTGTGCTCAAATCTTATGGATGAGATCTCAATTATCTACTATGGCTTTGAATTCAACAAAATCCCTCATCTTGTGATAATAAAAGTGCTATTGCTCTCTCATGCAACAACGTTCAACACTCAAGAGCAAAGCATATCGACATTCGACATCATTTCATCGGGGAACAAGTGGAAAAAGGTGTGGTGGAACTATATTTTGTGAGGTCTGAATATCGGTTAGCGGACATCTTCACCAAAGCTCTTCCAAGAGAACGTTTTGAGTTTATTCTTCCACGTCTTGGCTTGAAAAGCCTTCAACAGAATACTCTCAAAGCGTCTTGGGGAGGAAGGCGAGGAGTAAAGGTCTTTCTTCATCTATCTCTTGTATATATTTATTCAAAAATCAAATACAAAAATATAAA
Source organism: Chrysanthemum makinoi (assembly GCA_910596185.1). NCBI lineage: Eukaryota > Viridiplantae > Streptophyta > Magnoliopsida > Asterales > Asteraceae > Chrysanthemum > Chrysanthemum makinoi. The sequence continues at coordinate 75,442,219 of OU343216.1, read as the reverse complement.
ACTTTCAAAATCCATAAAAATCGAAAAATTGAAAAATCTTCAAAAATATTGTCATTTTGTCATGTTTTTCTCGGTTCGATAATATCTACGGTCTTTGTGTTGTCATTCAAAGAATGACACGGGACTTTAGATGTTGCTCGAATTTTTATTAAAAAAAAAAAAAAAAAAAAAAAATATATATTTTTGGGAGAAAGAGAAACAATGGTTTATTGTCATTTTCAGGCAATAACCCGGTTTTAAAAGAAAGAACCGAGCCATGTTTTACCATGTTTTCAAATTCCATGCTCTGATTCTATAAACATTTATCTGCTGAAAACTAAATGCTTTGAAAAATAATTCGGTCTCTATTTTTGATAATCATCAGGACTTATTTGTCAAAATCTCTATCTCTCAATCAACAACCTATGTCATTGATTGAGGGGAGAATGATTTCAATTAAATTAAAAGTTATTTGGCATTCAATTGTTTTCAAAAGATATACATGCATGCTTTACCAATGGAGTTTAAAGTCTTAAAATCCGATCCTTATCGGTTAAAAGCGCTTTCATAATCAAGTCACAATTCTCCTTAAAAGCTTTCAAAATCAATTTAAATCTATAAGAGATCACAAATCTCAAATGATTTGATAATTGTGATCGGGGAGAATGTGTGATTTAAATTGGATTTAAAGCGATAATTAGATAAATGGTTTCTTAAGTGATTAGCATGTTTGCCTCCCGTAAGTGACAAACGATTTCAAATTTTCCATGCACATGTTGAGGGGGAGCATCTATATTAAACCACAATGATTTGAAACGTGATCACTTATCTCAATGTGGAGGTTCCCTCTAGTATGTGCAAAACTCTTTTCAAATCTCGAGGCACATATTGAGGGGAGCAAAATCATGAAAACCTCATCCTTCCCCAAAATGCTTTATCTACTTGATTCGATTAGGGAAGTGATGTTGATATCTTTTAGAAAATGGTAATCAAAGAAGTTAATTCTTTCTCTTGCCTCCGTGTGCAAAACATTTTCAAATACTTGATGCACATGTTGAGGGGGAGTTCTCGTTCTAAAAATATCAAAAACAATTCAAGTACAAAATGCTTTGATAATATATCACAAGTATCTGAATTGATTTTCAAATGGTTTTCAATTGGTTCCAATGGCGGATGAACAATACCAAATAGACCGACCAACTTTACTTTATGTATGGTGATATAAGGATGATAAGGTTAGGTAGTTGTTCCCATGATCCGAGAGCAGGAGGGATCTACCAGGGACTATCCACTAGTTAGTGTAGAGTTCTTAGGTATGATGATAAAAGGAGAAAAAAAAGATATGGGAAGAGTCGGACTAAGGCGAGCTAGTCTGGAATAAACCCAACAAGGTTCTAGCTATGAAGTCTCGGTAAGCACCGAAGGGGTTGAAGAATTAAAAAGAATTGAATGAGAAAAGGGTGAAAACAAATAGCCCTTCATATATTCAACCTTAGAGGCGAAAGGGTTCAATTCATATGCTCTTGATGGTAACATCGGTATTGAAGACAAGGCGTCATGGACCCGGTGGCGCCTTGCACTTCAACTTTCCAAACCACTCAAGTTCCTCTTAAAAGGACTTGTTTTCATTCTCACGGGAACCGCATTATCTATCGACTTTCTCTTAGAGATTGTTGATATTGAAGAAGGAGACCCTCTCCCTAGTCTCCGAGATAGGATCCAAATATGCACAAATTGAGTCTAGAGCCACGAGATCATCAATAAATCTCATTAGGACACTTTCAATGAAGACTCTCTGTTTCACACAATGTGGAAGAGAGATTATATCTTGAGTCCTACGCATTATCCTTGTGGTATTGCCAGAACATCCGAGTGATGTGTTTACATATTCATTGTGAAGATGGAAAGCCTTGGAGCCAACATCTAACAAGCTCTGGTAGGTGGCATGTGAGATCTATTATCTGATCAACCATGTGACAAGCGAGCGAGAAACAATGGGGCGATTCAATCTTTTGAATCAATCACGGTTCGAGGTTATGGATTGACGGATACCTTTGAAAAACCGGTCTTTGTGCTTTAAAACTCTTTTCATTAGCACGTCGACCGTGTACTAATTTTCAAATCAAAAGGTGTTTTATGATTGATAATTGATTTTCATTAAAACCTTCGTTGTATTGCAAAAACAATTTCTATTGAGCAATACTCGATTGTTTTTCAAATATCTTTTCATCAATCGATTGGACTCAAATTATTTGGTTCACTCACTCCGTGTTGTCTTCTTTGAGATGTTCGGTTTGAGAACGGCTAGAGCATGCGAAACCACTGTCAAGGAAATTCTTGAATTATACGATCCGAGCGTACTTGTCTTGATCAGCGAGGAACCGTGGGCGTGTACCTCAATTCAACAAAAGTGATCAAAGACACTTTCGTGCGCTTTATTGCTAATGTTGTATGCGAGTACGCCCGGCGTTCTTTGTTCGAATGAAGCGGTCAATCCATAGCCGCATGCTCACTTAACACATTCATCTCAAAAGAAATCATGATTAGTGCATCAATGACTCTGATATTTCACTCCATGCTTACGCGCTGCTGCCAATATCATGATTCAACAAATGCTTCCGCTACTCTGATGAGAAGATATCATGATCCGGAATGTGAGCATGTCGGTCCTAAAGTCACAACATCACATAATACCAACACCACAAAGGATTTCACAGAGATTTTTTATGGTGATGATCTCAAATGATGGCTCAAAATTATTATCCGTGGATCGATAAAAGACCTCCACTTGAAGTAACCAAACATGCAATGTGAAGAATCAATGACTACGAGCTTAGGAACAAAGGACTACATCAAGAATGCAAGAACAATTGTTAATGTCATATCTGTTTGTATTCAATGTAATTTTAGTGCATGATTGAGGTGACCTCCCTTAGGGGGAGATTGTTAGGAATTAGAAATTCCAGTATTAAAGAGTCGGTCACCTCAAGTATATGTAATCGTTAGAAAGCTCGTAGTCATAGTAATATTTAGTTAAGTAGTATTTAGTTAAGTAACACCGTGGAGGACGGACGGGTCTTTACCCACTGTATGCCGATCCACGGCCGATGTGTGGCGATTTATGTAAGACTATAAATACTCTCTACCTCCCAAGGTAGAGAGTTGGAGCTCATAATAATATCTTTCACTTTCTCTCACTAAGTTCCCTAAACCTCTAACTTTCTCTCTCTAGAATTCCATCTATATGCTACCTTGTGTTAATGTTATGATGTGTATGTGAAAAGTTATATCTTACAGAATTGTAAAAACACACATACACGCAAGCCATCTTTTCAATCCTCCAAATACAACTTAATCCATGACATAGCTCAGTGGGTTCTAAGAGTTGTGCTCAGACTTAGCCTAAGCTTAGAGAGGAGTCACCAACCTTTGTCATTTCAATCCCAATCTTGTTCATAACTACTTGGGTAACATATTCTTTTTTATTGATTTCTAATAAAGAATATGATGTTGAAAATTACTCTGTGTTTTACTTATGTTAATTTCAGTCATTGTTCACTATTAACTTGTTTTAATATTCTTAAAAGCATTTTAAAGCGATAGTGAGCGAGGGAACAACAAGTGGTATCGAGCAAGGCTAATTATAAAATATTTTTTAGGCGCTCTAAAAGTTTTAAATTAGGATCCTAAATGGTTTTGAAATTGATGTACCCCAACTAGTCGATAAAAGGGTGGAGCTTATTAAATTTTGTTGCCCTAGACTTGAAGTTGGCAAATTCAACAAATGGAAAAAGCGAGTGCTATGCTATTTGATTGGGATGGAACCTTATTATATCAAGTGTATAAACGCAGGTCCATTTATCCCAAAGCTGGCGAAAGTTTGCCTAAACACGGCTTCGGTGAGACCACTGGATGAAAGGAGAGTGGTCAATGGGACCAAAGACTCAAAAGTATCATAATATCTTGTCTTCCTGACGATATTATGGAGTCGGTTATAAGTAGTACTGACTAAACAAACTGGGATGACCTAGTTCATAGTCATGAAGGCCCATCTGATACCAAGGAAAACAGGATAATGGACTGAAACTTGAGTATAACACCTTCAGGGCTAAGGACTCAGAAACTCTCTCTCAAACTTACACCAGGTACAAAACTCTTTTAAATGAGCTGTCAAATGATGGTGTTAAGTTGTCCAAACATGAAATCAATGTTGGTTTTGTCAGCAGTCTCCACGAGAAGTGGTTGAATTTCTCTCAGGGACTTAGGAATGCTAATCATATCTAGAATCTTGAGCTTCCTGAAATTTATAGGAAACCTCATCAACAGACGATACCCTGACTTAAAAAAGTCTCAGGAAGTCAAGAAGTCCCTGACCACCACCTCATCACCAATATCAACTACTTTCTATTCTAACAATGTTGTTCAAGATTTTCAGGAAAATTAGATGATGAGCCGATGAGAGATCAAGTGAGAAGTACCTAAATGAGAACATTGAATTTCGGAAAGGGCACTCCTTGCTAACTCGAAGGTTTATAAAAAGAAACAAAGGTTTTTCAAATGCCAAAGCAAATGAGGACATTGAATGCTTTAAGTGTCATAAAAGAGGTCATTTTGCAAGGACTTTTTCAAAAACAATTTCGAACCCTCTAATAAACCATCGAGGTCAAATCGGTCCTCGGGCTTTAGCAAATTTCAACCAAAAATCTACCAGTCTCATCAAAACTTTCAAAACAAATCTGATCAAAACAAAATTTTTGATTTTGAAGCTAAGTATAAGAAAGTCAAAGCTAAGCTTGCATTGCTCGAGGCCAATCCCTCAGAAACAACAAAAAGTGTTCAATCGTGCGGGGTAAAACAAAGGCCTTGTTCTTTGAGACCTTCGGCTGGGATGAAGAGCCGTGTCATCGAGATGATGAAATGGTGCATGTCGGTCAGCGATGGCCCTCTCAGAAGAGGACAAGCTAGGCGTTGGAAAGAATCATGCTAGGAATGGAGAATGGGTCAATATCACAATGAAGAAGGTAAATATCTTAATTTCTATGGATGATGACTACGATTGGCGGTCCTATATGAATTATCTTAATGTTGACCTTAAGTTAGTAGAAGAGCAAAGCTGAATCTTTTTCAAAATACAACAAGCTAAGTTTTGAATTGAACAAGTGTAGGGATGAACTGCTTCTTTTAAAACAAAATAAGCTTGAGGCTATCACTTTGCAAATTCAAAACACTGAATTAGTTAAAGAAATGGGCTCTTCAAGATGAACTTAAGAAAGAAAAAGATATCATTGCTAGTTGGATTGCTAAGAATCCAAGAGTCTTTGATCTTGTGGGAGCCCCAACACAAAAGAGAGTCATAGGTGAAATCAACTCGACTCTCATAACAAAGACCGATCTCCCAAATCATTTGTGTCGGTGGCATGATTACCAATGTGTTGACTACTTCCAAGCCCGGTGATTAGATTGATCGGGTTAATCGATAGTAAGCTTCTAATTTCGATTACGGAAGAATTCTAGAGCACGAGAGTCAAGCTCTTAAGAGCATGCTTGGACTCGGATGTGCCCAGTATCTGAACACATTGAGTGCAGAGTCTAATGCAACGCTTCCACCCTGAAACCTCTTGAGGTGTGCTACACCAAGCTCTGAGCTTACTCCAATGCAATTCAATCCTCATTCACCAAAAGAAAGGTCTGGACTTGGTAGAACCATCCTCAAAAGACCATCAAAACCAACTCAACAAGAATCTACTCCCACTGAGACTTCCACATCTTGACTCCCCTGAAGCGGACCAAATTCAGAATGATTAAACTTGTGAGGAAGTTAATGAAAAGATGGAATCCATGGAAAAGGTCCACTGAATCAATCAAGGAGACAAAGTCAGCTTCCTCTAGTTCCTCAAAGTCTAAATCAAACCCCAAATCCAAGCGGTGTGATCTATGCCACTATACCGGTCGTCATTGCCCGACAACTGCTATAGAATCCTTTTTGTATGATCCGCAAAAGGATGATCCGAACTTCGATCACTTACAATATGTAAGTTCTCTCGATTGAAGCAAACTATACCAAAGTTGGTCATCGGTATGCTTCATCCTCCAAGTCAGCTCACAAACATAGAGCTAAACTCTTTCCTCTTTGCCCACCCTTGTGGCTTCAATGATCATCATCGGATGATTGTCTCATGAACAAATCTTTGTGATATATGCGGTAATCCAGCTCATGAGACATCCCAACATAAGATATCATTCATGCAAGAGAGGTACAAAACAACCCGAGTTACTTGAGTCATCCTCGTCTCTAAATGCAAAACACGTGGTAGCACTATGCACTCAACCACGACCATGAGTCAATTGCCAAATTCAAAGCAGACCTTGAGACCCAAGCCCCTGGAGTGTGGGTCACTAAGAAGAAACTAATTGAGTTTACTACTTGTGCGAGACACGCCAGTCTATTTGGCATCTAGACGGTGGATGCTCAAAAGCATGACGTGTGTGAAGGAGTATCTGCACAAGTATGTAAAGGAACCAGGACCGAAGGTAGTATTTGGTGATAACTCATCATGTCCCACTGAAGGTTATGGTTGAGGCGCAATGGAATAGTTTTATCTAGAATAGCTTATGTCAATGGTCTAAAATACAATCTCATCGATTGTCAGTCAACTATGAGATGCTAAGTACATTGTGCAATTCAATGACAAACAAGGTACCATCTTCAATGCCAACAAGGAAGTTGTGTTGATAGCTCCTAGGAGAGATGATGTATACGTGTTAGACATGTCAACACTCTCCCAAGATGGAACTTGTCTCTTTGCTAAAGCCAATGAAACTATCAATTGGTGTGGCATAAAGACTCTCACACTTAAACTTCAAAAACCTCAACAACTTGGCAAAACAAAACAAGGTCCTTGGTTTACCATCACTGGTCTTTGCAAAAGACAAACCATGCTACGCACTTTGTGAAAAGGTAAACACCACAGAGCATCATTCAAAACCAAAAAATTTCTCCATCAAAGTTGCCTTCACCTCCGCACATGGATCTCTTTGGACTGTCAGTCCAGATCAATCTAGCATGAGAAGTATACACTTGTCATTGTTGATGAGTTCTCAAGATACACTTGGGTATACTTTCTTTCCAAAAAGTCGGTGGTGATACAATAATGTCATTTATCGGGAAGATTGAAAACGAGAATGACATTATTGTTAAACAAATCGAAGCGGTGAATGCGAGTTGAAATCAAGAGCTTGAAAGTTTACGTGATGAAAAAGGAATTTCTCAAAAGTTCTCATCTCCTTATACCCCGAACAAAATGGGGTGTTGAAAGGAAAAACAGAACTCTCATTGAGGCTGCAAGAACCATGTTAAATGGATCATCTCTCTCAAAGCATTTTTGAAGCGGTCAAAGCGCTGTTACACTCAAAACAGGCCAATCATTGTCAAAAGACATAATAAAACCCCATATGAGATCTTTTAAGGTAAACTTCTGGCATCACTATTTTATGTGTTTGGATGTCCTGTGTTCATTCATAACCACAAGGATCATCTAGGAAAGTTTGATGCAAAAGGTGATGATGGATACTTCTTAGGCTACTCGCGATCTCCAAAGCCTTCGGGTTTTCAACACAAGGAGACAACAAGTTGAAACCTTTCATGTCACCTTTGATGAAAGTTAAAGCATCGAGGTTCACCAACACCTTTGGAGGAAATAGGAATTGATGACTCATCAAGATATCCTCGATGAGTACAACAACGAATTCAATTCCTCATATCAAGCGTTTTGACATCTTATATTATGTCTTACCTCACAACCTTCCTGACCAACTATCGGTGAATTCACGATAATCAATCAATCCTACTGGGATAGGTATCTTGAACCAAATGTTCGGATCACGTGATTCAAACTCCCCAACCCACAGCAGGACATCTCAACGGATGCTCTAAATGACTCTGTTGCTCCTGAAACTGAACTCCCTCTTGAGTTTCCAGTGACCTCTTCAAGCTCAGATCCTAGACCACAAAGTAAGTGGACAAAATCTCGGGACATTGAGCTTGTAAACATTATTGGTGAACCCACCGAGGGCATGCTCACTAGAAGCATGGTGCTAAATTAACTTCGACTTCACCAATGAATGTCTATATGCAGATTACCTATCGAAATAGAACCCAAAAGTGTCAGGGCTCTAAAACACCCAAGCTGGGTTCGAGGCTATGCAAGAAGAAGCTGCAGAGTTTGATAAAAACAAGGTCATGACCTTGATCAAATGTCATCAGGATGTTGTAGTCATAGGAATGAAGTGGGTTTTCAAAAACAAAGCGATGAAAATGGCTTGTCATTAAAACAAAGCCAGACTTGTAGCCAAAGGTTACAGTCAACAAGAAGGCATTGACTATGATGAGACATTTGCTCCTGTTGCAAGAATGTGTGACAACTCGTAATTTCAGGTCATTTTACAAACTTTAAAAGTTTCACTATTTCATCATTTATCGTAAACTACGTTTACGAGTATCAAATTCGCGTAACCTTAATGGTTTAGCGGCGAATTCATGAACATATCATCAAGGACATTTCATATAGACTAGATTTAGTCTACATAACATCATTTCATATCGGTTCATGCATGGTTTTGCATTTATTCATTAAGCGTTTATTTTTCTATTAAATAAACGCTATCGAGTAAACATTATTTTGAAACATTGATCCGACACTTCCAAAAATAATCTTAATATATTTTTATACTTATTTTAAGACTATAAAAATTAAATTATCAATTTACCCGATGTTTTCAATTTATTTCGTATATAAATTGTTATATTTATATAATTACGACGTTTTTCTTAAATACTACACGATAATTATTATTTCACTCAGATTTTGCAAGAGATGTATTTTTATAATTTTTATGACTTCAATATATTTTATCTTGACCCGTTAAAATTTATTTTTATCCAACGCTACCCTAAATACTCAAATGTGTATACAACTTACCACATATCTTCAATTAACTTACATATAATTATACTTATACATAAAAAAAAAAAAAAAAAAAAAAAAAAAAAGTATCTAGTGGTGACTAACACCCCCTTGTCGACAAGGGGGGTGAGACCTCTGGGATATTTTGGACACAAGTACCATACTTAACCTATATTTTTCTCCGTGATCGAGACCTCTGGGATGAAAACTTAAATGCTAAAACTTTGAGATAATGATACAAGCTTCCCAAAACCGTTGAGTTCGTTTCTTAACACTCGACGTGCACCATTTTACGACTAGCTTTTCAAGGCCGTTTTGTCACTTTCATGAAATTTCAACGACATTATTTTACGACGAAAAGTTTTAGTTTCATAATAAATCATTAAATGATTATCGTAAGATATCATTTCAACGTAAATACTTGTAAAGTATTTTATAACATGACGAGATGCCATAAACATATATTTCGACGATAAATTCTATTTTCAAAAGCGTACAAGTGGTATGGATTACATGTGGATTTGCATGCACGACATTGTTTCATGATTTACATTAGAACATATCATTCATAATAGGTCACGGTCAGAGGTTGCGCCTCATTTCCGTATTTCCATTACATCATCATAATCATTGCAGTGAGTTTTCATAGCCCCGATTTATTCAAGTTTTTACTTTATTTCAAACCTACGGGGGAGAATACATTGCACATCATTTTTACTACGATACCAAGTATATCAAATTCATTTAAATTGCTTAAGTTACCTCATGCCAATTGAATGTCCCCATTATATAACATGAACCGTTAATTTCATAGAAGCGAGGGTGAGTGGATAGATCTATCGAGGGTGACTCCTCCATCCGGGTTGGTGGATTCCAACTGGTTAAGCGGATGCATTTCATTTAATATCATTATTTGAGTTGTTTGGCAAACACTCTGTTAAGGCGAACATCATAATCGGTCTAGTTTCGTGTCATGGACTTATAGCAATTGTATCATTTTGTGACATCATTGTCATACAAACTTATACTTGTGGTAGTCGTATCATACATATACATAAACTCTATGAACTCACTCAACCTTTGTGTTGACACTTTTAGCAATGTATTTTCAGGTAACTAAGGCATTCACTTCATGGCATGCATGTGGACATATCATAGAGTCGCGGTGACGACGCGTCTCACATGGGATTTATGCATTTTTAAAACATCGTTTGACTTGTACTGATGCGTGCCAAACAGTCAAGGTAAATCACACAAGCCCGCCACTTGTGAATGGCGGACCGTAACCAGCTTAAAACTGCTTAAGCACGAATGCAATGAAGATATGAGGAGTATAGGGTCTCCCGGTCGTTATGTCCCGAGCTATGCAATGGATTATCGAGCGATATAGTGATCGGAGATTTGAACGGAAAAAGGGATTTGAGAATGATTATAACTTCTGAGAAAAAGCCAACAAATTACAACGGCTTAAATGCAAATTAAAGGAGATTAAAAGATAAAATCTATTAAATAAACGCTATCACTATATTTAAAATGATGTTTTTGTTTTTATGTTTTTACAAAACTGAAATTAAAATCTACGTGACGTACAAATTAAATAGTGAAACTTACACTATATTAACCCTAAAAATATGAAAAATACATTTTTACAAACCTAATGATAAAAGAAAATATATAGAAAAAGAAAACTATTTTATAACTATTTATCTAATTATTATTAAATAAGAACTATTTTAACTATTTAATAAATACTCTAAAATAAAAGAAAATATGAAATAAGACTAGAAAAATAAAATTAAGATTTAGAAAAATCTAAAATATCATAAAACTAATTTTAAAACTGAAAATATATTTTTTTGACTTTTTATATATTTATTATTAATTTAAAACTATTTAAAACTAATTAAAATCCTAGAAAATACAAATTAAGCTAAGAAAATTATGGAAAAATACTTTTTTAGCTTTTTATATTTATCTAAACCTAAGAAAATTGAAAAATGATTTTTTTTGAACTTTTTCTCAATTAAATGCAATTAAAGCTATTTAAAAATACTTAAAAACTAATTAAAATCAAGAAAAATACCAAACAAGCTAGGAAAAATCTGAAAAATTCAGGAAATGCTTAAAATAATATTAGGAAGCTAAGAAAAATGGAAAATCATGGGGTTATGTGGCAGAATATGAAACTGATGAAGAAGTGCTTATTGAAATAAGCACTTCAATAAGCAAATGGAACCCAAAGACTACCAAACCAAAAGAGAAGCTCTAATATGCTAAAGGAACATAAATGGAACAAATTTAAACAAGCCTAACCCTCTGATTGCAAGCTCACACAGATTTGAGGAATCGAAATTAAAGCTAAAAGGCAGTTCTGGGGGCCAACTTGCAGCTTATGCATAAGCTCACCAATAAGCTAAAACCTAAAACCAGAACTTGAGATCTACTCTAGACTTGGTTGAGACCTTGTAAACTAAATTACAGACCTAGGTGAGCCAAAATGAAACACAATGAGACCTTTTAAAATCTGCATAAACCTATGCAGGCCACTGTGCTCTGCACAGGGCACTTGGACCTGTTTTGACAAGCTCTATTGAGCTTGTAGAAAAAATCACAAAAATCCTCTAAAATACACATAAGAAAATAGACCAAGAGTAATTTTCAAAACCACAAGTTACATAGGTAAAGACTCAGAAATGAGTGAATGAAAATTCACTCTCAGTTTACCAAAATTGACATTTTGCCATTTTGACTTTCTTAATAAAACTGAAAAGTTGACTTTTGATAACTTTGAGCTTGCATTTTGGATTGAATATGAAGTTAATGTATGAAATAAAGCTACTACAAGCTTGACCTATGAATTTAACACACAAAATGAGCTTTTGAGTTGGTGAAAACCCCAACAGTTAAGTACTAAGGCAGATTTGATCAAGGTTTGACATTCAGTGCTAACAAGCTCAAGACTAAGACAGATATGAATATGAATACCCTAAACAAATATAATTCAACAAAGCTCACCTTTGCAAAAGCCTTTGAGACAGATTAATAGGCAGATCCAAACACACCTTTTAAAACTGTTAATCAAATTTAACTAGAGACAAACATTGAACTAGAGGGTACTCTTGATCAAACGAGTTTATAAACCTAAGTACAGCTTAATGAAACAGATTAAAATCAATTGTGACCACAGATACAAGTATCAATGGAAGCGCACAAGGACTTGAATTTTGGAAATGAGAAAACTACTTACATATGTTCGCCATTGATTTGGGGCTAAGAACCAAAACCAACCCTATACTAACCTACTCTACTCCACCCCATATCAAAGCTGCATCATCCAAAAACATCACCATTCCCAGTTTGAACCAGTTTCTCTATATTGTTGACTTTCATTGATCATAAGACAAATCTATGCGAAAATGTAAAGCGAGGCTTCTCAAAAGCTATATGGAGCATATTTAAGCTTATATGACTTTAACAAAAGCTTATGAGGAGCTTAGACTTAGAATTGGCTGAAAAAATTCAACGATGAACTTGAAAAATTGAAACTTATACAAAAGACTTGAATTTAAACTCCCAAGCACATACAAAGATGTTTTCACTTAAATGTTATACAAATAAACTAGAATTACAACATTGGAACTTAAATTAAAACATTTATTTAAAAATCGACATTAAGAGAAATTAAGGAACTAACTACTACTTTCTCATCTCCTCTTGCCTCCTTTTATACTCAAGCTGCTTCTCTCTCTCTCTAAGCTAATCCCACTTCATTTTTGGGCCATTGGATGACTTTGGGAGCATAATGGCCATTGATCATATTTGGCGGGAAAATTGGATTTAACAGCTATGTGAGATTGAGTGTGGGTAAGGGTGAAGAGTTAATGATTCTTGGATTGTAGGAGATGTGGGGGGACAGGTTTAGTGATAAGGTGAGGAGGGGGGTGGGTGATTGAGTGTTGCAGAAGTGTTTGCAGAAAGCAAGTGGTGGAGGAGATGGTTTGGCGCCAAAGGTGTTTGACTGGCTTGTTTTGACCAGTGTTTAATAATCAATGGGGGGGTCAAAATGACTAATGACAGGGGTCACAAAGGCTATGGCAGGGTCCAAAATTGGGTTTAAGGTTTATTAACTTAGGGACCTTAGTTGTAAATTCTGAATTTCAAGGGACTACTTCTACCAAATAAGCAAAGTTTCTCCAAGGACCATAAGTGACACTCTCAAAAAGTACAAGGACCAATTTTGCCATTTAGCAATTTTCCAGGGGCCATTTCTGCCAAATTTGAAACTTGAAGGACCATTCTTGTAATTTTCTCAAACTTTTGACATTTTTCACCAAAAGACTAAATTTGACAACTTATGATTTTAAAAGGACCTTTGGTGACTTTACTTTTGAAATTATGTGCTCAGGGACTATTTTTGACAATTTTAGAAACTTGGGGGACTGAAACTGCCAATTATGCAAACTTTGCTCATTTTTCATCTGATTTTAAACATTTTGCATCTGAAACATATAAAATGCAATTTTGGACTGTTTTCAGTATTTTGATGCATTTGAGCATTTTAACGTTTTGCAGTTCAGATTTGACTAAAAATGATGAGTATTTACACACTCATCAATCCCCACACTAAACTATTGCTAGTCCCTAGCAATCTTTTGAGAAAACATAATGGATTTGAAAAACTCTTTACCAAAAGCCATTACTTCCGGAGTAGCCAAATGTTTCAGTTCAAGTAAGAACCATGGTACACCGATAACCATGTGATTTTTGAGCAAACCACCGACTTCCAACGGTTTGATTTGTCTTTACCGAAGCCGTACCCTTACGGACTAGCCAACTCTTAGATAAATTATCAATATTATCTTTGGTGAGGTGATTACCAATTATGGTTTTTCCACTGCCTTTACCACAAGCCATAACCTTGCGGGCTAGCCAACTCTTCACTTTTTAGGATATGGTGAGTTGAATACCATACAATTTTGGGCAAATTGCAAGCCGTCAACGGATTTGAGATATCTTTACCAAGAGCCGTTTGCTCCTGGATTAGCCAATCCTTTTGTTTATTAGACAAGGCGGATTGATAACCAAATGAGTAAGTGTAAAACACTTACTCCAAAAAAAAAAAATTTTTTTTTTGGCCAAAAACGGGGGAATTGGGTGGATAATATATGATAAAATTCGTGAGAATTCCCCCACACACTTAGAAATGAATATTGCCCTCAATATTCAAAGTGGTTATGCGAAACAAAGAACGTAAAAGGGAAATACTACGGCCATTATTTAGAAAGATTTTTTTTTTTTGAAAACATGTGGGGCAACCCCCCCCACACTAGGGTGGTAGAAAATAGAAAGAAGTTAGAAATATGGGTGAAAACCCATATGGCGTGCTCTTGTTTTTGATTACCGAGTCGCTAGCTTGACTCGACCCCGAATTAATTTGTTCATGGGGAAGTAAGTGGAAGAGATAACCTCCATCGGACTTTCATTCAAGATGTTTGGACAAACATTTGAAGCACGTGAAAGTTCCACACCGATGAGATATAGAGAGACAGACCCGGCTCACAGATGATAAATGAAAATGCCGGGATCAAAGATAGTGTCTTCATTCCCGAAGGAGTGAAGAACAGGAGAAGCCACGGGATAGGTGAAGAAGGGAAAGAAAGTCATGATAAACATCATGACTAACTCATCTTCATCTATAGGAGGATCCATAATTTCAGGATTATGAATCTCATCATTTAAGCTTATGTGATCAAGACAAATCTCGGGAATGTCTAGATCAAAGTAGAATTTATCATACTCCCGCGGAGATATGATATGAGTGAGTTCATCTGAGAACTCCATGAAGGTGAATGAATCATATTCAGAATTGATATGAGTGGGTTCACTGGTGAACTCCTCCAATGTAAATGATTCATAATCGGGGAGAGAATTCTGAGAATGAAAAGTGGATGCGCCACTAATCTTCTCTCCCGTATTGTCAAAACAGAAGGCTTTCATTTTAGAATAGAATCATCGGAAAGAATGTCACTATCCTTAATGGGGATAGGAGATGAAATAGGTTTTGCATTGAAAGCCTCGATTTTAGAAATGAGAAGATGACATTCATGTTGCACGAAGTGCTTCATCTTTGATTTCATTGGTAACTTCATCATTCTCTTCTTCTAAGCTAACAAGCTCAGAAGGTAAATCTTCCACATAAATGATGTCTCCACAAGATAACGAATTATCATCATCAGAATCGGAGAACATCTCAACATAATCTGTTGGAAAGACAAGAGGGGAAGGGATATCACACAAATGCTCGAGAATTCCCTGTGACTCTCTTGGGATTGGGACAAGGTTCTCAACACTAGACTTTATGAATTAGTCCGATTCCTTTTCAGGACATTGTCGAGATGCTCGTCCCCATAATAAGAGAGTGAGTGTGGATCTCGGGTGTGATAGCAGTTGTTTGAGATGAAATCTCAACTGCTGGAATATCATCTGACTGAGGGGGTTGAGAAATATTACCTTTAAAAGGATAAAAACCCTCCTCGTCATCATCATATAGAGCTGCCTTAAGAAATTGGGAACGCCTTAGAGCTGCATGCTCTAGGGCTAATAATTCTTCCCTGGATTGGCGGGCGCTCGCTCTTAGGCTAGCAATTCTCCTATGGTCTTTTCACCACTCACTTGATTCTTAAAGTTACTCATCATATCCTCAAGTGTTTTTATTGCGGTTTCAAAATCCTGGGAGATTTCTTGAGATAACGGCTCAGTGGAGTTTGAACAGTATAGTCTTTGTGGAGGTTGGAAATTATCAAACATGTAAGAGTCATGATTGTTACAAGGAATTGGGTTCCCTATTTGACAATCAGAGCTGAAATGGGGACCTCCACAGTACTCACAACAGTAAAACTGTTGAGTCTGGACAGGTGAATCATATGGATTTTGGTCATATCCAAAGTTCTGAGCATCACCGGAAAACTGTTCATAGACAAACGTGTTTCCGGATTGACACTCAAATCCTTGGTGAGGACTTATAGAGTCCACTAAACAACCACAACATGAAATTAAAGAACATAGAAAATTGAAGGAACTTTAAGTAAAAACTCAAAACTGACTTTAAACTGAAATTAAACTGAATTAAAGAGTTCATTACACTAATTTAAGAAACATTACAACATTTAAAATCTTAAAAGACAAGAAAAGAAAGCTTTAAAAATTACACTATGTGACTAATGGCTATTCCAAAAGTGCCTGTTTCCTTCTCCTTCTTTTCTCTTTTATGGTGTTAGAGTTCCACTTGAGTTGTCAGTCAAATCCCACTTCAATTGGTAGCCATTGGATGGCTCAAAATCATCTTAGCCGTTTGATTGGGTTTTGGCGCCAAAATGTGAATAAGCCAGTTGTAGGGATTGAGTGAATGGGGTGAAGGATCATTAATTGATTCTTGTTTTGTGTTGAGGTGGAGGGGACAGGGAAAGTGATATGGTGAGGAGGGGGAATGGTGTGAGGTAGAGAATGGCAGAGAGTGGGTGAGGAGGACGAAGAAACAAGGGGCGGGTTTTGTTTATTTTAAACTTGGGTTTGGGTCGGGTTGTGGGTAGCCGGGTATAAAATGGGATTGGGCTTGGTTAGTTGGGCTTGAGTTGGAAATGGATTGGATATTGGATCCGTTTGGTTTAAGTATGATAACCAGGACCAAAATTGTAATATCACCAAACCTCAAGGACTGAAAATGCCAACTTTCCAAACTTCCTTCAAGGGACCAAACCTGCCATTACATAATAACACAAGGACCAAAGTTGTATTTTTGCATTTAATAAACTTTAAAAGACCTTTTATGTAATTTTTGGATTTTGAGGGACTAAACTTGTAAATTTCCCAAAAGTTATCAATAGAGTTCCAAATTGTAAGTTCATGCATAGTACAAGGGTATTTTGTGAAATTTCAAGTTTTGAATACCCAGGGACTAAGTTTGCCAATTTTGAAACTTAAGGGGTAAAAATTGCCATTTGTGTAAACTTTATCCGGAATGTTTTGTGAACATTTTTGATTTCCCAAGGACTTAAGTTGACTTTTCATTCATTTAAAACTTTTAGGGACTAGTTTTGCCAATTTCTGTAACTCGGGACCTGAAACGACATTTGTTGTGAAATTGATCATTTTTCACTTGTTTTTCAATCTTTTGTACCTGAATCACATAAAAACACATTTTTATGAATTTGTATCATTTTGAGAGTCATTTGTGTGTTTTTGGTTGTTTTTTTGTGGGTTTAAAGCATTATAAAATATATGTGTATTGACACATATCAAATCCCCACTTGAACTATTGCTAGTCCCTAGCAATCTTTTGAAACTTTAATGGATTTTAAAAACTCTTTACCAAAAGCCATCACTTCCGGAGTAGCCAAATGTTTCAGTTCAAGTAAGAACCTTGGTACACTGATAACCAAATGATTTTGAGCAAATCATAAGCTGTAAACGGATTTGATTAGTCTTTACCAGAAGCCGTACCCTTCTGGACTAGCCAACTCTTAGATAAATTATCAGCATTATCTTTGGTGAGCTGATTACCAATTATGGTTTTTCCACTGCCTTTACCACAAGCCATAACCTTGCGGGCTAGCCAACTCTTCACTTTTTAGGATATGGTGAGTTGAGAACCATACAATTTTAGGCAAATTGCAAGCCATATAAACGGATTTGAGAAATCTTTACCAAGAGCCGTTTGCTCTGGATTAATCCTTTGTTTATCAAACATGGTGGACTGATTACCATTTGTTGTGTTTAGTACATAGTACTTCCACTAAAAAATTTTAAAATTTGGCCATTTTGGGGAAAAAGGGACTAAAAGGGTACATTTTATGATCAAATTCGCAGAAATTTCCCACACTTAGAAATGAATATTGTCCTCAATATTCAAAACTAAGTGAGGTAACACAACAATTATTTTATTTTTCAATATTTACAATTTTCAAAGTTTTTAGATCTATATACAACATGTGGGGCAACTCCCCACACTAGGGTGGTAGAAAGTAGAAAGAAGTCAGAAATATGGGTGAAAACCCATATGGTGTGTGCTATTGTTTTTGATTACCGAGTCACTAGCTTGACTCGACCTCGAATTAATTTGTTCATGAGGAAGCTACTGTTTTTGATAACCGAAGTTATTCGACTCGAATTAAATTGGTTCATGGGGAAGCTGAGTGGGATTGCCACTCGGAGATTGGAGTGAGAGGAAATTGGAGTGGGATTGCCACTCACAGAATTATGAATAATCATCACTTAAGATGAGTCTAAGAATCTTAGAAAGAAACTTAGAAAGAGTGAGAAGAATTTTTTTAATTTTTGATTTTATAAAAAGAAATGGAAAATATTTTTGGATTTTAAAGTTTTATATATATATGTACAAAAGAAATTCCTAACAACCGCCCCTCGAAAGGGAATTGGTACAGAGCTCAAAGCTGTAAACGACCAACAACCAAATGTTGTAACTGAGGGACTTATCAAACTGGGCAAGTTGTGTGCAAAGGAAAAATGTTTTTGGATTTTATATTGTTTATGGTGCTATTAACACCTTAGGAAAATATTTTTAACTTTACAAAAAACTTTTTACAAATGGTGGTATATGTGCAACAATGGATCTGAAAATGGCTAAACACACGCTAAAGCCTCCCCGGCAGCGGCGCCAAAATTTGATGTTTTTCAAACTAAATAAGAGATTTGAAGCTCAAATAAGCTCTCTATGAGCTTATCAATTTGGACCCAAATTCTGTGCACAGGGCAGTTTATCAAAACAGGTACCAAAGAAAAGCTATAAAATAAGCACTCTAAAAGCTGAAAAACCAAGAACTAACATTTTTCTATTTTTCTTTACCAACTAGACTACAATACCTCCAAAGCTTATAATCTGAATCTCTTTAATAAACCCACAGTGAAATTCCAAGTTTTAATCAAAAACGACCCATTGAGATTTTGACTTTTTGTGAAACCAAAAGTTGACCAAAATGAGATTTGAGTTGATCTAATTCCTTGAATATGTTGTTATAAAGTAAGATAAGACTAAATTAAGCAAGGTTAACAACTTTTGAACACAAAATGATGATCATGGGTCTTAAAAACTCCAACAGTGACTGCAGATACAAGATTATATGATATTTTGACTTTTTCACTTATAAGAACTTGTATCTTGACTAATATGAATTGTTTAGACCTATTTAGACAGGTTTCCAACAAAACTAAGAACCAAAGACCTTTGAATACCATAAACCAAACACACCTTAATGTTGACTGTTTTGATGTTTTTCAAACTAAATCACAATTGTAAACCACCAACTTGATTTAAGACCTTGTATTATCAAATATTAGCACTAAGAGAACACAAATCATCAACACTAATCAACTGAAACCAAGATTCTAGACCTAAGCTTGTTTAACTGTCAAAATGAGATTATTGCAAAATACAAATTTAAGTTAACAAACTACTGATTTTAATGATTAATAACACTTAACCAAGACTAAATAACATAAAGAAACAGAAATTAAAGCACAAATAATAATGAAACAGTAAAATGGTAAAAATGGTAAAAATAGAACTCACACATGATCAAGACTAAGATTGAGCACCAAGGTATAGAAACCACTCCTAGCTTACTGTCAATAAGCTAGAAACCAGATATCCATCCAGCTTAGCTTCCATTTCCCAGGCTGCTTATATGACCACAGTTGACTTCCATTGACCTTTTTTGATTTTTTTTAGCTTTTCTTAATTTTTAAAGACTGAACTGATTTTAAGTGTATCTAAAAGCTTAGTTAGCTTTGTTAGGAGCCAACATGACTTATAGAGTCCACTAAACAACCACAACATGAAATTAAAGAACATAGAAAATTGAAGGAACTTTAAGTAAAAACTCAAAACTGACTTTAAACTGAAATTAAACTGAATTAAAGAGTTCATTACACTAATTTAAGAAACATTACAACATTTAAAATCTTAAAAGACAAGAAAAGAAAGCTTTAAAAATTACACTATGTGACTAATGGCTATTCCAAAAGTGCCTGTTTCCTTCTCCTTCTTTTCTCTTTTATGGTGTTCTGAGTTCCACTTGAGTTGTCACCAAATCCCACTTCAATTGGTAGCCATTGGATGGCTCAAAATCATCTTAGCCGTTTGATTGGGTTTTGGCGCCAAAATGTGAATAAGCCAGTTGTGAGGATTGAGTGAATGGGGTGAAGGATCATTAATTGATTCTTGTTTTGTGTTGAGGTGGAGGGGACAGGGAAAGTGATATGGTGAGGAGGGGGAATGGTGTGAGGTAGAGAATGGCAGAGAGTGGGTGAGGAGGACGAAGAAACAAGGGGCGGGTTTTGTTTATTTTAAACTTGGGTTTGGGTCGGGTTGTGGGTAGCCGGGTATAAAATGGGATTGGGCTTGGTTAGTTGGGCTTGAGTTGGAAATGGATTGGATATTGGATCCGTTTGGTTTAAGTATGATAACCAGGACCAAAAATGTAATATCACCAAACCTCAAGGACTGAAAATGCCAACTTTCCAAACTTCCTTCAAGGGACCAAACCTGCCATTACATAATAACACAAGGACCAAAGTTGTATTTTTGCATTTAATAAACTTTAAAGGACCTTTTATGTAATTTTTGGATTTTGAGGGACTAAACTTGTAAATTTCCCAAAAGTTATCAATAGAGTTCCAAATTGTAAGTTCATGCATAGTACAAGGGTATTTTGTGAAATTTCAAGTTTTGAATACCCAGGGACTAAGTTTGCCAATTTTGAAACTTGAGGGGTAAAAATTGCCATTTTGTGTAAACTTTTATCGAGGATGTTTTGTGAACATTTTTGATTTCCCAAGGACTTAAGTTGACTTTTCATTCATTTAAAACTTTTAGGGACTAGTTTTGCCAATTTCTGTAACTCCAGGGACTGAAAACGACATTTGTTGTGAAATTGATCATTTTTCACTTGTTTTTCAATCTTTTGTACCTGAATCACATAAAAACACATTTTTATGAATTTGTATCATTTTGAGAGTCATTTGTGTGTTTTTGGTTGTTTTGTGGGTTTAAACAGTATAAAATATATGTGTATTCAGACACATATCAAGGACCTCCACAAAATTCACAGCAGGTATGTTGATTATATGAAGAATAGTCGGGCTGTGGTGGGTAATTGGAAAAGTTTGAGGAGTCGTTAAATGAGTTCTGATTAGGATCATAATCAAATGAATTCCTCGAACCACAAAACAAACAACTCCTGTTATGAATATCATTACCACATTGTACACACATACACCAACGACAGTCAACCAAAAAGAGGCTCACCACAACCGACACAAGGAATAAACGATTGCATTTGAGAGTTATGAAGAGGAATCGGTTTATTCAAAGAATCAACAAAACCAACATGGTGATCTGGATGACTATCAAGTCTCAAGAACATTCGAAAATCGAGGTGGGACAAGTGGTGTGCTCCGAGAGCTAGCAATTTCCACCACTTCCGTTATGGTCTCCGGTTCTGGTTCTTGAGAAACGTGAAGATTAGGCAAGTCATTCTTGCTAGTCATCGGTGTTTGAACGGGTTCATCGTAATCAATTCTAATTCTCGACCTTTTTTCATCGGCATAAATTTGTTCGATTAGATTACGGGCTCTATCTTCAAAGAAAGTGTCCTCGTAATCCTCGATGGGTGCTTGGGGTAGCTCCGCGTTTGAAGTTTGTCAAGATTAGAATGTATTTCAGGTTGTGGCTGGTGGTCGAAATAACTTTGAAAAGAATTTATGATGGATAATTCGCACGAATTGCAAAATTCGCTTGAACTAGGCCCTCCACAACGCTCACACACATTTCTGACGATGAAGTTGACGAATGTCGACATAAGAATTAAACATATAGATGATTAAGAAGAGAATCAAATGGTTGAGAGGATACGAAGAATAGAATTAAACGGAAAAAGAGGGTAAGAGAAATAGAATCAACGCATAAGAGGAATGAGAAGAGTATTTTTTGGTATTTTTGGATAAAAAAATATAAACATATACAGATGGATGGTATGAACAAAGAGTGAATATCCAAATCACTAATCTGCTAGACGTAGGATAATCACAGACTACCGGGCAATGGCAAAAATTTGATGCGTGCCAAACAGTCAAGGTAAATCACACAAGCCCGCCACTTGTGAATGGCGGACCGTAACCAGCTTAAAACTGCTTAAGCACGAATGCAATGAAGATCTGAGGAGTATAGGGTCTCCCCGGGTCGTTATGTCCCAGCGAGCTATGCAATGGATTATCGAACGTATAGTGATCGGGAGATTTGAACGGAAAAAGGGATTTGAGAATGATTATAACTACAGAAAAAGCCAACAAATTACAACGGCTTAAATGCAAATTAAAGGAGATTAAAAAGATAAAATCTATTAAATAAACGCTATCACTATATTTAAAATGATGTTTTTGTTTTTATGTTTTTACAAAACTGAAATTAAAATCTACGTGACGTACAAATTAAAAAGTGAAACTTACACTATATTAACCCTAAAAATATGAAAAATACATTTTTACAAACCTAATGATAAAAGAAAATATTTGGAAAAAGAAAACTATTTTTATAACTATTTATCTAATTATTATTAATTAAAAACTATTTTAACTATTTAATAAATACTCTAAAATAAAAGAAAATATGAAATAAGACTAGAAAAATAAAATTAAGATTTAGAAAAATCTAAAATATCATAAAACTAATTTTAAAACTGAAAATATATTTTTTTGACTTTTTATATATTTATTATTAATTTAAAACTATTTAAAACTAATTAAAATCCTAGAAAATACAAATTAAGCTAAGAAAATTATGGAAAAATACTTTTTTAGCTTTTTATATTTATCTAAACCTAAGAAAATTGAAAAATGATTTTTTTTGAACTTTTTCTCAATTAAATGCAATTAAAGCTATTTAAAAATACTTAAAAACTAATTAAAATCAAGAAAAATACCAAACAAGCTAGGAAAAATCTGAAAAATTCAGGAAATGCTTAAAATAATATTAGGAAGCTAAGAAAAATGGAAAATCATGGGGTTATGTGGCAGAATATGAAACTGATGAAGAAGTGCCTATTGAAATAGGCACTTCAATAAGCAAATGGAACCCAAAGACTACCAAACCAAAAGAGAAGCTCTAATATGCTAAAGGAACATAAATGGAACAAATTTAAACAAGCCTAACCCTCTGATTGCAAGCTCACACAGATTTGAGGAATCGAAATTAAAGCTAAAAGGCAGTTCTGGGGGCCAACTTGCAGCTTATGCATAAGCTCACCAATAAGCTAAAACCTAAAACCAGAACTTGAGATCTACTCTAGACTTGGTTGAGACCTTGTAAACTAAATTACAGACCTAGGTGAGCCAAAATGAAACCTGTGCAGACCTTTTAAAATCTGCATAAACCTATGCAGGCCACTGTGCTCTGCACAGGGCACTTAGACCTGTTTTGACAAGCTCTATTGAGCTTGTAGAAAAAATCACAAAAATCCTCTAAAATACACATAAGAAAATAGACCAAGAGTAATTTTCAAAACCACAAGTTACATAGGTAAAGACTCAGAAATGAGTGAATGAAAATTCACTCTCAGTTTACCAAAATTGACATTTTGCCATTTTGACTTTCTTAATAAAACTGAAAAGTTGACTTTTGCTAACTTTGAGCTTGCATTTTGGATTGAATATGAAGTTAATGTATGAAATAAAGCTACTACAAGCTTGACCTATGAATTTAACACACAAAATGAGCTTTTGAGTTGGTGAAAACCCCAACAGTTAAGTACTAAGGCAGATTTGATCAAGGTTTGACATTCAGTGCTAACAAGCTCAAGACTAAGACAGATATGAATATGAATACCCTAAACAAACATAATTCAACAAAGCTCAGCCACTGCAAAAGCCTTTGAGACAGATTAATAGGCAGATCCAAACACACCTTTTAAAACTGTTAATCAAATTTAACTAGAGACAAACATTGAACTAGAGGGTACTACTGATCAAACTGAGTTTATAAACCTAAGTACAGCTTAATGAAACAGATTAAAATCAATTGTGAACACAGATACAAGTATCAATGGAAACTGCACAAGGACTTGAATTTTGGAAATGAGAAAACTACTTACATATGTTCGCAGATTTGTGGCTAAGAACCAAAACCAACCCTATACTAACCTACTCTACTCCACCCCATATCAAAGCTGCATCATCCAAAAACATCACCATTCCAGTTTGAACCAGCTCTATATTGTTGACTTTCATTGACCATAAGACAAATCTGTCTCGAAAATGTAAGCGAGCTTCTCAAAAGCTATATGGAGCATATTTAAGCTTATATGACTTTAACAAAAGCTTATGAGGAGCTTAGACTTAGAATTCGAAACTGAAAAAATTCAACAGTGAACTTGAAAAATTGAAACTTATACAAAAGACTTGAATTTAAACTCCCAAGCACATACAAAGATGTTTTCACTTAAATGTTATACAAATAAACTAGAATTACAACATTGGAACTTAAATTAAAACATTTATTTAAAAATCGACATTAAGAGAAATTAAGGAACTAACTACTACTTTCTCATCTCCTCTTGCCTCCTTTTTATACTCAACTGCTTCTCTTTCTCTCTCTAAGCTAATCCCACTTCATTTTTGGGCCATTGGATGACTTTGGGAGCATAATGGCCATTGATCATATTTGGCGGGAAAATTGGATTTAAACTATGTGAGATTGAGTGTGGGTAAGGGTGAAGAGTTAATGATTCTTGGATTGTAGGAGATGTGGGGGGACAGGTTTAGTGATAAGGTGAGGAGGGGGGTGGGTGATTGAGTGTTGCAGAAGTGTTTGCAGAAAGCAAGTGGTGGAGGAGATGGTTTGGCGCCAAAGGTGTTTGACTGGCTTGTTTTGACCAGTGTTTAATAATCAATGGGGGGGTCAAAATGACTAATGACAGGGGTCACAAAGGCTATGGCAGGGTCCAAAATTGGGTTTAAGGTTTATTAACTTAGGGACCTTAGTTGTAAATTCTGAATTTCAAGGGACTACTTCTGCCAAATAAGCAAAGTTTCTCCAAGGACCATAAGTGACACTCTCAAAAAGTACAAGGACCAATTTTGCCATTTAGCAATTTTCCAGGGGCTATTTCTGCCAAATTTGAAACTTGAAGGACCATTCTTGTAATTTTCTCAAACTTTTGACATTTTTCACCAAAAGACTAAATTTGACAACTTATGATTTTAAAAGGACCTTTGGTGACTTTACTTTTGAAATTATGTGCTCAGGGACTATTTTTGACAATTTTAGAAACTTGGGGGACTGAAACTGCCAATTATGCAAACTTTGCTCATTTTTCATCTGATTTTAAACATTTTGCATCTGAAACATATAAAATGCAATTTTGGACTGTTTTCAGTATTTTGATGCATTTCTGAGCATTTTTAAACGTTTTGCAGTTCAGATTTTACTAAAAATGATGAGTATTTACACACTCATCATGTACCAAACTTATTTTCCGCACATGTTGATTTTCATTTGGGACCTATACTTTGTAAACTCTGATTATTTTATTAAATCAAGCGATGTATTTTCCAAACGACACTTTAGGTCGTTCAATATAACTGTGATTGTGATGCTATGACAGTCAATCCCCAGGAATTCCATTCCGCTCCAAAACATGTAATTTGGGGGTGTGACAGAATGGAATCCATCAGGATCTTCCTTGCATATGCAACATACATGAACTTCAGGGTCTACCAAATGGATGTCAAAATTGCATTCTTAAATGGTGATCTCAAGGAAGATGTGTATGTTCAGCAACCTCCTGGCTTTGAGAGTAGTGAATTCCCTGACTATGTCTGCAAGCTTGATAAAGCCCTTTATGGACTTAAACAAGCTCCCAAGGCATGGTATGAAAGTCTCTCGGCCTTCCTGATACAAAACAAGTTTGTTAGAGGAAAGATAGACAACACCCTGTTTGTCTATAGGACCAAACAAGATGTGATACTGGTTCAAGTGTATGTTGATGACATCATCTTTGGCTCAACAAACTACAAACTTTGCAAACAGTTTGAAAAACTAATGACAAAGAAGTTTGAAATGAGCATGATGGGCAAACTCACATACTTCCTTGGACTACAAATCAGGCAAACTGATAAAGGAGTCTCCATCAGTCAAGAGAAGTACACCATAAATCTCTTGAAGAAATATGAGATATCTGACTGTGCCTCAGTGAAGACACCAATGGTCCCTCCTAACAACCTTGGACCTGATCTCACCGGCAAATCAGTCAATCAAACCCATTTCAGAGGGATTGTTGGCTCACTGATGTATCTAAGCGCTAGTAGACCGGACATACAATTCGTCACGTCTAATAGCAAGATATCAGTCCAATCCCAAAGAATCCCACCTCACTGCAGCCAAAAGAATAATCAGGTACTTGAAGGGAACCCCAAACCTTGGACTCTATTATCCAAAGTGCTCAGGGTTTGATCTTAAGGGTTACTCGATTTCGATTATCGGTGCTAACATGCACGAAAAAGTACCTCGGGTCCTGTCAATTTCTTGGAGAAAACGGTTTGTTGGAGTGCTAAAAGCAACAATCGGTGGCTATGTCTTCACTGATCTGAGTATGTGGCTGCAGCAGATCTTTGTGCCAATATTTTATGGATGAAAATTCAACTCAGTGACTATGACATCCATTACAAAATGGTACCCATATTCTGTGACAACACCAGAGCAATTGCAATCTCCAACAACCCCGTCCTTCATCAAAGAACCAAACACATTCATATCAGATATCACTTCATCAGGGACCACATAATGAAAGGAGACATTGAACTCCATTTCATCCCTACTGAATATCAACTGGCTGATATCTTCACCAAACCCTTGGATGAACCTACCTTCAGGAGACTGAAAACTGAATTGGGAATGCTTGACATTGAAAGTCAGGCATTTGAAAAACAATCTCAGTAAGTTCTCTGAAATGGTTCCTCCTCCCTGAACGAAACCCACAATACTACCTATCACTGAATGAGTAAGACTCATTCAGGGACCCTGACAGTTAAAATTGAGCATTGAATGAGTAACTAAATGATCCAAGTATCAGTTACTTAAATATCCTAGGTTGGTAAATGATGATGTACCCTCCGAGTAGCTCGAATGACACTCCTCCAAGACGTGTCGAAGCCCTTCCATACGAAGGCTCAAGTTAGGATTCCAAAATATCCATAGGCGTCAAACCATTCGTTGACACAAAGGTTACCTAAGGGGAACTCGCCATCCGAAGCCCTAAGCCCTTCGGGGTATGGCTGACGAAGGACAATGGATAAGGGAACCTACTGACTTGGTCAAAGCCACGATCTCCCTCTCTCTCTTGGCTTCCCCGTCAAGTCTGAGAATGTGGGTCACTAAGCCCTAGCAGTTACCCACAATCATGGAACGCCCCCATGATTTCCGACATTCATGCAGAAGTGCTCTCAACCCTATTTCATTTACTATAAATAGGTTGGACGGGCAATGGATTATGGTATGCTCATTTCACACTCATTTCTTTACTTACACATACTTAAACAACCATAACTCATACTTACTCTCACGTCGGAGGTGGTTCGTAGGGTCCTACCCCTGCGCAATCAATTAACGTAGTGTTTCATATTTCTTATTCTCAGGTTACAGGCAAGCTTTGGCTGGAACATACACCCCTCATTACTTTGATCCTTATCGAAGCCTGGTAGTGCAATCTTTTGTACAATCAGTGGCGCCATCCGTGGGACCACTACTATTAGTCCCGTAATCACCTAGTCCTAATACCTCAACCAACTATACTACTTTTTCGGCATGGAACCAGGAAGAGAAGATACACCTCCACCAGGTTTCTCTACCACGTCCCACTCAACACAACCAACACCTATAACCTCCCCCCCATAATAGCCTCAACCTTTACCACACGATCTCGTTTGGAAACAACTCCCGTACATCACGCCTCAACATCGGCTAACCCTATTCCAGATATTAGTCCCGCCTTCGTAGAGGCAAACTTTGAGGCCTTAGATTCTTTGCTAAGGGCTCATAAGAGACAGGTTCGCAACACTGAAATGCGGAAGGAGTTGGAATACTCAGTGAGAGTATGGCGAGGAGATTGAAGTAGAGGATAGACCTCAACCTGTTAGCATGGGGCGCTCGGCCCTGCGAAATGGTTCTCCTTCCATTAGAAGGCCAAATGGAAGGACTGTGGGTTTTGAAGAAGGACCCGGAGGAAATCCGGGAAGAAGGGAAAGAATGCATGGTGAAAGGAGGACCGAGAACTCCAACGGAGGAAGCAACCGGTAGGAAATGGAGGGTAAACCTACCCCTCCTAGCTGCCCATTTAGGAAGAGAAGGGACGGGGCTCAGACCCCCCTCTCATGTTTCGAGTGTCGGAGACCCACCTCCCTACTCCAACATGAATCAGTTACCCCCTCCGGGAATGAATCCCTACCTACCTGCTCAAACCTACAACACTTACCCTTCAAATGGTTCACTCCCCAACGAATTACCAGAAATGCCCTATGGACAGGTTCCTACGCAATCGATGGGGGTATACCCTTCGTACCAACCCTCTACTATTTACCCTACCTACTCACAACCATTTCCTAACCCGTATAACCCTACACCTATTTATCCACCTCCATACAACCCTTCGTGCGAAGCCTCTGGAGCTTGCACACCTTTTGTGAAGTGGATCGAGGACTACCCCTTACGGACGGTGTAAAGATGCCTACTCATATAGGCACCTACGATAGGAAAGGCGATCCTGATAACTTCCTCCACTTATTCGAAGGCGCTATCAAGATGCAAAAGTGGGTCATGCCGTAGCATGCCACATGTTCACTTACACGCCAGAGACTCCGCAAGAATATGGTGGAACGTCTAAGAAGTTGGGGAGCATTAAGAGTCTAGATGATCTTAAGGCTAAGTTCCGGTTACACTTTAGCCAGCAGAAGAAGTACACCAAAACTCACCTAACCGTGCACACCATCAAACAAAGGGAAAACGAAAGCACAAGGGCCTTCGTTGCAGTACACTGATGAAACCTTGCAAATTCTAGGGTTGCACGAAGATCAGAGGATCTCTGGTTTCGTACATGGCCTTCGGACTCGAAGCTTGGTAGAATTCCTTTCCACTGACCTTCCCAACACCTACAAGGCCTTGATCAAGAAGGCTTACACCTGGATTGAGTCCAAGGAGGTAGCAGCAAACGGGGCTCCGATAGAGCAAAAGGAAGCATCTAACAAATTCTCTAGAGGGTCCTCCTAGGAAGGATCCAAAAACAAGAAGAAGAACAGAGACCGCTTCACCCCCTAAAACAAAGGTTCGAACCATGGACTCTTGGCGAACTTGGTCAAATCTCCCCGAGAGATCCTAGCTACCGAGAAAGCCGCAAAGTCTTTCGATCCACCACCTCGGATGATAGCACGAAGCAAGGCCAGAGACATGTCCAAGTATTGCCATTTCCATGAAGATCATGCACATGACACGAACAACTACATGGAACTAAAGAAGCAGATCGAAGAGGCGGTACGGTCCGGACAGTTAGCACATCTGGTCAAAGGCATCAAGAAGGGAAAGGACAAGTTCTCCGACACTCAACTGGGTGAATGAAAGGGGAACAAGAAGGAAACTATGCCCACGAAGCTCCTATACTAATGGTACACGCATTACCCATATACAGACCTTAAAAAGGAAGGAGCAGATGGGGAGTCGGGAAGCGTAGGGGAAATAACCTTCCCTTACATGTTGGGACGGACACCTTCGACCGATCCCGTAATCATCAAGGTACGAATCTCAAACAGGGAGGTAAACCGAGCATATATGGATTGTGGAAGCTCTGCTGAAATCATCTATGAGCATTGTTTTCTAAAGCTCAAGTCATCCGTACGCTCACGGAGGGTAGACTCGAAATCACCGCTGGTAGGGTTCTCCGGTGAACACTCATGGCCCCTGGGAGAAGTACCGTTGGAAATCACCATATGCGAAGGCCCCTTATCCCACACGGAAACACTCATCTTCATCATAGTAAGGTTAGATTCTCCTTATAATTTGTTAATAGGGAGGACAGCTATGCAAAAAATGGGTATTGTTGTTTCCACCATACATGCTGCTATTAAGTTCCAAACCCCTTCGGAGTAGGAACTGTTCATTCTAGTTATGGGGAGGATAAGGGTGTATATGGTGTCAAAAAGATCAAAGAAGAATCGGAGGAGTCTCTGATGGCAATTCTTAGCAATGCATGTGAGGAGGAGCGAGTTGTAGTAAACCCTAGCTACCACGAACAAACGGTGGTAATAGGAAAGCAACTCGACAAATTTCAAAGCGAAGCTCACAGAGCTGTTGCGGACTAACCTTGATGTTTTTGCTTGGAAATATTACGACATGACGGGTACCAAGAACATTGCCGATAGATGGACGATCCTTCGAGAACGGAGCATAAACTCAATGAGCACAAACACATTGAGCCAATAAAGCGAGAAAAGGAAGCCTAGCCCCGAAAGAAATCTTTGCGGCACGCAAAGAAGTTGACGAACTCACACAAGCAGGCATCCTAAGGGAGGTCAAGTACCAAACTTGGGTGGCCAATCCAATCTTGGTTAAAAAGAGCGACGGAGGGTGGCGCATGTGTGTTGACTTCATTGACATCAACAAAGCATGCCCGAAGGATTGCTACCCCCTATCAGAAATTGAATGGAAGGTAGAGTCCTTGGCAGGTTTTCGGTTAAAATGCTTCTTAGATGCCTATAAAGGGTATCATCAGATCCAGATGGCAAAGGAGGACGAGGAAAAGAAAGCCTTCTACACAAGCAAAGGTGTCTCACTGTTATGAAAGATGCCCTTCGATTGAAGAATGCGGGGGCGACTTACCAACGTCTCGTAGATAAAGCCTTCAACAAACGAGATAGGCGAAATCTCGAAGCCTACGTTGACGACATGGTTATCAAGAGCAAGACGGAGGAGGACCTACTCCTCGATGTACAGGAAACATTTGACCAGCTTTGAGCAATTAACATGAAGCTGAACAATAAGAAATGCTCCTTCGGTGTCGAAGAGGGACAATTCCTAGGGCATTTGATCACCAAACAGGGGATAAAGGCTAATCCTTCTAAGGTCAAGGCAATTTCCGATCTCCAAGCCCCTAAGTGTCTAAAAGATGTGCAGAGCCTGAATGGGAAATGTGACCTTAAGCGTTTTTATCGAAAGGAGCGGACAGTCCCTACCCTTCTTCAAAACACTCAAAGGATGCGTGGACAAGAAAACTTTTCAATGGAGCGAGGATGTGAAGGCGCCTTTTAAAATGAAGGAGTTCATCGAAATCCTTCCAACACTTACAGCCCCAATCAAAGGCGAAGTGTTGTTCATGTACTTAGCATCCTCAATGGAAAGTGTTAGCCAGATCCTTATGGCGGAACGGGACACGCGCAGATCCCCATTTACTTTGTTAGCAGGGTCCTACAAGGAGCAGAGATCAACTATCCAACACTGGAGAAGTTAATACCGCCTTTAATCTACGCAGCAAGGAGGCTTCGACGCTATTTACAGGGACATCCAGTTACAGTCTTAACCGACAAGCCACTAAAACATATCTTGTCAAAACCTGAAAAGTCTGGGAGGGTGGCTAAATGGGCTATTGAGCTTGGAGAACATGAAATAGAGTTCAAAGGACGAAACTCTATTAAAGGGCAAATTCTCGCAGACTTCTTGGAAGAAACACCTTCCGAGCCTGACATAGGAAAGGAAGAGCCCAAAACCAACCTCTCTCAAGTGCAGGCTGAATGGAAACTTTATACAGACGGAGCATCCAGCTCCGATGGTTCTGGAGCAAGTCTAATGTTGGTCAATCCTGAAGGGAAGGAGCATACATATGCTCTTCGGTTTGAGTTCGAAGCCACAAACAACGAAGCGGAATATGAAGCGTTGCTAGCAGGACTCCGATTGGCTAAAGATATGGAGGTCAAAGCCCTCGTTGTTTTCGTAGACTCCCAATTGGTTGCAAACCAAGTGACAGGCTCCTACGAAGCAAGGCGGCCGGTCATCAACAAGTACTTGGAAAAAACAAAGGAGATGCTAGAAAAATTCAACTCCTACACAATTCAGCATGTTCGTAGGAATTAGAATAAGAAGGCAGACGCACTAAGCAAGCTAGCTTCAATGGCCTTCGCTCATCTCACTAAAGAAGTACTCATGGAAGTCCTTCCTGAAAGATCCATTGTTCGCAAAGAAGTTACCGATGTGATTCACGAAGAAGGAGAGACATGGATGACTCCCATAAGGGAATATTTGATAAGTGGTCTTCTCCCTGAAGATCCAAAGCTAGCAAGGAAGGTTCGGGTTAAGTCCCCGCAATACCGGATAATAGGGGAAACCCTATACAGGAGGTCATTTTTGTCACCCTAGTTATGATGTGTAGGCCCCAAGCAAGCTTCGAACATCATCTCTGAAGTCCACGAAGGATCCTGCGGTCTTCATGCGGACCCGGTCGCTTGTCTCAAGATAATGAAGTTCGCTATTATTGGCCTTCGATGCACAAGGACGCAGCCGAAATCATTCTCAAATGTGAAGCTTGTCAGATACACTCAAACGTTCCAAAGATGGTGAAGCAAGACATGACAAGTGTGACATCCGCATGGCCCTTCTCTCAGTGGGGCATCGATATCGTAGGGCCTATGCCTATAGCGCCTGGAGGAGTCAAATTCTTGCTGGTAGCAATCGATTACTTCACTAAGTGGGTGGAAGCTAAACCCCT
Source organism: Chrysanthemum makinoi (assembly GCA_910596185.1). Classification (NCBI taxonomy): domain Eukaryota; kingdom Viridiplantae; phylum Streptophyta; class Magnoliopsida; order Asterales; family Asteraceae; genus Chrysanthemum; species Chrysanthemum makinoi. The sequence goes on along the minus strand of OU343216.1, from coordinate 75,409,467 downwards.
AGCCTCCGTCACAGGGAGACAGATCGAGAAGTTTGTATGGGAGCACATTGTGTGCAAATTCGGAGTGCCTCATATAATCATATCTGACAACGGGAAGCATTTGCGAAGAGTCTTCTACGACTTATGTCAAGGGCTCAACATAAAGCAATCCTGGACATCCGTCTACCATCCGCAAGGTAATGGACAAGTGGAGGTTACAAACAGAGACATCGTCAAAGGGATCGAAAAAAGGCTGGGGCGAACTCCTCATGGATGGGTGGACGAGCTCCCTCAAGTCTTATGGGCTCATAGGACGCATCCTAAGTCAAGCAATGGTGAAACTCCCTTCAGCCTAACAAACGGAACAGAAGCGGTCATCCCTTCGGAACTAATTGTACACACGGAGTGTGTGGCAATGAATGATGCCTCCCAAAATGACGAAAGAATCAGGGAAAACCTCGATCTACTAGAAGAAAGAAGAGAAATAGCCTCCATCCGAGAAGCAATGCACAAACATAAGATCGAAGGCTACTATAACAAAAGGGTCAGACCTTCCACTTTCAAACCTGGAGAATATGTGCTACGCCTCAACAGTGCAAGCAAAGCTGTTAGCCTCGCTAAAGTGAAGTCATTACGGGAATTGCATTAGTTTCTTCTTTTACTCATT
>OU343216.1:75385396-75408721 GCA_910596185.1 Chrysanthemum makinoi | reverse complement strand
TTCCCCTCGACACTCTTCTATCGCACTGCCCTGGATCCGAAGGATGGGAGGGGATTCTTCCTCTTGCTTGTAGACTTGATAGCTTTGCCTGCTGTTCCCTTCCTGCTCTTCAATCTGTCACCTATACCAGTGGAGCCTGTGATTTGGACATCCTCCTCTGCAGGATCGTATGCAGAATGCCACATTCTCAACCAATTGGGAGGGACCCTCCAACGGCTTGTGGGGAGTGCTTGAGGCAATAGGCTCACGGAGATTCTACATCATTGTTGTTGACAGATGTGGAAGGTGAACCAACACCGTAGGACTCTTGACTTTCTTAGCGGGCATGAAGCTCAAGTCTTCATCAAGGTCTTGGTACATGAAGTTCCTGAATGACATTTCTCCAAAAAAGAAGCAAGAAAAAATAAATATCAGTGCTACATTGTCCCTACTTAAATAAAAGTATAAAAACATACTTTGTCCATGGTAAATGATAACAGGCTTGTTGGGAGACCCCTCCTAGCTATGTACAAGATTGGCTCGGGGAACACTTACACATTTGCAGGACATCTAGCCAAATGCTGATAGCATGGATCCCTTCGCACCTCGTACGGCAAGGGGTCATTGTATCATTTTGCATCAAACATGTACTCCTTACTCAACAACTCTGGATAGTTGGGTGGGATAATAGTGTTTTGCACATAGAAAAAACTGCCATTCTAAGTTGTTATGTTGGTATACACCTCATAAGCAGATTTGGCACATCTCCTTCGGTCTTTTAGCCAAGGTTAACCAGTTACCCCGGATCTGATTCAAGAAACCCCTTAAAACCTTAAAAGTTGGTTCATAGCCATATGCCTTGCACATTACTATGAATGTGGTCAGTTTAGCTAAACCAAACGGGTTGAACCTAGAGATATGCACCTTGTAATATTGCATTAGCTCTAAAATAAGCGGGTGCAGGGGAATCCTAAGGTTGGAATGGCTAAACGAATGAGTGTATAGCCCTACAAAACCTTTTGGAGCATCAAAGATACCCTGATTAGACTTGGGCAACATGATTTTAAACTTTGGTAGGATCGGGTAATCAGCTAGATGGTCGTGTAAGTCTTTTGCAGTTAAGGTACATTTTTGCTGCTTAATAATGAACTTTGAATCCATACCTATTTTAAACTAAAAACGAGAAGGAGTATTTACCTTTGGTTTCGGAGATGGTGTGCGATCAAAAGTTTACTGCGTGAAAAAGAAGCCGGAGAGAGTAAAATGTTTTAGGGTTTCAACCACTTTTCCTTAAATACTCTTTTCCACCGTTTTTAAAACCACACACGTGTCCCTATCAGTTACTCTTATCCGGATTTAAAACTTTTTTAAAATTTTAAAAAATTCTTTTTGGTCACCAGGTAAAGTGGGGATTTGTGATCACCGTAGCGGGCAGCTAAGGAGATTAGTTGGCATTAAATGCGCAGGTTAGGTGCATAGTTATCTTATAAATGATAAGCTTTGCCGCAAGAGGACATTTTTCTTAGCAGGATGAAGTCGAAAGAAATGCCTCCGAACAGCTCGATGATGTACCCTCCGAACAGCTCGAAGGACACTCCTTCGAGACGTGTCGAAGCCCTTCTGTTTGAAGGCCCAAGTTAAGTCTCCATAATATTCATAGGTGTCAAACCATTCGTAAGCACGAAGGTTACCTACGGGGAATTCGCCGTTCGAAGCCTTAAGCACTTCGGGGTGTGGTTGACGAAGGAGTAACGGATAGGAGAACCTTCTGACTTGTTCAAACCCACGATCTCCCTCTCTTTCCTGGCTTCCCCGCCAAGTTTGAGAACGTGCGTCACTAATCCCTAGTGGTTACCCACAAACATTGGACTCCCCCATGATCTCCGACATTTGCGTAGAGGTACCCCTAACCCTATTTCTTACACTATAAATAGGTTGGACGGGGAAAGGATTATGGTAAGGTCATTCAACACTCATCTCTTTACTTACACACACTTATACAACCATAACTCATACTTACTCTCACGCGCGGAGGTGGTTCGCAGGGTCCAACCCCTGCGTAATCACTTAACGTAGTGTCTTCATATTTCTTATTCTCAGGTGAAAGACAATCTTGGCTGGAACATACACCCCTCATACCTTTGATCATCATCGAAACCTAGTAGTGCAATTTATTATATAATCACCTTGCATAGTAGGCCAGTAATATCCAGTACGAAGGGCTCTGGCCATTACGGACCTTGTCCCTGCGTGCATTTCGCAAGATCCTTCATGGATTTCTCGTAACACGTAGTTAGCTTGAAGGGGTCCAACACACCGTAACCATGGTCCAATAAAATATTTCTTGTAAAGCATCCCATTAACTACTGCAAACCTTTGTGATTCTCTTTTAACTTCTTGTGCTCTCTCTCCTTCTCCGCTGGGAGTGTTTCTTTGGTTAGGTATTCATAGATTGGTGTCATCCATGTATACCCCTCTTCTTCCGTGGTTGCTACGAGCGGTGCTTCTTCTATTGACTTTTGACCCAGCTCCTCCACTAGTACTTGCTTTTTTAGGTGTGCAAAGCTAGTAGAAGCCATTTTGCTTAGCGCGTCTACCTTTTTGTTTTCACTTCTGGGTACTTGCTTGATTAAGAACATTCGAAAATTCTTTAGAAGTTCTTTTACTTTTTCCAGATATTGAATCATTCCTGATTCCTTCGCAATGCATGTTCCATTGACTTGATTTGCCACCAGTTTTGAGTCTACGTTTGCTTGCACGTTCTTGACTCCCATTTTTTCTGCTATCCGCAACCCTGCTATCAAGGCTTCGTTATTTGTTGTGTTGAAACCAAAACTTAAAGCGTAAGTAAACTCTTTTCCTTGAGGATCCGTCAGTATGAGGCCTGCTCCGCAGCCGTCCGTGAACAGAACCTACGGTTGCGGAAATTCTTCCACTTCCATTGGTTCGTCCTCTTCATCGTCTTTTGGATGCTCTACTATGAAGTCTGCTATAATCTGTCCTTTAATGGACGTTGTTGGTCTGTATTGTATGCCATATTCTCCCAACTCAGTTCTCCACTTTTGTAATCGACCTACGACTTCTAGTCTTGATAGTATTTGCTTGATTGGTTGGTCCGTGATGACTACTACCGTATGCACTTGGAAATAACTCTCCAGCTACTTTGTAGCGTGTACCAAGGATAAGACTAGTTTCTCCATGGGTGTGTAATTTATTTATGGTCCTCGCAGGGCTCGGCTCACAAAGTATATTGGCATTTGTTTGCCTTCCCTTTCTGTCATGAGAACCGCACTGACTGCTTCTCTTGCCGCCGCTAGGTATATTATTAGCTCTTCTTTCTCGTGAGGTGCGGTTAGGGTGGGGAGGTTTGCTATCATCCCATTCATTTGCTTAAAAGCTTCTTTTGCTTCTTGTGTCCATTGAAAGTCGCTCTTTTTCGTACACTTTTTGAGTGTTTTAAAGGATGGTAGTGACTTTTCGGCAGACTTAGCCAAGAATCTGTTCAGGCTTGCTAGTTTTCCATTCAGCCTCTGTACATCCTTAAGGCATTTCGGGGAAGGGAGGCGTAGTACGGCCTCTACTTTTTCTGGGCATACTTTAATTCCTTTAGTGTTTACTGTGTATCCTAAAAACATTCCCTCTTCCATTCCGAAGGTACACTTTTTAGGATTTAGTTTCATGTTTATTTCCATTAGCGTTTTGAAAGTTTCCGCTATGTCTCTTATTACTTACGCCTCCGGCGGCTTTTGATCACTAGATCATCGACATATACTTCTAAGTTTACGCCAATTTGTTTGTGGAAAGCTTTGTCTACCGTTGGTATGTTGCTCCCATTTTTAGCCCAAATGGAATTTTATGTAGAGAATATTCCTTGATTTGTGATGAAATTGTTTTTTTCTTCGATCTTCTTTTGCCATCCGGATTTGGTGATAGCCTTTGTGCGGCGTCTAGGAAGCATTTGAAGGGATATCCGCAAAGCGATTCTACTTTCCAATCTATCTCTGGTAAGGGGTAACCATCTTTCGGACATGCTTTATTAAGGTCCTTGAAGTCAACACACATTCTCCAGCTCCCGTCATGTTTTGCTACCATTACCGGGTTGGCCAGCCAGCTGTGATAATGTACTTCCCTCATGATTCATGCTTCCTCGAGTTTTCCCACTTCTTCTTGAATCGCCTTACTCCTTTCCGGTGCTTGACCTCTTTTCTTTTGCCTTATTGGAGTATATCCTTCCCGTATGTTTAAGCTATGTTTTGCTATGTGCCTTGGAACGCCCGTCATGTCGGCTGGACACCATGCGAATATATCCAGGTTTTGCTTTAGCAGCTCACATAACTTTTTCCGCCCTTCAGCTGACAAGGTTGATCCAATGTGTTAATACAAATAAACCGTAAAAACGTTTATTAATATTTTGCGATCTCTTTGTGTTTTGTTGATAACAAATATAATGTTATCTTAAGTATAATTATAAGGATACATGTTATTTTTGTAAAGCATTTACATATAGTCATTTAAATACAAAAATGTAATAATTAAGCATTTGTTGTAATAGTTTATTAGGATTGGTAAAAAACCATAACCCATGGACCATAACCTATGGACCATAACCCATGGATCATAACCCATACCCAAGTTGGCTAGATGCAATGTATACTTAGATACATTGAATCTAAAGAAAACCCATGGACCAACCCATAACCCATGACCCATAACCTAAAAACCCATGGGCAAGAGGGCGTTCCACGGATCCCTAGGATTCCACTAGACGGATCCCAAGTGGAAGGGATCCGTGGGATCCGGGGAACAGTGAAGATTTTTGCCTATAAATAGAGAGCCATTTCTTCATTCTAATTCACCCCTCTTCTTACAAAATCTCTCATACACTCTCATTCTCTTCTAACATATAGATCACTTGATCTAGAGAGTTGTTCTTCTTTCTTTCTATTTGTGATCCTTATATAGGTCCTTCTCTAACGCGAGATCACGAGCATTCTACAAGTCATCCAAGCAAGGGGTCCTTGATTGATTTGTTACTCAAGATTTATGGCGAAGATCTTGTATTTGATATTTCACATACTTGTTGTGTAATAGTCGTGTTGGTTTGGTCCACCGTGCTACGGAATCGGTATTTAGCTTTGTACCGGAAAAAGGGTAAGCAACGTTGTGAAGGCTTCTCCGCCAAGTGAAGGAGTTTGTTGACATAGTGCTTGAACTCTCGAGTAGGTGACTCGGAGAGTGGAGTAGGGCAAGGAAGGTGTCCTTGTTGCTGAACCACTATACATCGGTTGTGTCTTTTCTTTCCCTTCGCTTTACTTTATTTACTTGCTTTATCATTAGATCTATACTTTCTCTACATCCATAAGATCTCACATATTAATGAATCTAAATTTTTTTGAAACTAACGTAAAATCGGCAAAACTATTCAACCCCCTTCTAGTTTTCCACAATTGGCATCAAGAGCTAAGTTTATAAAAGTTTTAAAATAAAATTGTATTTTAAAAACTTTTCGATCACTGTGGGTTCTGAAAATTATTAGGAAGGGCAATCTATGAAACGACCACCACTACTTGAAACTAATGGTTTTATATATTGGAAAAATAGATTCGAAACATATGTGAAATCTAAAGATATTGATCTTTGGTGCATTATTGTTGAAGGCGACTTTGAGGCTACCCCAAATGATGATAAAGGAAATATAGTTAACATACCTCATGATAAATTAAGTGATGAATTGAAGAAAAAGCTTTCTAAAAATAGTGAAGCAAAAATGGTTTTATATAATGCTTTACCCAAAAAGGAATTTGAAAGAATTTCTATGCTTAAAACCTCTAAAGAAATTTGGAATTCTTTAGTTGTAACTCATCAAGGAAACCAACAAGTTAAAAATAATAAAATTGATTTATTTGTTCAACAATATGAACAATTTTCAATATCGGATGAGGAAACTATAGATCATTTATTTGCTAACTTTAATACTATTATTACATCTTTACAAGCACTTGATGAATCTTTTTCTAGCCGTAACCATGTTAGGAGATATCTAAGAGCACTTCCATCGAAGTGGAGATCCAAGGTGACGGCGATCGAAGAGTCAAAAGATTTGACAATCCTTACTCTCGACGAACTCATAGGAAACCTAAAAGTCTACGAGCTTGTCCTCGCTAAAGTCTCTGAAGCCTCAAAGGTGAAAGAGAAACACAAATCTCTTGCCCTTAAAGCCAAAAAGGCTTCAAGCGATGAAGAGAACTCCTCCTCAAGTAGTGACGACGGAAGTACGCCATGGCGGTAAGGGACTTTAAAAAGTTCTTTAGAAGAAAGGTAAGATACGTCAAACAACCGTATGACGATAAGAAAGACTTTCGAAAAAGCAAAGAGGACGAGAAGCCAAAGGATGATCGTACTTGCTTTAAATGTGGGACCCAAACCACTTTATTAGTAAGTGTCCCAAACGGGATGATCAAAAGGCGTTCATAAGCGGCACGTGGGGAATGGCGGCGAGGAGGACGAAGAAATTTGTCTCATGACAAATGACGAGGTGTGCTTAAAGGTCGACCTAGACCACGATGAATGGGTCAAGGATAGCGGGTGCACGAGGCACATGACCGGCAATAGGGATCTATTCTCCACATATGAATCCATAATTGGAGGTAATGTGGTGTTTGGAAATAGCAAAAGTAGAATCATCGGTAAAGATACGATTTCTAACAAATCTCTAACCATTAACGATGTGTGTCACGCATAACAAACCTAAAGTTTAACCTCTTAAGTATAGGACAAATATGTGATAAAAAGTGCAATGTACTTTTCTTGAAACCGTAGTAAGATACTAAAAATGGAATAACCATAGGAAGAGGAATTAGGAAACATGGAGTCTATGTCATTAAAATCGGTAATGAACCCAAAGACAAACAATGTCTTACCTCTATGGATGATACTTCGACCTTATGGCATCGGAGATTGGGTCACGCCAACATGCGACTTCTTCAATCGCTATCATCCAAAGATCTAGTAAGAGATCTACCTAAGTTAAAATATGAACATCATTTTTGTGATGCTTGTAATGTAGGAAAACAAGCTCATTCTAGTCATAAAGCTAAAAACATGGTGTCTACAACTAGGTGTCTAGAATTGCTACATATGGATTTATTTGGTCCATCCGCTATCTAAAGTTATGGAGGCAACTACTACACTTTGGTCATAGTGGATGACTATTCTAGGTATACATGGACAAAATTCTTAAAGAACAAAACGAAAACCTTTAATTATTTTGAAATATTAAGCAAAAGATCCAAAGACAACTAGGAAGTCCCATAGTGTCTATTAGGACGGATCATGGTAGGGAATTCGATAATGAAGTGCAATTCGAGCTTTTGTGATGCTAATGGTATTGCTCACAACTTCTTGGCTCCACACCACAATCGAATGGGGTAGTAGAAAGAAAGAATAGAACCCTACAAGAAATGAGTCGAACCATGCTTAATGAACAATCCATACCTCAAAATTTTTGGTGTAATGCCGTTGATACTTCAACGTGCATACTCAATCGAGTCTTAATTAGACCAATCTTAGGAAAAACTCCATATGAGTTACTTCGAGGCAAAAAGCCTACGTTAAATCACTTTAGAGTCTTTGGTTGTAAATGTTTTATTCTTAACACTAAAGATTACCTTACAAAATTTGATCCTAAATGAACCGAAGGTATCTTTTTAGGTTACTCGCCAAATAGCAAAGCTTATGTCATATTAAACAAAGAAACAATGAAGGTGTAACATATTGGATTTCACATACACATCAAACCATAACCAAAGTAGGCGTACAAGAGATGAGTTTTAGAGAGAGAAAGTTAGAGGTTTGGGAACTTTAGTGAGAGAAAGAAAAACCTTATTATGAGCTCCAACTCTCTACCTTGGGAGGTAGAGAGTATTTATAGTACTTACATAAAAGCATACACACGGCGAGTGGATCAGGGCATCTGATGGGTAAATCCGTCCGTCCTCCATGGTGTTACTAAACTAAATACTACTTAACATTAAATAACTACGACTACGAGCTTTCTAACGATTACATATACTTGAGGTGACCGACACTTTAACGACTGGATTTTCCAAATCCTAGCAATCTCCCCCTAAGGGAGGTCACCTCAAACACACATTACATTACGTAGAAAAACAAACAGATATAACATTGAGATTGTTCTTAGATTCTTGTTCTGTAGCTCGTAGTCTTGATTCTTCATCTTTGCATGTTTTGGATAATCTGAGTGGAGGTCTTTAAGCTGATCCGTGATCTGAGTTTTGATTTAGCTTTGAGATCATCGGTCACATTAATCTCTGACTCATCCATTGTGGTGTTGGTATTATGTGATGTTGTATTTTTTGGACCGACATGCTCACATTCGGATCATGATATATTCTTATCGAGTAGCGGAAGCTTTCGTTGATTCATGATATTGGCGGCGTAGCGAAAGCATGGAGTGATAATATCAGAGTCATTGATGCACTAATTGTGATTTCTTTTAGATATGAATGTGTTTTGTGAGCATGCGGCTATGGATTGACCGCTTCATTCGATCGGTGAAAACATCGGGGTGTACCGCATAAGGCAGTGAGCAATAAAGCGCCGCGAAAGTGTCTTTGATCACTTTCGATGAATTGGGTACACGCCCGCGGTTCCCCGTTGATCAGTACAAGTACTGCCTGTGATCAGGTATAAATCCAAAGAATTTCCTTGACAGGGTTTCGCAGCTGCTCTAGCTGTTCTCAAACCGGAACGTCTCAAAGAAGACAACATTGAGTGAGTGAACCAAAGTATGAGATTCGATTGATGAAAAGAGATTTGAAAAAACAATCGTGTATTGCTAAATAGAAATTGTTTTTGCAATACAACGAAGGTTTTAATGAAAATCAATTATCAATCATAAACACCTTTTATTTTGAGAAATAAGTACACAATCGATGTGCTAAAGGAAAGATTTTATAAGCACAACGACCGGTTTTTCAAAGGTATCAACCTGAACCAGGATTGATTCAAAAGATTGAATCTCTCCATTGTTTCTGTCCAGTTGTCACATTGTTGATCTATTGGATAGATCTCACATGCCACCTACCAGGAGCTTGTTTGATGTTGGCTCCAGAAGGCTTTCCCTCTTCATCGTGAATATGTATGCATATTACTTAGATGTTCTGGCAATACCACAAGGATAATCTTGAAGGACTCATAAGATATAATCTCTCTTTCCACATTGTGTGAAACAGAGAGTCTTCATTGAAAGTGTCCTAAAGAGATTTATAAGATGATCTCGTGGCTCTAGACTCAATTGTGCATATTTGGTTCCTATGCCGGAGACTAGGGAGAGGGTCTCCTTCTTCAATATCAACAATCTCTATGAGAAAGTCGATAGATTATGTCGGTTCCCTGTGAGAATGAAACAAGTCCTTTTAAGAGGAACTTGAGTGGTTTGGAAAGTTGAAGTGCAGTGCGTCACTGGGTCCATGACGTCTTGTCTTCATTACCGATGTTACCTTGGTAGTAACCAGTAGTATATGAATTGAACCCGGTTTCTGCCCTAAGGTTGAATAAATGGAGGGCTATTTCTTTTCACCCTTTTTCACATTCAATTCTTTTTCATTCTTCAACCCCTTCAGTGCTTAGCGAGACTTCATTACTAGCACCTTGTTGGGTTTATTCCAGTACTAGCTCTGTCTCAGTCCGCACTCTTCCCATATCTCACTTTTCTCCTTTTTTCATCATACCTAAGGACTTCTACACTATCTAGTGGATTGACCCTTGGTAGATCCCTCCGGTTCTGGCGGATCATGGGACCTCAACCTAACCTTATCATCCTTATATCACCATACATAAAGTAAAGTTGGTCGGTCTTTTGGTATCGTTCATCTGCCATTGGAACCAATTGAAAACCATTTGAAAAATCAATCAAGATACTTGTGATATAGAATCAAAGCATTTTGTATCTTAATTGATTTGATATTTTAGAAATTCTCCCCCTCAACATATGCATACAAATTTAGAAATTGTTTAGCACATGGAGGCAAGAGATCTTTGAAATCGTTAGATTAAGAGTGAAAGGTCCAATCTTTTGATTAACATTTTCTAAAATGATCATCATCACTTCCCAATCAATTTGAGTAGATAAAACATTTTGAGGAAGGATGAGGTTTTCAAAAGTTTGCTCCCCCTCAATATGTGCCTCGAATTTTGAAAGAGGTTTGCACATATTAGAGAACACATAGAGACAATTGATCCGTTTCAATAATTTGAGGTTTAAAATAGTTGCTCCCCTCAACATGTGCATGGAAAATTTGAAATCGTTTGTCACTTGCGGGGAGGCAAACTTGTACATCCTTATAAAACCATTTACCGACTTATCGTTGTAAATCAATTTAAATCACAAATTCTCCCCCGATCACAATTATCAAATCATTTGAGATTTGTGATCTCTGTAGATTTAAATTGATTTTGAAAGCATTTAAGGAGAATTGTGACTTGATATGAAAACGTTTTAACTGATAAGGATCGGAATTTGAGACTTTAGACTCCAAAGATTAAACATGCTTGAGTATCTTTTGAAAACATAATAATAACCAAGGTGCGATACCATTGTTTGAAAAATACACCTTTTGATTTAATTGAAAAATCAATTCTCCCCCTCAATCAATGACGAAAGTCGTTGATTAATGAATTGAGATTTTGACACTTGATAAGTTCTTTTGATTTTCAAAAATAGAGTCCGAAGTGTTTTCAAAACAATTGAGTTTTCATAAGATTGCAAATATTTTTCAAAGGAATCTTTAGAAGGAAAAATATTTGAAGTTAAACATTTGTCTTGTTGATGACAAACGTTTGTTTTTAGAATCAGAGCATTAGTTTTAAAACAAGAGATAAAGCATGGCTCTGTTCTTTCTTTGAAAAGTGGGTTACTGCCTGAAATGACAATAAACCATTGTTTTACTTTCTCCCAAAAATTTTTTTTTATTTTTTTTATTTTTTTTTAACATTCGAACAACATCTAAAGTCCCGTGTCATTCTTTGAATGACAACACAAAGACCGTAGATATAATCGAATCGAGGTAAAAACATGACAAAAAGTACAACATTTTTTGAGACATTTCAAGTTTTTCAAATTTTTATGGATTTTTTGATAGATTTTTATATTTTTGTATTTTGCTTTTTGAATAAATATATACAAAATATAGATGAAGAAAAAACCTTTACTCATCGTCTTCTCTGAAGAGGTTTGAGTGTTTCTGGTTGAAGGCTTTTCAAGCGAAGTCGTGGTAGAATAAACTCAAAACGTTCTCTTGGAAGAGCTTTGGTGAAGATGTACGCTAACTTGGTATTCGACTTCACAAAATAGAGTTCCACCACACCATTTTCCACTTGCTCCCTGATGAAATGATGTCGGATGTCAATGTGCTTTGCTCTTGAGTGTTGTATGTTGTTGCATGAGAGAGCAATAGTACTTTTATTATCACAATCTGAGAGGGATTTTGTTGAATTCAAAGCAATAGTCAGATAATTAGGATCTCATCCATAGGATTTGAGCACAACAAGATGACATGGCTATGTATTCACCTCTGTAGAAATAGAAGTACTCATTTGCTTCTTTGAAGACCAGCTCACAAGCTTATCACCCAAAAATTAAGCACCTCCTGATGTACCCGGCGTGTATCTTGACATCTGCATGATCGGCATCTGCATAGGCGCTAGTGACATACGGTGTCCCGGATACCATAGTCCCATATTGATGGTTCCTTGGAGATACCGAAAGACCCGTTTAATTACTTCAAGGTGCTTTTTATTAGGCTTAGCGATATCTAGCACACATGCATCACGAACAAGTATACGGTCGGCTGTGAGGTACATCAGGGATCCAATCATGCTACGATATTTCGTTTGATCTACCATGATCCCTGAGTGGTCCTCATCCAGCTTAATACGTTCAATCATGGGAGTGTCAACGGTGTCACATGATACAAATCCAAATTTCTTTAAAATCTCATTTGCATATTTAGATTGATTTATAAAAATTCCTCCGGGACTTTGTGAAATTTGTAATCCCAAGAAAAATGACATTTGTCCCATTATTGACATTTGAAATTTGGAACCCATTTCATTTGAAAACGATCACATTCATTGGGGTCAGTCGAGGCAAAGATAATATCATCAACATAAATTTGAACGAGAATTAAATGTTTGCACGACTTACGGTTGAACAATGTTGGATCAACTGCTCCTTTCTTTGAATCCAGTGGATAGAAGAAACTTTGATAGCGTATCATACCATGCTCTAGGAGCTTGCTTTAAACCGTAAAGAGCTTTTTTCAAGCGATAGACATGAGTAGGATGCTCTGGATTCACAAAACCCTCAGGTGGTGACGTAAACCACCTCTTTTAAATCTCCATTGAAGGCGGTTTTAACATCCATCGATATACAACCATATTCTTGCTAGCAGCATTAGCCAGAAGATTGATTGCTTCAATATGAGCAACTGGAGCAAATGATTCTTCAAAGTCAATACCCTCCTCTTGATGGTATCCTTTTGCGACCAATCGAGCCTTGTTCTTTAAGACATCACCATGCTCATCAAGTTTCACTTTGAAGATCCATTTTAGAGCAATGATCATAGCACAATCTGGAGCAGGTACTAATTCCCATACATCAAGTCGATCAAACTCATGAATTTCTTCTTGCATGGCATTGAACCAGCAATCTTCATTCATGGCGGTTTTAATGTCTTTTGCTTCGACCTTAGAGAGTACGGAGTTGAAGAAGCACCATAAGGCATCGGTTGCAAGTTGTTTCCGTGTGGATACTGGGCAAGAGGGGTTTCCAATGATGTTGTCTAATGGGTGATCATGTGTCCATTTTCTAAGGTGTTCATGTGGTTGATGTTGTGGAACTGAAGTAGCAGAGTTGATATCTCGATGAAGATGGTTCGATGATGATTCGAGAGCAAAGATATTTTCAAATGGAGCATCTTCGGGAGTAGCAAAGGGATTAACTTCATCATTGATGCCCGAAACAATTCCATGATGTACATTTGATGATTGATGATTTGTTGATGAGACAGTGATCGGAAAGCGGCACTTCTTGACTTAATGATATAGAGCCTGAAGGGTTCACTTCATTCACAAGGATAGGGCGACCTCTGTTGATGGAATTGACATTTCATTAGCATTCGGTTCATAATGTTCATCAAACATTGGATCAAATAATTTCTTTAAATCATCTTCAGATGGAGGTACATATGGAGTTCTTGGAAATGAGTTTGGTACAAGGGATGAACCAATGGGACTGTTTTGAAGTGCGGGTCCAGAACTGGAATGTTTAGGAGCCATTTGACCCGTCACTCATCGAACGTACGTGAATTGTTTCCATGATATTTCGGGTTCTCTTGTTGTAGATTCGGTAACCTTTCTTGTTTGGTGCATAACCAACAAAAACTCCAATATCTGCCTTTGCTCTTAGTTTACCTAAATCTTGACCATCATTAGTTGGATAACATAATGCACCAAACACACGAAGGAATGAGAGATTAGGTTTTCTCTTGTGGACAAGTTCATATGGAGTTTTTCCATGAGCAGTGTGAATTAGGGACCGATTTTGAGTGTAGCATGCAGTGGCAATGGCTTCAGCCCATAGAAACATTGGAACCTTTGAGTAAATCAGCATTGTTCTTGCGGCTTCCACAAGAGTTCGATTTCGTCTTTCAACTACACCGTTCTGTTGAGGAGTTCGTGGAACACTTCTTTGATGACTGATTCCAACACTTTCATAAAACTCACTAAGTTGTTTATTAACAAACTCAGTTCCATGGTATGTTCGGATGATTCTGAGTTTTGTTAAGTTGAACTGCTTGTTTGATAAGTTTGATGATGATATCTGGAGTTTCATCCTTTGTCCTGAGGAACTTAACCCAGGTGAATCGCGAGTAATCATCAACCACAACTAACACGTATTTCTTCCCAAAGATATTCTGCACTCTCATGGGTCCACATAAGTCCATGTGGATTGTATGAAGAACTTCTGTAACAAAGTTTGTAGGTTTAGGTTTGTGGGCATACTTCTTGCTTTTTCCCAATTGGCATGCTGAACAAAGATGATCTTTTTCATACTTTAGTCTAGGTAACCCTATAACTAAGTCCTTTCTAGAAAGATCATTGATGGTGCTGAAGTTCAAGTGATTGAGACGACGATGCCCTAACCAAGACTTGGTTTTTGAAGCCTTTGACAACAAACAAATTGGACAGGACTTCATCATATCTTCGATAGAGATGGTGTATAGATTTGAACCACGTGTTCCTCTTAAATGTTCCTTACCATCAAGTTCTCTAACGAAACAAGTATGTTTTCTAGAAGGCCACTTCTAGATCGAATCACGCAAATTGTCCGACAGAGAATAAGTTATGACCAAGACCTTCACATAATATACCACGGAGATAACACTATCACCGACAACATAATCTCCATAACCCATAATAGCACCGAAATGATAGTTCCCGAATCTACAGGTCCGATGAATTTGCTCATGAAGTTCATGAGCGCTGACGGTCTCCATCATATGGTTGGAACGGACCGAGTCCAAGTACCCGCGAACGATTTGAACGATCTGCAGTTGAACACAGACAAGAATGGATAACTAGATATTTGGGATACCCATGCAAGAATGGGTTCCACTTGGTTAGTGCGATGATTGGAACACCCACATCAGAAATAAAAACATCCATATCAGAAATAGAAGCAATGGAATCATTATGAATAGATGCAGTACTAGTGTTTGTATTTGACCTATTGAAAGTATGTTCACTTCTTAAGGGAATAGTTCTACCAGTAGGCATCCATTTTCTAGTGGGCATTGTCTGATTAATCTTATGGCCAACAAGTATCCATTGATAACCTATCTTACTAAATGTTCTTCACTGTGGGTTTCCACTGTTTTCTAACTTTCTTTCGTTTTTGCCTTTTAGCCTTCTTTGCAAGATTTTTAGCATTAACAATTTTAACTGGGCATTTGACAGCATTAGACAAAGCATTCACACCATAATCATGATTAGCAACAGAATTCTCACCGACATCATTACATGGTTTGCTAATAGTATCGAATTGAATTAATTACAGTGCCTATGGCTAATACTAGAATCAACACGATTCACTTTATTCAACACAAACTTAACGTTCCTAGGTTGGTCTTCTACTCTCTTCCAATGCACATTCTTAGCTTGCGAGGTCCTATCTTGCTTGGTATTGCCCGGAGGCTTTGACCCGCTTGCTTTAATGTCACCGATTACTCCTGTAGAGGGAATTATGGGAACATTAGTTGGTTGATCTACTTTTGCATTCCTGAACTAGATGTGCAAGGGTCTGTACTACTAGAAGGCACATTGGTGTTCACTTTCTTGAAACTGGGTCTAGAATGGTTTGTATGCTTGGCACTAGGCATAGAACAAGGCATCACAGCTTTGCCTTTTTCACCTAAGGATTTTTGACATGTTGCAATTACACATTCTAGCAGCTCTTGAGATCGTTTGGCCTGAAGGCAAGCAAACCTAATTTCTCTATCGAGAGGTTTATTGATGAAATCCTATTCAACGATCTCACGGAGACATTCTAGACTATCCTTAAGATGAGCACAATAGTCATGAAATGCAGGTTCATTATTCCTAAGATGAGGAGGAATGTATTTAACAGTCACAGTATGTTGATCCCAGTTGAGCAAACGATCTAACATAGAAACTGACTTAGAATAAAAGCTTATTAAGTATTACGCGGAATTTAACACTTAATCTTAAGAAGAAGAACAGTTAACATTCAACACCTCAATATTATTTATTAATACGAATACTCTTACAGTATTAGGGTTTTGCAACCTTGAAGTGTATCGACCTTACATATATAAAACTTATTCGTATATCTAATCTAACCTAGAACCTCCTTTTATAGACTAAGGAGTCCTTTACATAATACAATACGTAACCTACAAGATAAATATTTTTACCATATTTATCTAATACAATAAACTAAACCGACTATACAAAACACTAGCAGTGGTTACAATATATCATCCGTGGTTACACACTACTACTAGCCGTGGTTGTCTTTATCAGCGGTTACATTCTTCTGGCCGTGGTTATATCAAACCGTCCGTGGTTCCGAGTACTTAAAGTAATTCATGATTCAAGGAACCAAAACCCAACAATCCTCCCCTAAACTTGATACATTCCAACATAATTCTCAAGTTTCCTTTAAGCTCAAAACATCTGAAATGGAGGATGTAGCCAAACACTTATGAGATTTAAGGATTGTCTCATATTTCTTCAACAAATCATAAGCTTGACCATCATAGGGTAACAGCATCTTGATAATACTAGGTTTCAACATCGAGCAATAATTCCGGATACTTATTCAACGAGGATAATCACCTTCTACAAGCATGTGAATAACTTTTCCAGAAACAGTTAAAACATGAACTCAACAAGTTTGATATAAAAACCATCTTGTTACAGTAACATTGTAGAGTCCTTTCCACTCAGGTTCATCATGAGTTGGTTCAAATAAAATCTTCAAATTATAATAGACCGGTCTCTCATGATAATCATTTGGATGTACTTCACCAAACTTATTCTTGTAAAGTATCCAAAGATTCATTAAATCATCTCTTTCAAAATCTTGAAGCATTTGTGAAAATTTATTATACTCATAAACTTCATTGTTGAGTCTTTGAATTTTCCAAACTCCTTCACTTCCATCATTAAGGTAAAACTTATAAGAAACAATTTGATTTACATCTGCAACTTCTTCAATCTTTTAGAATCAGATGTCTCTTGAATCTCAGATTTTCTCTTTCTTTTACTTTGCATCCACTCATCATGCTTCTTATTCCACTCTTCATCCTTCTCGAATTCATTGGACAGAAATCATCATGATTAATCTTCATACATCTTTCATAAATCTCAAGAATTCTTTCAAATGAACATTTACTAAGATTTTCAGAAATGTGAATGCCTGAATTCTTAATAATTTTCATTAGTACATTCCTCATCTGTGCCATTGAAAGAGGTTTCTTTCTTATAACTCGCTTCTTTTCTTTACCAACCTTCCTTGCCCATTTACCCAAAAGCCTAGCTTTTCCACATCATCCAACAAATTCCATTCTTGTGCAGTATATTCATCATGTATTTGTTGAGAAGCTTCAAGAAAGTTTTGTGATTCATACCATATAGCTAACATTCTCTGGCTAGCTTCCTCTTCTTTCTGCTTTCTTTTCTCTAAAGCTTCTTGTTCTTCAGCAACCATATTCTTTACATACTCTGCATCATAAGCTTCTTATTCTGCTTTAGATTTAAACTTCAACTCTGGTTCTGCAACCCCTTTACCTTTGCCAACATCAGATTGAACCACTTTCTTCTTCAGAGGTTCACCAATAACTAAACTTTTTCCTTTGGATTTGGGTTTAGTTGCAGTAGATTGAACAGATAAAACAGGTACAATGATAGGTGTAGAAATAGATGAAGTTTTGCTTAGATTTATCAATGTACTAGCAGCTTCTTTCTCAACTTCTTTAGACTTAGGTGGTGATACCGAGAGAGTTGTGACAACAGTGGAAGTGGTTATGATAGCAGTGGGTATGATAGTAGTGGGTATATTTGTAGTAGTTATAGTTGCCATGTCTGATACTACAGCAGTGGTTAGAAGAGTACTAACCGTGGTTTCAGACATACCATCAGTGTTTGTGTTCTGTACTACATCTTCTACAACTTTCTTCACATTTTTAAGAACTGTCTCATTTCCATCTTTATCAGATACCAAAAATGTTTGATCTCCACTATCAACATCTTCTTCCATAGATACATTAACATCCTCCCCTGAATTCTTGCCTTCATTCCTCCCCTGTTTGGATACAGCCTCCATATTCAGAGCTGGAGAGGAGTCCACCTTCTTTTTCTACCTCCGTAGCTTCCTTAAAGCAGCAAGCCTAGGCCTTTTCATCTTCTCCAAAACCAAAACCCTGTGCTTCAATCTCCTAATATCCTTACCTTGAAACACAGCCAACTCCTGTAGACCCGAAATCGTCTAAGCCATCTTAGTACATTTAGCCATCAATTCATTTAAGCGTTCAAGAATATCCTCCCCACTTCGACCTGTGTGACTGGGTCCGAGAGGTGAATCCTTGGATATAGAAAGCATAGCATCAGACCGAGCCTGAACATCTATGCACCCTGTATTAGCCAAGTGGCTAGGGATTCCTCCACCTGTGTTAAGTTCCAAGGAACTCTCCACATTAGAAGTTGCCAAAGGTTGGGTCTTATTTATGTTTCCACTATCCTGACCAGCATCTAAGCATGTATCGGTAGTGGAAGCCCTTCCAATCATGTCACCTTCACCACCGTGATGACAGCCTCATGAGCAACACCACTAGCACTAGCCTGAGGTAGCTCAGTGCCCTTCAATCTCCTAGTGAAAACAATAGGTGTAGCAGTGGTTGAAGGTTGACTAGAAGTGGATTGTAAGACACTATCAGCGTTTACAAGTATTCTATCAGGGATTAGAGATGCATCAGCAGTGGTTTCAGTTGGTGCAGAATCCTCATCAAACTCATGATCATTGGGCAAAGGAAGCATATGAGGAAATAAAGGAACATCTATAATGTGTACATTTTGTGGCTGATTCCTCATATGTGCAAAAACCTTAGAAAGCATATAATGTACTTCATACTCACGGTATGCTCAATAGGCTCCTCTATTTGACTTTCCACAATCAACTGAACAAACCTAGGATACAAATAGTATTTACCCTTTTTCCGTATGTTTTGAACTAGCCCCTCATAGATCATCTTAGACCAATTGAACTTTCTTCCATCGGACAAACAAATAATAGCAGTAGCAATTTTGGAAGGAAAGTCATTAAATCATGTGGTCTTATTACTTATACACATCAATAAGGTGTGAATAAGAAACTTCCATTGTTTTGAAAACAAACTCTTAAAATACTGTACCTTATCACCTCTGTGGGTATAACCTAATCTTTCGAAACCAGCCACAATCACAACATCTGAAAGATTATCAACACCATCAGCATTATCAAACTTTAAAACATCCCTAATGATCTCCTCAGAAACATAAATAGCCTTCTCATCCACAACAGTGCGAAACACTTCTACTCCATCAACCTTTTCAAGCTTAGCATTCCTCCAGAACTGATGTATGTAGGCTTTAAAAGTGGTTGGTGTAACAGTTAGGCATAGTGAATAGGACCGTGAACAAGAAAATCAATCATTTGATGAAACCCTTCAGATCGATCATTCTTTGTGAGAATAGCAACAAGGTTATGTGAAGTGGAATACTTTTCAGCCATTTTGATGAATGATGGTTATGATGTGGGTTTTGTGAATTATACAAAGATAAGTGATTAGGGTTAGTGAGAGCGCCAATAGAAGTGATTTGAAGATCAAATAAATGATCCATCCGTGATTTGGGGGAAATAATATACTTTTGCAAAAGTTACCAAGCAGCCCCTGTAGTATCCAATCCTAACAAAATGCTATCCGATTCAGAAACGCTATCCGCGTTTAGACACAAATCATCCGTGGATAGAAAGTAGCACTTCAACCAAACTTCCAAGAGTTATAGAAAGCAAATCAGTGTTATGAAAAGGGAGATCTCACAAAAATATGAAGGATGACACAATTATTTATTTATTTTTTTTTAAGAAACATAAGCAGCTAACACACCAGCTCCTATGTACCCAAATCCTTCACACCTGCAAGACAAACACCCAAAACAAACACAGAGAAGAAGGTTATGGTTATAAGTGGTTAGAAAAAGCCATCAGGGGATCCAAATGACCTATCCGCAGTAAGAACAGGTAAGTCAATATGGTCAACTTTTTGGATTAATTTCAGTCCAACTCCTCAACCACATTTAACCTGCCCCTCATTTACTTCCAAAGCCCATTACTCTGCTTATATAAATAACCCAAATCTCATATAACGCACACACCAATTAAAATCAAAACCCTAATTACTCCAAAATCCACAATCAACTCCAATCACCATGTGGAACCCTAGTTGGAATAAACTAGAAGTTGTGGATCTAACATCCTCCTCATCCTCATCATCATCAAGTGAAGATACTAACCCATGGCAGTTTTACCTCCCTCCACAAGAAACAAGACCAATAAAATCCCCACTTCTTCCATCATCAGAAGATGATAGTGTGGTGAATCAAGTGATGCATCGAGGACTCGATGACTCCTCAAAGAAGAGAACTTCAAACCCCAACCTTCATCATCCCAACCCCAAACAAGACCACGAGCAAGAAACCCACCACTCCCAAACAACAAAGATGTGGTTCTTGGTCTACAGCCACCAGTTGTGGTGCTTCTTCACATATCGTAGGGGGGAAAGGAAAAAGGAAAATGGAATGATGCTTTTTGGTGAAACCAGTAGATGCAAGTATGATATGAATATGTCCTTTGTGCTTCATCTACTGTGGTCATCGTCATCATCTTCGTTTTCATCAATCCATCCTTCCCATTTTGATCCTTAGCTTCTTCATCGTACTGGTCATGCATATCACAAATGCATATCCAGCAACTGGAAGGAACTATGTGAGCAAGTATAGTAATAGGAAATCATGTATAGAAGTAGTCTTTTAATTTGCACTTGAAGTTTCATTGTAAGCTGTAAACTGTTTTGAATGAATGAACAATGAACTTCAGTACTTCTTTTACTTCTATAATGATCTTTCTTGTATCTGCAAAATGGTTAGTGAAAACAGGACAAGTAGCAGTGGTTTGAACCAAACTATCAGGGGTTAGAAACAAACTATCAGTGGTTAGAAACAAAAATAGCAAGACTAAGATTACATAATAAGTCAATACTTATACAAACTGATACAAAACAAGTTGAGAGTTTAGAGATTTATCATTCCAATGCTAACAACAAGGTACTGAAACCTTCCCACATCAAAAGCTTTAGTGAGAAGATCAACAACATTGAAATCCGTATGGATTTTTACCATTTGAATCAACCTTTTCTCATTACAATCTCTAATAAAATGATGTCTTCTCTCAATATGTTTAGTTCTAAAATGTAAAACAGATTTTTAATGATGCATATTGTACTGTTATTATCAATGTAAATCTTAGTATGCATAAAATTGTACCAAAAATCCAACAATTGATTCGAATCCATAGAACTTGACCACAGCAACTAGCAGCAGCCACATATTCAGCTTTAGTTGTAGAATTTGCCACAATAGTTTGCTTTTTACACCGCCATGAAATAAGTCTGCTTCCCAAAAACTGACATCCTCCAGTTGTAGACTTCCTATCCAAACTAGCACCAGCATAGTCACTATCTGTGTAGGCCACCAAGTCAAAAGGAGAATCCACTTGTCAAGACATGTGTGATGATTTCTCTAAGATCATGCATGACGAGTTCGAGATGAGTATGATGGGAGAACTTAGTTTCTTTCTTGGTCTACAAATAAAACAAGTAGAAGATGGTATCTTCTTCAATCAATCTAAATACATCAAGGAGATGTTAAATAAATTCGGTCTAGAAGAGTCGAAACCAATTAGGACTCCAAAGTCATCCGACATCAAACTCACAAAAAATGAAGACGGCGAATCCGTAGATAATACTAAATATCGTGGCATGATATGTAGTCTTCTCTACCTCACGGCAAGTAGGCCGGATATCAGGTTTAGTGTTTGCTTATGTGCTAGGTTTCAAGAATACCCTAAAACATCACACCTAGAAGCCGTAAAAAGGATATTTAGATATATTAAGGGTACAACAAAATTAGGATTATGGTATCCTAAGGGCACGGGAGTAGAAACAATTGTATATGCATATTCTGACCATGCAGGTGATTACGTTGATAGAAAAAGTACAAGTGGGGTATGTACTTTTATGGGACGTTGTTTAACATCTTGGTTTTCTAAGAAACAAACGGCACTTGCAATATCAACAACCGAAGCCGAGTGCGTCTCCGCCGGCAAAGCATGCCAACAAGCACTATGGATGAAACAAGCGTTAGTCGACTACGACATTCATCTAAGCGACATAGCCATCTTATGTGACAACAAAGGTGCCATCGACTTAAGAAAAAATCCGTTATTGCATTCGCACAAAGCATATAGAGATTCGTCATCACTTCCTAAGAGACAATGTTCAAAAGGGGAACATCTCTATTGAGAAGGTAGCATCCGAAGACAACATAGCCGACGTCCTCACCAAACCGTTGAAGCGGGAACAATTCAACCTACTTCGTCTTGGTCTTGGTCTAATGGAACAAACGTCGTAACTTATTTTGACTCTACAAGGTATGTAAACATAGCCTTCTTCTTTCTGAGTCTAGGATTTCTATTTCATGCACAAATCACAAACAATACGGCAATTTTCAAAACCCAAGATAAGTTTTCCACTTATAGCTTTCTTTTATTTTTTTTAAATACACATTTTCAAAGAAAACCTCTTTTCAAAATGTTATCTAAAAGGATGATACCTTCCCGTATCAATTTCTCAAAAGCAATTTCTCACGACTAGGACAAATCGCTTTTTCATTATTAATACAAAGTAAAAACCCGTTTTCATTGCGTCTCATGTCTTTTGAATGCTAAAGGGGACACATAACTAATATGTATTTTCGGGTACATTCATTTAAGCAACAATGAATTAGGAGCATTGATAACACTAAATTACGTACTTATGTACTAAATATGTGTTTTCGGGTTATCTCAATAGGATGTTTTTCTACTTCTAGTTTATTTTTCGTTTTCTTTTTAGGAGTCGAGATAACCGTAACTCTAAATAGTTTGCATATAGCCACACAATAGGCAAAATGTTTTCAAAAAGAAAATTTTTGTCTGCACTGGATCACCAGACCGGATCCCAAAGCCTTCATGCGGGACGGATCCCTCAAGGGAAGGATCCGTGGGATCCGTGAAACGTAATTGTTTTACCTTCTATTTTTTCACTTTGGATGAAAAATCCACATTTGTTTCAGTTTTTGGAGTATGCTCTTTAATGCTTATGTTCTCATGATCACATGCCTTGAATTCATATCTAATCATTAGATTTTAATCCACACTTTGGGTCAAGCATTCATTACAATGCCTTGTTTTTCTATATATAGAACTCCCAAAATGCTTGCATAATCCATCTCATCCTCATAACCACAATACACCATGTCATCCAAAAACCCTTTAGATAAATCACCTAGTACAAACAATCATCTTCATGATACCCAAACCTTTGTGCTACCACCATCCAAAATACCACAATTAAACTCTAGGATATCTGCACGGATTAGTATCTGATC
>OU343216.1:75356779-75385296 GCA_910596185.1 Chrysanthemum makinoi | reverse complement strand
TAAGGATATCCGGTCGTTTCTAACGAGGTGTGAATTGAGAATTTCGTTTGAGGTTTGTTATTAAAATGCTCGATGTTACGGGTTTTTGGTTTTGGTTACGTTTTTCTACAAATTAACTAAAGGGAAAGTAATTAAGGCTACGGGAACAAAGTAAATGATTATCTAAGTACTACTAAGCATACGGAATAATAAAATTAAGTTACACTAAGTCCTAGAGTGATAATATGCAAAAGCGTGAAAACGGGCTAATCAGGAGCCTCAAAAAGTGAAAATGATGCAATTTAAGGCCTAAGGATGTGAAACTAATTTTACTACGTTCTAAACGACTAAAAATAATTTTAGGAAAAAGCCGGTATTTTTAGACTTTTAAATTATTTATTATGATTTAAAAACTAATTTAATCTAATTTAATTATAAAAATACTAAACTATTTTGGAAAAATCAAAATTTCACTAAAATACTTTTAGGTTACACCGGTTTAAGAAAAATGAAAAAGTTGGGTACTACTTTTCTGAAATAAGCTACTAAAAAGCTAATTAAGCTACTAAACTAGAAACTGTTTAATGTATATAAGAGATTAATGTTGCAAGATTAAACTGAATAAAGACCCTAGGGCAGTTGGTTATGAGGTGTTGAGTTGGGTGTTTGAGCAAGAGGTCCCAGGTTCGAATCCTGTGGAACCTTTTTGCAAAAATATATTTTTTTTTTTCAAATTTTCTTTTTGCAACTTAATTATAAGACTAAAGTGAGACTTTTTTGTAAAAACTTTTTGGACCAAACTTTGGAATAAGCAGTTTACAACTGCTTGTAATCCTTGATGGTAACGAAGCAAAAAACAAACACCCCTTTAACAGTTTTAAGCTAAATGAACTATGAATAAGCACAAGGAACATGGAACTAAGCACTTTAATATAGAAATAAGCGAAACAACCGAGATAAGCTAAAGGAGAAGGGTGATAAGCGGTTGGGAATTCTAAACTATCATGAGACAATGAGATGATAAGTTATTCTAACAAGCTATATAAGCACTAAATAAGCATAAAATAAGCTAAAAGCATTTACACCTAATCTATGTCACCTAATAAGCACTAAGGTATCCTAGATAAGCTAATGGGAAGTTGAAATAAGCTAAACAAAAGAAAGAATGAATTCTTTGTTGCTACGATTGAAGGCGTTGATCAAATGGGGGCAAGTTTTGGCTTAAAAATAAGCTCTAATAAGCACTATCTAAATACTATAAATGATACTATTTTATAGCTAACCTAGTGAATACCAAGTATACCAAATTTCAGAGTCTAAGTCCTAATATTAAGCAAGTTAGACATCAAGAAAAACAGTAGTATGGGCACTATGGGACCCGATGTGTGATTAATGAAAATGGTTTGGGACAGATTTTGAGTGCAATTTAAACTAAGCTAAACTATCCTAAGTGCCAAATAAGCTAAACCTATGTTGAGGGTGGTATGTGAAGATGTAAGAAAAACAATTTTGAAGAGATTTTGATTAAGAATAAGCCGTGTAGAAAGCCTTGAATCAGCAGGTATGGTCAGCTGTTTTTGGTGCAGCTAAATGATATGAGGCTTTCTCTTTTTCAAACCACTTGCAAACTTTGTAATCTAAGCTAAACACAATTTTAAAAACTTGCTTAAACCTTGAACCACTTTGACTTTGAGTGTCAAAGTGGGTAAAACTGAGTTTTTGACCTCAAATAAGCTTAAACCAAACACCCCTTTATGGGGTGTTAAATTTATAAAACTGATTTTTTAAAAACTAAACTTAGATTTTCTTTTCTAAAACTGACTTAATAGCTTAAACTAGAACTTATGACAGCAATTTAAAGAACAATGAGCTAATAAGCACAAAAGTGCTTATTTGCTAAATAAGCAAAAGTAAGACAGGTAAAAAAGCTTTTTCATTAAAAAAAACATTACAACTGAGATTAAAACTAAAACTAATTTTAAAACTAAATTTCCTAATGCCTTATCAATGGCTACAAGTGTATCTATTTATACTACAGGAACTAGGTCTTCAAGTGCTTCTACTTGTGCTTTTCTTGTGAGACAAATGAGAGGAGTGGACAACTTGTGTTTCTTCACTTCATCTCACCATCATCTCTCCTTGGGCACCACTCAAACATATCTTGGCCGTCCAAACTTTG
This sequence comes from Chrysanthemum makinoi, assembly GCA_910596185.1. Lineage (NCBI taxonomy): Eukaryota > Viridiplantae > Streptophyta > Magnoliopsida > Asterales > Asteraceae > Chrysanthemum > Chrysanthemum makinoi. The sequence continues at coordinate 75,383,138 of OU343216.1, read as the reverse complement.
GTATCCAATGTGGGTTTGTGGGATTGCCAAGGTGGCACTGAGAACCCATGTGGGTATGTTGGGTAAGTGGTAGGGGACCGAGGGTTGAGAGTGATATGTTGGGGAAGAGACAAAGGTGTGAGTGGGGAGGTTTTTGGCGGGCAAATGGAGCGGGGGATATGTTCTTTTTTATCAGTTTGGGTAAGGTGGGAGAGGGTCAAAATTAAGAGGAGGGGGTCAATGGGTATAAAGGTTTAAAAGGGTTTAGCTTAAAATGGTTTAAGTTATTTTTAAAAGGTTTTAAAGTAAATGTATTTTTTGTGTTTTTGTTATATTACTTTTTTTTAATTTATTTTTAGAGAGAAAAATATTTTTAATAAAAATTGATTTTAAATAAAATTTAGAATTTAGAAAGAAAGAGTGTTTAAGGATTTTTGTGAAAAAGGGTAAAAAGGTAATTTTGGGTTCGGGTAGAGGGTAAATTGGTAATTTGGATTTAGGGATAGGTTTTTGATCGATTCCCAAGCTCACTCCCAAATGTGTAATCCGGCTCTCGAAAATGCAGAAAAATCCATCTTAGGCTCCATCAGTAAAGCACGTTTCAGTCCAGCTCAATTCTGTCCGTTTGGTCTGCTTTCGATCCTTTGTACCGAAATACATAAAACACACTCCAAGGATATCTGTAGCATAATTGGTTATATTTCAGTGTTTTTGGACATTTTTGTGGGCTTAGATGGGTAAAAAGGATGAGTGAATAAGCACTCATCAGACCTCTTACGGGTGATGATTCGGTGGATGAAATCTCATGGACCATATAACAATTCCTTTTGGATGAACCTTTGGTTAAAGAGTTGTTGCTAGATGCTTTAGTCCTAGTGATGATGAGGATGCAATAGAAGTCTCTAACTACTGATTTTTTGAAATGTGGTAAGAGTGATGACTTAAGCTCTCAAGAGTGTTTGGTTTATAAAAAGTGAGTGTGAGTTAAGGAATTAAATTCATGACCACTAAGAGAATTTGGCATGCACCAAGGTCAACTATGGTGTTGTGCAGCTCTAGGGAATCAATAAATGATAAATAAAAGTGTTTAGATTACCAAAGATGGTTTAAATTTTGAAAGAAAAGCTTATTAGAATCCTTCTGTAGATATGGATCCCACGGATCCCTAGTGGATCCCTCTCACTAGGGATCCGTCTGGTTAAAAACCAGGGATCCGTCTGTCAGACAGAAATATGGTGAAGTGATTATGCTCTTGTAAGGTCTAATGCCTATAAATCTTGAGGGTTTGACTTTCCTTAGACGTCTTAAGTAATAAGTGACTTAAATGTCCAACCACAAAGAGTGGGGATACTTAATGATGGTATTGGGTAGAAAAATGGACTTTTTGAGAGTGTAACTAAATGTTTAAGGATGATACTCATTGATTTGAGTATGACAAGTGATAGAAATTGATCCTAGAGATCAGATGATGACTTAGGAGAAATTTGAAAATTTCCTAAAAAATAAAGAAAAATCAAAAGAAATTAAAAGCTTCCTTTGAACCTATTTTACGGTAAGGATGATTAAAATCAATTTGCTAAAATTGATAGAAATATCAAGATAAGTGTTTTAAGATGTGAGGAATAATATGTGAGCATTGGAGCGGAAATATGGTGAGTTTTGATGAGTTGATAAATCAAAAACACTTTGAATTTGATCCTAAGTTAGCTACGGGTGAGTGTGAGACCTCAGAGCTTGAGGAAGACTTAAGTAGTCTTAAATAATCATGTTTAGCTAGAATGATGTGATATAGAGAGGGTTTGATATAAAATGATTTGTATACGGTATATGTTTTCACGGATCCCACGGTTCCCCTCATTTGAGGGATCCGGCTGATTATAGCAGGATCCGCTACTACGGACCGAAGCCTCTCGGCAATTGTGTTATTTTTGCACTCCTAGAAAATGCTTATCCTAGTCGTTTCTACAATCATTAACGCATGCATACAACAAGTATAATGCATAGTAAGTGGAGAGAACTAAAGGTAATTAAAAATGAGTGATACGACTACTTGAATAGAATTAAATTAGTCACAAAAATCTCATTTTACTAGTTCTTAAGTTAAGTCGTTGAATGCCAAATCATGGCAATTCTTACAACTACATCATACTCTACACAAATATTGTTAAGAAGTTACAAACCATTGTTTTAGAAATTGTTTACAAAAATTAAGGTCCTATGACCTTACCTTCTATCCACACCTCCTTCCATTTCACTCCCGTCTTCATCTCCATCTTCATCCTTTCACTTTTCATCTCACCATCTCTACTTCTTCTTCTTCAAGAAGTTATCAAAGCACTTGAAGATCCCTTTAGTTTGTTGCCACTCTTGTTATGGGCTTGGAATATCCGACAATTGATTGATGTAATCTAAAGGGTCGAGATCGGTGTTACCAAGGGGATTGCTACTTCCTTCTCCATCTCATTGTCTTTCCCTCTCATCCAATGAATCCGTTGGTGGGTGAGGTCTCTTGCCATCCACCATGATCCTTGTAATCTTTCCATCGGATAAGCACGCAGTGACTTTCTTTGCAAAAGCTATGATCAAAGGAATAAGGAGATGGTTCTAAAGCAAAGATGAAGTTTGCTAGACGGGTTAGGAGCATTGCATAAGGGAGCACCATCTTGTCCATGCTTTTCACCTTGCTATCCTTTTATCATGTAATAAATCATGAAGTTCAAGCACGCATTGGGATGATATTTGTTCCCTACCAAGCAAAGCACATTCTCCCTTACCACAAGTTCCCATTTCTTGTACAAGCGGGAACATTCAGAAAAGCTCCATTTGAAATGGATCCCTATAGATCACCTTGGAATTTCTTGTGACCCTCGATGGAGATGCTCTTTCAATGAATAAGGTATCCCTTAGTGGTTTTGCTTCGAGGATTCTCATGTAGTAGACTTCATGATGATCTACCATGTCATGTAGCTCAGCCAAAGACCATTCGTTGGAATACATGCACACTCCTTGATATGGGACCACGAGTATTCTTCGAAATTCTACAAGAGAGAGAGTATACTCATGCTCATTGATGATGAAGGCTATTGAGATGGTCCCGTTATCATTCCTAACGATTTTCAATGTCTTGTAAAATTCAAGCACGAACACCGTGTTAGTAAAAATAAGCCGTAAAAACGTTTATTTATATTTTATGATCTTCTAATGTTTTGTCGATAACAAACGTAAAATCATTTTAACGAAACAAATAAAATTCGTAAATGGTTTGAGCCAATAGTTTTCTAACACACTTACGTTTTCACATAAAATGCTAAAACAAGTATAAGTGATTTTATGAATTAATAATACATATGTACAACAACTAGTGCTTACATATTGGGTAAATCTATACATAACTAGTATGTATTATATTGGGTAATATAAATGGGTAGAAACTTAAGTATTTGACCCATTGACCAAATACATTGAATGTAGTTGGGAATAACCCAAAGTCCATGACCCATACCCATGGAGCTTGACCCATAACCCATTGCATGACATCATGCTTATGTCATATAGGGATAATATCCATGACCCATGGTTTTAATCCATGGCCCATAGTTTTAATCCATGAACCATGGACTAGATGCATTGCATCTTTTAGATACATTGTATCTACTTGGATACCCATGATCCATAACCCATGACCTAAAACCCATGGGCAAAGGGGCGTCCACGGATCCCCAATATTACTGGGCCGGATCCTCAAGTGAGGATCCGTGGGATCCATGGAACAGTAGATGTTTTTCTTCTATAAATCGTGAGCCATTTCTTCATTGTTTCTCACCCCTCTCTCACATATTTTCTCTTTGAGTTATAAACTCTCTAACCTCAGATCCAATAGATCTATGTATGTAGTTTTTTGTTTGTGAGATTCTCTAGGTTCCTTTTAAATGCGAGATCACAATCTTTTGAAAACGAGCAAGCTCAAGTCCATGAGTTGCCACGATTCATTATCATCAAGACTACTGAGGTTCTCTTGTTGATAGTTCTCTTCTTTCCTATAAGAAGTGTAGTGTTGAAGACATTAGTGAAAGATGTCTAAGTGAGTCAAGACGAAGATATTAGTAAAGAGTGTCGATCGTCCGTATTGAAAGCACTAGTGAAGGCTTCTTAGAAGTCAAGGCTAAAGCACTAGTGAATGGTGTCTTGAAGGTCGAGTCAAAGGCATTAGTGAAAGGTGCCTTGAAGATCGAGTCAAAGTCATTAGTGAAAGGTACCTTGAAGATCAATTCAAAGGCATTAGTGATAGGTGCCTTGAAGATCGATTCAAATGCATTAGTGAATGTTTCCTAAGGTGTACATTCAATATGGTGTGATTCGATGTACAAGATATATTAGTATTGGGACAAAGGATATTGATATCCTTGTTAATGTTGTTATAAGGAGTAGATCTTCTTTAGGGTTAGGTATCTTGTAATGGTTGGGTAGTAGTTCCTCCATTGTAATGGAACTCGGTATCTAGCCTAGTACCAGATAAAGGGTAGGAGACGTTGTGATAGGTTTGGTTCTACCTCGTGAAAGAACCCGATATCTAGCCTTTTACCGGATAAAGAGTAGGCAACGTTGTGAAGGCTTCTCTGCCATAAGGAGTCGGTGTCGTGTAGTGATTACAAACTCTCGAGTACGTGACTCGGGGAGTGGAGTAGGGCAAGGAAGGTGTCCTTGTAGCCGAACCACTATAAATACTCGCGTTGTGGTTTTGTGCTTCTTACTCTTTAACTTTTCATTACATACTTATCTATGCTTGTCTATCAACATCCAACATACATGTTTAGTAGATTGACATAAGTTGATCTAAATAGTTTAAAACCAAGTTTAAATAGGTAAAACTATTCAACCCCTTTCTAGTTTTCCATAATTGGCATCAGAGCTTCGTTACCAAGTTTCTTAAAGTATATTGTACTTTAAAAACTTGATACAATCCGTGTTTAATTCAAAACTACAAAGAAGGTCTTTTACAAAAATAAATACCATGTTTTTAAAACACCTTGTTTGGATGTTGATTAGATAGATAATTTTATTTATTTACTTAATTGCACTAACCTTCTTTGTCATGTGGGTTAGTTAAAGCTCATACCTACCAAGCCATAGGAATTGCTTGGTAACAAGACTACCTTCCCTAAGAAGGTATCTTAAACATGAAGGAACCGGAATGGTCTTCTGACATTTGTCGTGTCATTTGTAAAGACATTCCTAAGTGCTTTAGAGGTATTATTTTCCGCTTATCTCTAAATAACATTAGCTTAATAAATAAGTATGCTTATATAGGATTTTATATGATTATCTTTTGTGCATATTCATATATTACATTAAGCCGTTAGGAAACTTTTCTCATCGTGTTACTCTTCATCTAAAGTCGAGGTTTATAAAATTAGTGTTTTAATTTATTTAATCCATAAATCATATCTTTCTAATAATAAAATAAAACACAAATCTCAAAAATTCCTCCTTCCCCATAAAACCCCCTCCGACGTCCACTCCACCAAATCCTCATATTTTTTCAAATCTTCCACTTTCAAAAATTACCTCTCATTCAAAACTTCATCTTCCTCCTCATCTCATCTCATCTCAAACCAAAACAAAGAAGGTTCTTCGTCAACATGGTTTACTTCGCCCTCGTACTCATCGCCCTAACACTCATCGCTCTCGTGTTCCCTATGATGAAGTTCTCAGATGGAGACATATATTTTTTGTTGTTAATCCACATTGGTGTTATATACCCAATCCTTTGTATCATTCTTAGCATTGAAATGAAATATTACTAATGTTCTAGTTTATTTAGTTAATTTCTCATAATGTGTTTGTCATTTCTTTTGCTTTATATCTTTCGTATATTTGGGTCTTGAGATACTTTTGAAACTGACAATGCATGCTTTAGTAAAAAATTGGCTAAAATACTTACCTTTGTATAAACATATAAGATGCAAAAACCCTTTTTCGTCAAAACCTTTTTCATCACTCTGAGATCCACGGATCCCTGTGGGTATACTAGTAGGATCGCTCATAAAGTGAACCGTGAGAACCGTCATTAAAACAGTTTTCATGCAATATAAAAACCGTTTTCTTCCTAAAAGAAATGTTCCACTAGATTGTCAAACATTAAGTGAGTTAATTATCATTGTTAATAATCATCTTGTAAAAACGTTAGGTAATCATTGCTTAGCCCATAATCGTCACATCCTATTAACTCTTCCTTTCTATGTGTCTCGCTATGTCGCATGAGTATGAGTTTGATTTTTCACTCACTAAGCGTCTACACCTAACATCTCTCTTGTGCCCAACACACTGGCAATCATGTCGTGGGTTCAATAATCTCAAAACTCTGTCACTTCCATGAAGGGCGTATAGTGGACACTCCTCTACAATACTGAAGAAGGCATCAATACCTCCTTCGAACCATAGGACTAGAATGTCTTCTCGAAATTAACGCGTGAAAATATGAGATTTGTATTGGAATTCTTAGTCAAGTTGAACTCATTCGTAACAAGGATCGCTCTCTAGCTCTTTGGTTTTGGATCAAAAACCAAAAGTTTGTTCTAACCCTTGGGCAATTTGCTCACATCCTCCGAATTCCTAATCATGGACAATGTGCCTTGACTGAAGATTGGTCTTTTGATTCTCTCTTCAACTTTCATAAAGAAAATAATCCATATTGTTCACAAATACCTTCCCCGCAAGACTTGACTCGCACGATATGCAAACCTCGACCCTATTACTCCGATCCAAACATTATCTATACACGGGATATCCGAGAAGAGTACAAGGCTCTCGCACTCATCCTACGTGAAAATGTTTGGAGTCTTAGAGGAAATCGAGAAATCTTTCCCACTAGTTGTGCTCACATAATGTATTGTTTGCTAACACAACAACCTACTTCTTCGCAAGGCGAATTGTAAATCTTCAAGGCTCCAAGAACTGTTGGATCGATATACTTTAATCAAACTAACTTAACTAGCTTGTTAAGGTTTAATAACCTCGGATAAATCCTAAGTTATTAACAAAGAAACACTGAGCAATCTTTATTAAGTACACGAAATTTACTTAACAAAGCTAAGAAGAATAACCTTTTATTATAAACTCTAAATCTGCTTATTATGCAGATACTCTAATACACTAATTAACTTGTTGACTTCATACATCTAATGCCAATCTAGGAGTCCTTGGTACTCTAAGAACTACTAATTCATCATCAACAGGCTTAAAGTCAGAGGAAAGGATAAGACATTATGTGTCAGTGAATAACACAGGATGTTTTTTTATCACAGATTTGTGATCTTGACAATAGATTGAACTTTAACTCCATCACATATCTAACATTCTCAAAATCTATAAGCCACGCTTTGATAGTCCCTTTTCGAGTAATCTTTCCTCCATTGGGATCATTCCCAAATGCAACTCGCCTCCACTAATCTTCCTAAATCGACAGGATCTCTTTGTCTCTGTTATACTTCGAGCAACCACTATCCACAATAAGATGATCTTTAAGCTCCTCTTTTGGGTTGCCCTGCACATAAAGAAAAGAGTTAGAAACTTTTAGGAACCCAAGCCATTCCTGACTTGTGTTCCCCTTGTGGAGTTACAAACTCAAATTCTTTGAGTTTGTAATTTCCACTATCTTCGGATGATGATCCGAATTATCTTTTGATCTTTATCATGTGGTTTATCAAAACTTTCTGGTTTTTCAACACAAATCTCTTTTTCTTGTAGCACAAAAATATCGATTCACTTTTGGTTGAAAGTACTTTCTACGTCCCTCTCAAGTACTTTCCTTCTTAACCCATTCGTTTTAACACTTGGTTCCTGTGATCTAAATCTCCTATGTGAATTGTAATACCTTCTAGGTTGATAGTGAGATCTCCTAGGATTCCTATACCAAGTAGTGTTTTCAGTACCTTGTTTTGTCCGAGCGACTTTGAGAAAATCTTGGGCGGAGTTAACGATACTTTGGAAAGTCTTGTGAGATCTTGAAGGTTTTGAAAATGTTTTCTCGGTGTGAGTATCTAGGATCTGGTGAGAAATTTTGGTGATTGACCCTATTTGAATTATTTCAAACTGATTTGTGCTCTCTAGGTTTCGGTTGGATCTGTTCTTTGGAAATTTTCTAAGGTATTCTGAATGATGTTCACAATCCTTAATTAGATGAGTAGGACTAAAACACACAAAACACGGTTTAGACCCATACTTCCAAAGTGACATATTCTATGTCTATGCCCAAAATTATTTTGCCTTCTTGGTGAATGATTAAACTTGTTTTGACCAAAGTTATCCCAAAAAGGTTTAGCGATCTTGTTTTGAAAAGGTTTTGAAGAAGTATGCGCTTGTGGAGAGACTTTGATTTGAATGTTTGCTTGATTTTGAACATCATTTTCAACAGGTTCTTTGGGTTTTTCAGACCTAGATTGAGCAACTAGCTTTTTCCTAAACTCTAGACTATCTACTCCAAAACGAGAAACATCAGGCCTAAGGGGTTGATGAATGCCAGTGGGATGAGGAACAACATGATAATCATTAGCTTTCTTATATTCAGGAGGTGAATCACTTATGGAACCCTCATTACTAGATGTATCTACATAATTAATGAGTTCTTCATCACTAGTAATTGAATCCTCAAAATCACCTTCATCCTGATCACTTGATTGGTTTTCTTCTAATTTACTAAAATCCATTCCAAAACCTAATCCAGTTTTAAGGTAGGCTCTTTCCTGTTTCTGAACATAAGAAACATGTGATGAGACGGACTCTCCCATGCAAGAAATTTAGCTAACAAATCATCTCTTTCCTTAGTTAATTTCTCAATTTCAAGCATTTTACAGTTTAATTTCCATTCACTAAGTTTTAATTAGTAATCCTGTTTGTTCATACTTTTCAAATAGCTACTTCATTAGTTTCATGTGCTAAAATTTTGGTTTCCATAGATTCTAAGGTTATTTGATAACCTGCTACCTCGAACCTAGCCTTATGAATTATCTCTCTCAATCACATAGCTGCTAAGTAATTTATGATAAAAATCATAGCAATTTGAGCATACCTCAGAGATAGGAGATTGATTTGGGGAAGTAGCCACCAATGCTAGCTGAACAGGATCATCTTCACTTTCCTTGCTCCAATCAAATCTTCCAAAGCCATCATCATATTCCAAAACAGCATGTTGGTTCTTCGGCAAAAAAGCAGTGCTCCATCCAATGCTTCTCTTGAATCTTCAATTTCTTCTTCCATTGCTACCATACTGATGAAGTCACCGGTTCATCATCAAATTCTTCACTCCGGTCAACCCGATAACTTCTCTTGAGCAACCAAAGCCTTTGTTTGATAATGGAATTTCCTTAAGCTCAAGTTTTGGCTTTTGGATGTCTGTTTGCTTGATACTTAGCAAACCTACACTCCTCTAAAGTGACCCGGTCTTTTGACAATTCAAGCATTCAATTTTAGATTTGTCAAAAGTTATGCCCTGTTTTGGTTTGAAATCGATTGCTTTTGCTGTCTTCTTCATGTACTTTTTGATCCTTGCAGTGATCATAGCAACTTTCCACCTGATATCAATTTCTTCAAGTGCATCTTCTTCAATTTGTGCTAGATCTTCTTCATAAGTGGCGGGTAAACTAGATTGTTATGCAAAGAAGGAGCACATAACTTCATCTGAGGCCATAGTGGTAGGTGGTGGGGCTTGCTGAACATATGAGGGGGTGTGTAGGCAGTAGTACTTTGAGAAACAAGATACTTTGAGGAGAAGCGGTACTTTTAAGGGAAGTCGGCCTTCTTTTGAGATGATAGAAAAGCAATATTGTGAGACTTAGAATTTGTTTGACCACTCATCTCATGCTCATACACCTTTAGTTGATGATAGAGATCATCAAAGTCCATGACATCCAAACCTTGTTGTCCTCTGATCATTGTAGCAATCACATGCCATGTAGATGGCAAACTCTTTAGAAACTTTAAATTAGCATCCTCAGTGATACTTACGCCTTGTATAGCTCCAACATGTTGAGGAGATTACAACCTATCATATGCAGCATCAAGACTCTCTTTCTTACCAATGGCTGTGAAAGTTTCAAACTGTTGCTTTAGCAAATTTACGTGCATCTTTTAGAGGCTTCATTCCCTCAAATCGGTCTTGAGAGCGCCCGGAGTTGCTTAGCATCTTTAGCATCATGAAATTTAAGAAGATGACCATCTAGAATGGCGTATAAGAGAATGTTGAGTGCCTTCTCTTGATTCCTTAAGGTTCTTCTTGGTAATATCTTGCCTTAGGTGCCTTGGGTTGTCCGGGAATATCAATGGGGTGCGGTACTACTTCATTCCCATTCACAATTACATTCCATAGAGCATGGTGCAGAATGGAAATGTCTTGCCTCATCTTCATGCACCGAGATCATATTCTCCCTTCTTGATTATTGGAATTGGATTGAGGTGATTGAGGGTGGTGGAGCGATTTCGACATCTTGAATATTGTTGAAGTAGGGTTTCTTCCAAGTCAGAGTTTCCACACAAGCTCTGATACCACTCGTAGGATCGATATACTTTAATCAAACTAACTTAACTAGCTTGTTAAGGTTTAATAACCTCGGATAAATCCTAAGTTATTAACAAAGAAAAACTGAGCAATCTTTATTAAGTACGCGAATTTACTTAACAAAGCTAAGAAGAATAACCTTTTATTATAAACTCTAAATCGCTTATTATGCGAGATACTCTAATACAACTCTAAGATAATCGAACTTCTCTGAAAAACACTAATTAACTTGTGAATTAAGTAAACTCTAAAACTTATTGACTTCATACATCTAATGCCAATCTAGGAGTCCTTTTATAGGCTCAAGGATATCCTAGCCGGTTTACAATTTGTAACCTTGTACGACAAGTAATCTAAACATAGAATACAATTCTTTCCATAAGCGAATACATTCTTTTGTTCTTGCGGTACTTTGACTTCTAGATCACGATTACTTTGACTTTGTCTTTAGCGATTTACTTTGACTCTTTGACTTTTCGGTACTGCAACTTCACAGTACTTTCATATCTTCAGTACTTTCATGTCTTCAGCACTTTCATATCCCAACAAGAACAAACTAATCCCTTATGGAATGTTCTTGACACGCCTTTATCATCTCATTATGTACTTCCACCCTCAATTTCAAAGTCCGTTGTACGTACTTGTGAACAAGATGATGGAACCTCTAAAGATATCTCTCATGAAGATTTTCTTCATCCCTGAATCGGCGAACACTCATCAACCATTTGATGATCCATCTAGCGAAAACTCTCAAGGTACTTAGTTTTTCTTTCAAAATAGGGTCAATCCTTAGTATTCATGCTTTATCAATGTAATGCAATTTCTTTCACGAAATAAAACATTTAACATTTGTAATCTCTACTATATTAGTGTTAGAACTTCTTAGTAAACACTAACCTTGAAATATAATGCCTAGTGCAACCCTTGCATACCTTTTGTAAAGATTTTGTTTTGCAGAGAGACGGATCCCAAAGTTTGTGCTAGACGGATCCCTAATCTTAGGGAACCGTGGGATCGAGAAAAGAAATGCAATTGCAATCATTTTTATTCAAAACATGTCTTTAGATCACTTCACACTAAGCTAGACATGGTGTCTTAGGACAAATTAAGTCCTTATCAAGCTGAGTAAAGTTTCACACTCATGCACAACTCACTTAGATCACTATCAAAACGCTTGTAGATCTATCATTTCATCAAAATTCATTACTCTTCCGCTCTTATACTCACACATGATCCCTCACATGTTAATACATCTAGCTTTAGAAGTCTTTCAATTTTAGCAAATTGATTGTAGCAATCCTTACCTCAAATAAGGTCAAAATGGATCAAACTCTAGCTTTTTCTTCTTAAAGTTTTTAGGATATCCTCCAAAAGATTACCTTAAGTTACTATCTGATATCTAGGATCATTTAGCTCTATTTGACACTCTTAAATCTTTAGTGTCATCCTTGGTCACTCATTGGTACTCATAAAAGTTCCAATTTCTTCCATAAAAGGCAATCATTAGCTACATCACCCATTGCCCTTAAGCATTTAAGTACCCTTTCATTTAAGACACTTAGATGGACTGAAACACTCAAGAAGGTATAGGCATTAGACCTTACAAACATCATTGTTATCTTTTCCTAGCTGCTGAGAGACGGATCCCTAGGATTAGCCTAGACGTATCCCTCATTGGAGGAAGGTGGGATCCGTATGACAGATTCATGTCAACTCTAGCTAAAATAATCATTTCAAGCTCATCTTGCTAACTTGAACACTCCATCTCATCTTAATTAAGTTCCTAGATCAGTACAACTCTGAAGTTGACTCTTGTGAATGCTAATCATCACATTCTAAGGAATTTTAGTGGCTTAAGTCTTGAATACACTTGCCAAATTCCTTGCTTTATAAACCACATTGTTAGGACTCCTAAAGTCATCACCTTCATCTTCATTTTCAGCACTTGGAAACCTTTTTGAATCATCTCATCATGAGGAAAACTCCAAGTGGTAATTTATCCACCAAAGGACAACCCAAGAAAATTGCTCGTGTTGTACACGAAATTTCTTCACCCGAATCATCTCCGGTTAAATCCACAAATGCTAGGATTTCTCTTCCACCAACTCAACCAATCAAACCAATCCCTAAAAGGATAGTTCCCACAAAATTACCAATGTCAAACACCACCATACCTCCTAAACCAAACAATCCTATTTCCACTATATCATCACCATTGGTGCCTAGAGCCTTATCATTCACCACTCTTCTTTCATCACCTCACCTCTACAATCTAGAGGACTTGCCTCCTATGCCATCTCATCCTCCACCACCGGGAACATTCTCCTTATTAGGAGGAATAATGGAACAAAATCAAGGTGTTGAGTCAACATTAGCTCCAGCCTCCTTCTCTCCGTCACCATCAAATAATCCCATTTGTATTATGAGAAATCATCAAAGTCAACCACCCGACCACATGGAAGTTGACACCTCTCTACCACCACCATCATTCTTGGTCGAGCCCTCTTCGAATGTGCCTCCACCAATCCCACCCTTGTTTGAGGCTCCTTCACATCAAGAAATTTCCTTTCATCCATCATCACTACCTAGCCATGATAAAGATTGTTATCATTGTCAACATGTTGAAAGTTTGATACATGAAGTACGGGAAGATCAACGTTTCATGTTTTATCACCTCCTCGAACATTTTGACGAGATTAAACCTAAACAAACTTGAGCTAGAGGATTCTAGTGGTGTCCTAGTATCAAGCGTGACTTAGATAGTCTAGTAACTCAAAGTCATGTATCGCTCATTTTCTTAGTTTTTAGAGTCATGTATATCATATCTCTAGTTTTATTAAATGAAATTACATGATATTTTCTATATTTCTGAGTATACGATTATTGATCTAATACATATCTAATTTTGATGTCAACATACCTTTTGGTACATCAAAATTTTTGTATTTTAGTTACAGATAGACGGATCCCTACATTTTGCCTAGACGGATCCCTCCAAGGAGGGAACTATGGGATCCGTGCAACAGAAGACTAGTTTTCTACTAACTCGAGTCTTATTTGTAGGAAATTATGTATTATTTACTTGTCTTCTAACCTTTGTATTTTCGATTTTCAATTTACACGTGAAAACTTTGACACCCTAACCTAGGGGGAGCTTTGTGTTAGAGCATTACATTGCAAGATCACCTGCAATATTAGGATTACATATCATGACGTCCGTTTGCAAAGTTACAATCATCAAGGGGGAGCATATTCGTAACTTAGACGAAATCTTTTGCAAACATAGCTGCAATACATTAGCTTAGTAGTTTTTATTTACTTGACGCCCTCACAAAGGGATGGACTCGTCAAGGGGGAGTTAAGACGAGAACCCTTCCCGTCACTTGCTCTTTATTTTTTTTCCTTGCACATGTTTTTCTTAAAACAATGTGTTAGTTCCTTTCCAAAGCTCTTTTTGTTTTAGACAAAAGGGGAGAAAAAGTAAAAGCGACAAATTGAACTTTTCACAATTTTAGTTTTTCCTTAAAATAATTTTATGTTTTGTCATCAACAAAATGGGGGAGATTGTTAATACAAATAAGTAGTAAAAACGTTTATTTATATTTTATGATCTTCTAATGTTTTGTCGATAACAAACGTAAAATCATTTGAACGAAACAAATAAAATTCGTAAATGGTTTGAGCCAATAGTTTTCTAACACACTGACGTTTTCACATAAAACGCTAAAACAAGTATAAGTGATTTTATGAATTAATAATACATATGTACAACAACTAGTGTTTACATATTGGGTTAAAATATACATAACTAGTATGTATTATATTGGGTAATATAAATGGGTACAAACTTAAGTATTTGACCCATTGACCAAGTACATTGAATGTAGTTGGGTATAACCCAAAGTCCATGACCCATACCCATGGAGCTTGACCCATAACCCATTGCATGACGTCATGCTTATGTCATATATGGATAATATCCATGACCCATGGTCTTAATCTATGGCCCATAGTTTTAATCCATGAACCATGGACTAGATGCATTGCCTCTTGTAGATACATTGTATCTACTTGGATACGCATGATCCATAACCCATGACCCATAACCCAAAACCCATGGGCAAAAGTGAGCGTCCCACGGATCCCCAGTATTACACTGAACGGATCCCTCAAGTGAGGGATCCGTGGGATCCATGGAACAGTAGATGTTTTTCTTCTATAAATAGTGAACCATTTCTTCATTGTTTCTCACCATTCTCTCACATATTTTCTCTTTGAGTTATAAAGTCTCTAACCTCAGATCCAATAGATCTATGTATGTAGTTTCGTTTTTTGTGTAATTCTCTAGGTTCCTCTTAAAGGCGAGATCACCATCCTTTGAAGATGAGCAAGCTCAATTCCATGAGTTGCCATGCTTAGTTATCATCAAGACTACTGAGGTTCTCTTGTTGATATTTCTCTTCTTTCTCAAAAGAAGTGTAGTGTTGAAGACACTAGTGAAAGATGTCTAAGAGAGTCAAGATGAAGACATTAGTAAAGGGTGTCGATCGTCCGTATTGAAAGCACTAGTGAAGGGTGCTTAGAAGTCAAGGCTAAAGGCACTAGTGAAAGGTGTCTTGAAGGTCGAGTCAAAGGCATTAGTGAAAGGTGCCTTGAAGTTCGAGTCAAATACATTAGTGAAAGGTGCCTTAAAGATCGAGTCAAAGGCATTAGTGAAAGGTGCCTTGAAGATCGAGTCAAAGGCATTAGTGAAAGGTGCCTAAGGTGTACATTCGATATGGTGTGATTTGATGTACAAGATAGATTAGTATTAGGTCAAAGGATATTGATATCCTTGTTGATGTTGTTATAAGGAGTATATCTCCTTTAGGGTTAGGTGTCTTGTAATGGTTGGGTAGTAGTTCCTCCATTGTAATGGAACTCGGTATCTAGCCTAGTATCGGATAAAGAGTAGGCGAAGTTGTGATAGGTTAGGTTCTACCTTTTGGAAGAACCCTGTATCTAGCCTTGTACCGGATAAAGAATAGGAAATGTTGTGAAGGCTTCTCCACCATAAGGAGTTGGTGTCGTGTAGTGATTACGAACTCTCGAGTACGTGACTCGGGGAGTGGTGTAGGGCAAGGAAGTTGTCCTTGTAGCCGAACCACTATAAATACTTGTGTTGTGGTGTTGTACTTCTTACTCCTTATCTTTTCATTACATACTTATATATGCTTGTCTATCAACATCCAACACACATGTTTAATAGATTGACATAAGTTGATCTAAATAGTTTAAAACCAAGTTTTAATCGGTAAAACTATTCAACCCCCCATTCTAGTTTTCCACACACCAGACAAATTTGCTTGTTAATGTCCAAAAGGCAATCAAAGCCAATTCCTTCAAAGACTTGTCAGATGTTGGTCTTCGCGAGGAATGATGGTTCAACCACACGGCCTTTATGAAAAAGCCTCTTTTCTAGCAACTTGAAAGCTTTCATATCCTCCGGGCTTAGGCCTTCCTTATGATGGTACATTAGGATGTAGTGGGCAGTATCATGGTAATCTTGTTGGTGGTTACTAGGCATGATTGTTCCTATACAACAAAACCACAATGTGGTGTTAATTGTGTGAATAGTAACCTAAAGGGTCTGATCACGATTTTGCTCAAAACATCTTTATTGAATTCAAGGAATGAGTTTAATTTGTATTAACAATGTTAATTCTTTGATTTAGATTATCTTAGAAAACAATGTGGTAACAAATTATGACAAACCCATTTGAGCTCAACTTCTAAAGATGAAAATTGTAATCCTAGGAATCAAGGAATGGAAATAACAATGTAGTGAAGATTATACTTACACAAGGGACTTTTTTACTTGAAGAAGATGATCAATTTGCTCCTGTGAACGGTAACTAGGTTTATGTTCGTGAGTCTTGAAAAAGAAAATGGGTAGTGGAACTTCCAAAGTGATCATTTCTTACTTATGCTATTTTCTGTTGCACGGATCCCACAGATCCCTTGTATGAGGGATCCGGCTAGTTCAAACTCACGGATCCGGCATATCAGCAATTTAACAGCTTAAGTGATCCTTGATAATTTTGCTTTGGGAGTTCTAAATTGCTTAGGGTCGATGTTTATGCTCTATAACTTATGGTTTGGGGTTCTGCATCAATCCAGGGTTGTTTTGATAGGGCCAAAAAAGCAAGGGAAGGCTCATTTCATGATTGGTTGGTGCTCGCGGATATTTGGTTGTCTTTTACTGATCCATCATATACGAAGCCTATAGCGGGGTTGGTTCGTTCGTCCGTTTCTGAGCATGGTGGTCTTGTTACGGATCCCGGTTTTCAAGCTAGGACGGTTTCGTTTGTGGACCCTTCCATTTAGTAGTGCTTTATTGTGATCAAGCTCTTTTGTTGTTTGGCCTGCCGGAGCGCAGCGCTTTTGTTTTATGTGTAGACAGTCTATTTGTATGCATATTTCTTTTTTTTCGAAACTTTTTGCTATTTAATCTTCACACGGATGTGTCTATTATAATAGTCTTTTTATGAATACTTGTGGGTTATTAAGCCCATCTTGGATTTGAAATATCTCTTACGTATCTTGAGGTAATTTGGAGGTTACTCAGCCTTTTGTTATTCGGAATAACGTTGTATGGCTCATGCCCATGTGTATCTTGGCGTCTTACGTACATAAGTTCTTTTAAAAATATTAAATGATTAAAAAGGATAATTTTCTAGAGTAAAATTGGTGAAGGTAGCTAAGCTTCACCCTTTTCATTCAATAAAAGAAGACAAGACATTACAATATAAAAAGATAGGTTTGATATGAATCCTCCTTCACGGAATCCGTGAGGAATGGGTTGCTTACACTTGATTTATGTAACATCTCTTAAGATTGCAAACATTCCATGTCCGTGGGATTAGATTCCCCGCACGGTCCTTTAGCTTGTATGTGCCTTTTCCTAGTGCTTCCATGACCACGTAGGGCCCTTCCCATTTAGGTCCTAGCTTCCCACCTTCTTCAGCGTGGCTTGTGTCATTGTTCCGATATACTAAGTCTCCTAGCTTGAAACTTGTACTTCGGACCCTTGATTTGTAATATTTCTCCATTTGCGCCTTGCTTTTTGTTTCCCGTATTTCTGCTTGTTCTCTTCTTTCTTCAAGGAGGTCTAGGTTCATTTCAGTAACCGTCATTTTCTTCTATGTTTGCTTCGCCGTCCTCCATGTGGGCATCCCTATCTCATTGGTATGACACCTTCCGTTCCGTATGTTTACGAGAATGGAGTGTCTCCGTTGCTAGATTTGATCATTGTGCGATGTGCCCATAGGACATGCGATAATTCATCTAGCCAGTTCTTGCTTTTTTATTCCAACCTAGCCTTTATGCCTTCCCCTAAGCTTCTATTTGCTCTTTTACTAATGCGTTGGCTTGTGGGTGTTTCTTGAGGCAAAGTGTTGCTTTATATACATTTTTCACACCATTCTTTAAATGGGTTGTCATGATTGCTTTCCGTTGTCAGATATTATTTCTCGTGGGAGTTCGAACCTACATAAAATGTTTTCCCATACGAATTTCTTGATCTGATTTCCTCTTATGGTGGCTACTGGCTTTGCTTCTATCCATTTTGTGAAGTAGTCTATTGCCACTATGAGGAATCTGACTCTCCCCGGCCCTTCCGGTAGGGGTCCTGCAATGTCGATTCCCCACTTGTGGAATGGCCATGGGGAAGTGATGGGCGTTAACTTTTCTTGCGGATGTTTTGGAATTGGCCTATGTAGATGACAGCTTTTGCATGCTTGGATTAGTTTTCGAGCATCGTCGTGTGATGATGTACCATCCGAGCAGCTCGAAGGACACTCCTTCGAGACGTGTCGAAGCCCTTCTATTTGAAGGCCCAAGTTAGGTCTCTAGAATATTCATAGGGGTCAAACCATTCGTAGCTGCGAAGGTTACGTCAGGGGAATTCGCCATTGAAGCCCTAAGCCCTTTGGGGTGTGGTTGTGAAGGAGTAGCGGATAGGAGAACCTTCGACTTGGTCAAACCCCGATCTCCCTCTCTTTCCCGGCTTCCCCGCCAAGTTTGAGAACGTGGGTCACTAAGCCCTAGCGGTTACCCACAAACACGGGACTCCCCATGATCTCAGACATTTGCATGAGAGGTGCCCTAACCCTATTTCTTCCACTATAAATAGGTTGGGTGGGCAAAGGATTATGGTAAGCTCATTCAACACTCATCTCTTTACTTACACACACTTATACAACCATAACTCATACTTACTCTCTCACGCGGAGGTGGTTGTGAGGTCCAACCCCTACGTAATCACTTAACGTAGTGTCTTCGTTATTTCTTATTCTCGGTGAAAGACAATCTTGGATGGAGCGTACACCCCTCATACCTTTCATCATCATGAGCACGGTAGTGCAATTTTTGTACAATCGGTGCGCCATCCGTGGGACCCGCTACAATTAGTCCCGTAATCACCAAGTCTTAAAACCTTAACCGATTACGCTAATTTTCCGGCATTGAACTAGGAAGGGAAGATAAACCTCCACCAGGTTTCTCTACCCTCGTCCCTCTCAACACAACTAACACCGATAATCTCGCCCCCATAACAGCCTCCACCTTCACTACACGATCTCATTTGGAAACCACTCTCGTACATCACACCTCAACTTCCGCTAACCCTATTCTAGAAATTAGCCCCGCCTTCATTCAGGCAAACTTCGAAGCCTTAGAGTCTTTACTAAGGGCTCATAAGAGGCAAGTTTGCAACACTGAAATGCAAAGGGCTGGAATATTCAGTGAGGAATATGATGAAGAGATTGAGGTAGATGAGAGGCCTCGACCAAATAACGAGGCGTTGGCCCTACAAAATGGTTCTCCTTCCATAAGAAGGCCTAACGGAAGGACTGTTGGTTTTGAAGAAGGTCAGGGAGATCCGTAAGAAGGGAAATAGTACAAGGTGAAAGAAGGAGCGAGAACTCTAACGGAGGAAGCAACCCGGTAGGAAGCGGAGGGTAAACCTACAACCTCTCTCTAGCTGCCCACTTAGGAAGAGAAGGGATGGGGCTCGATACCCCCATCATATGTCTCAGTGTCGAGGACCTCCTCATACTCGGGGATGAATTAGTTACCCCCTCAGGAATGAATCCCTACCTACCGCCAAACCTATAACACCTACCCTCCAAATGGTTCTCTCCACAACCCGAGTTACCGGCAAATGCCCTATGGACCACGTTCCTACAGATCGATGGGTGGAAACCCTTCGTATCAACCTTCTACAGTTTACCCTACATACACACAACCATTTCCTAACCCGTATAACCCTACACCTATTTATCCACCTCCATATACCCCTTACTATGCCGAAGCCTTTGGAGCTTGCACACCTTTTGTGAAGTGGATCGAAGACTACCCTCTACCTGATGGTGTAAAGATGCCCACTCATATAGGCACCTACCGCTATCAAGATGCAGAAGTGGGTCATGCCTGTAGCATGCCACATGTTCACATACACACTCCGAGACTCCGCAAGAATATGGTGGAATGGACAGAAGTTGGGGAGAATTGTAAGTCTAGACGACGTTAAGGTTAAGTTCCGATCACACTTTAGCCAACAGAAGAAGTACACCAAGACCCATCTAGCCGTGCATACCATCAAGCAAAGGGACAACGAAAGCACACGGGCCTTCGTTACAAGGTATCTTGATGAAACTTTGCAAATGCTAGGTTTGCCACGAGGATCGAAGGATCTCACGGTTTTGTACATGGCCTTCGGACTTCGAAGCTTGGTGGAATTCACGTCCCCGATCTTCCTACCACTTACAAGGCAGCGATGGAGAAGACTTATACTTGGATTGACTCTAAAGAAGTAGCGACAAAGCGGACTCAGATAGAAGCGAGAAAAAGCCTTTGACAAGTTCTCAGAGGGTCCTCCTCGGAAGGATCCAAGAATAAGAAGAAGAACGAGAGATCACTTCACTCCTACAACAAAGGCTCGAATCATGGACTCTTGGAAAACTTGGCCAAATTCCCGGGGAGATTCGGCTAAGAAAGCGCAAAGTCCTTGACCCACCACCTCGGATGGGCGCTGTAAGCAAAGCCGGGGACATGTCAGTATTGCCATTTTCACGAAGACCATGGGCACGCGACACAAACAAATGCAGAGAGATGAAGAAGCATATTGAAGAGGCGATACGATCCGGAAAAATTAGCACACGGTTAAAGGCATCAAGAAGGGAAAAGTCAAGTTTTCCGACGCAATAGGGTGAATGGAAAGGAAAGAAAAGAGGCTACCCGAAGCCCGATACTAATGGTGCACATGCAGGATTCAACCGAAACGGAAAGAAGCGGATGGAGAGCTGGGAAGCGTAGGAGAGATAACATTCCCTTCCATCCTGGGGCAGACACCTTCGACTCACCCCATGGTCATCAAGGTGTGGCTCTCAAACAAGGAAGTAAACCGAGCGTACATGGATTATGGAAGCTCCTACGAGATCATTTATGAACATTGCTTCCTAAAGCTCAAGTCATCTATACGCTCAAGAAGGGTAGACTCAAAAACACCTCTGGTAGGGTTCTCCGGCGAACACTCATGGCCCCTTGGAGAGGTACCGTTAGAAATCGCTATAGGTGAAGGCCCCTTTTCCAGCACAGAAACGCTCACCTTGGTTATAGTCAGGTCAGATTCTCCTTATAATTTGCTAATAGGGAGAACAGCTATGCAAAAGATGGGCATTGTTGTTTCCACCATACATGCTGCCATTAAGTTCCAAAACCCCTTGGAGTAGGGCTGTTCATTCTAATTATGGGGCTGATAAGGGGATATATGGAGTCAAGAGGGTCAAGGAAGAATTGGAGGAACCTCCGATAGAAATTCTAAGCATGCATGATCTGAGAAGAGCGGTTGTAGTTAACCCTAGCTACCCCGAACAAGCGGTGGTAATAGGAAAGCAACTCCGCGAATTTCAAGGTGAAGCTCACGAAGCTAGCGGACTAACCTTGATATTTTGCTTGGAAATATTACGATATGACGGGGGTCCCAAGAACATTGGCGATAGGCGGACTGACCCTTGACGAGCCTAAACTCAATGAATACAAACATATTGAGCCAATAAAACAAAAAGAATGAACCTAGCCCAGAAAAGCGTACTGCACGCAAAGAAGTTGATGAACTAGCAAGTGGGAATTCTAAGGAAGTCAAATACCAAACACACGCCTAAAGGATTGCTACCCCTACCGAAATTGGCTGGAAGGTAAAATCCTTGGCGGGCTTCGACTAAAGTGCTTCCTAGATGCCTATAAAGGGTATCATCGATTGAGATGGCTAAGGAGGGCGAGGAAAAACTGACCTTCTACACAATCAAAGGTGTCTCTTGTTATAGAAAGATGCCCTTCGGATTGAAGAAGCGGGGCAACATACCAATGACTTCGTAGATAAAGCCTTCAACAAGCGAGATGGCGAAATCTCGAAGCATACGTTGATGACATGGTTATTAAAAGCAAAATAGAGGAGGACCTTCTCCTTGATGTGGAAGAAACCTTTGACCAGCTTCGGGCTATTAACATGAAGCTGAACCCTAAAAAGTGCTCTTTTGGTGTCGAAGAATGGCAATTTTTGGGGCATTTGATCACTAAGCAGGGAATAAAGGCTAATCCCTCCAAGGTCAAGGCAATAACGGATCTCCAAGCTCCTAAGTGTTTAAAAGATGTGCAAACTCTGAATGGGAAGCTAGCCGCTCTAAGTTGATTCTTGTCGAAGGGGGCTGACATATCCCTACCGTTCTTCAAAAATCTTAAAGGATGCGTTGATAAGAAGACTTTTCAGTGGAGTCAAGACGCAGAAGCTGATTTTTAGAGGATGAAAGAGTTCATTGAAATCCTTCCAACACTTACAGCCCCAATCAAAGGCGAGGTGTTGTTCATGTACTTAGCATCCTCAATGGAGAGCATTAGCGCAATCTTTATGGCAGAACGGGACAAGCGAAAAATCCCCATTTACTTTGTCAGCAGGGTCCTGCAGGGGGCAGAGATCAACTAGCCAACATTGGAGAAACTAATACTAGCTCTAATCTACGCAGCAAGAAGGCTCGACGATACTTCGGGCCATCAATTCAGATCTTAACCGACAAGCCACTCAAAGCAGATTTTGTCGAAGCTGATAAGTCGGAAGGGTGGCCAAATGGGCTATCAAACTTGGGGAGCATGAAATAGAGTTTAAGGGTCAAAACTCTATTAAAGGGAAAATTCTCGCAGATTTCTTGGCAGAAACACCTTCCAACGGACACGAAAAGGAAGCCCAAAGCCAAACTCACCGAAGTGCGGGATGACTGAAACTTTATACAGATGGAGCATCAAGCTCAGATGGTTCGGGCGGAGTCTAATCTTTGGTCACCACGACGGAAAGGAGCATACATATGCTCTTCATTTTGAGTGTGAGGCCACAAACAATGAAGCGGAATACGAAGCCCTATTAGCAGGCCTTCTATTATCTAAAGATATGGAGGTCAAAGCTCTTGCCATTTTCGTAGATTCTCAATTGGTAGCTAACCAAGTGAGAGGCTCCTATGAAGCAAGGACCCGTCATCAAAGCGATACTTGGAAAAACAAAGGAGATCTTGGATAGCTTTGATTCCTACACCATCCAACATGTTTGTAGGAATCGAACAAGAAGCGAACGCCTTGCGAGCAAGTTAGCCTCTATGGCCTTCGCTCATCTCACCAAAGAAGTACTGGTCGAAGTCTTACCTGAAAGATCCATTATTCACAAGGAAGTCACGGACGTGGTTCATGAAGAAGGAGAGACATGGATGACTCCCATTAGGGAGTATTTGATAAGTATTTTTCTCCCCGAGGATCCTAAACTAGCAAAGTGGTCTTCTCCTTGAGGATCCCAAACTAGCAAGGAAAATACGGGTTAAGTCCCCACAATACCGGCTAATGGGGGAAACCCTATATAGAAGGTCATTTCTATCACCTTGGTTAAGATGTGTGGGACCCAAACAAGCTACGAGCATCATCGCTAAAGTCCACGAAAGATCCTGCGGCCTCCATGCAAGGCCCCGTTCAGTTGTCTCAAAGATAATGAAGTTAGGCTATTACTGGTCTTCGATGCATAGGGATCTGCGAAATCATTCTCGATGTGAAGCTTGCCAAATACCTGAAACATTTCCAAGTTGCCGAAGCGGGGACATGACAAGTGTGACATCCGCATGGCCCTTCTCTCAGTTGGGAATTGATATCGTAAGACCCATGCCTGTAGCTCCTGGAGGAGTCAAATTCTTGTTGGTGGTAATCGATTACTTTACTAAGTGGGTAGAGGCTAAACCTTTAGCCTCTGTTACGAGGAGACAGATCGAAAAGTTTGTGTGGGAGCACATTGTTTGCAGATTTGGTGTGCCCCACATCATTATATCCGACAATGGTAGCGGTTCTTTGAAGGAGTCTTCTATGACTTACGTCAAGGGCTCAACATAAACATCTTGGACATCCGTTTACCATCTGAGTAATGAGAATGGTGGAGGTTACAAACAGAGACATCGTCAAAGGGATTGAGAAAAGGCTAGGAAGAACTCATCATGGGTGGGTGTACGAGCTCCCTCAAGTACTATGGGCTCATAAGACGCACCCCAAGTCAAGCAATGGTGAAACCCCCTTTATCCTAACATACGAACGAGCGGTCATCCCTTCGAACTAAGTGTACACCGCGGGCGTGTGGCAACGTATGATGCCTCCCAAAATGATGAAAAGATCAGAAAGAAGCTTGATCTACTAGAAGAAATGAGAGAGATAGCCTCCATCTGAGAAGCCAGGCACAAACATAAGATCGAAGGCTACTACAACAACAGGGTCAGGCCTTCCACCTTCAAGCCTTGGGAATACGTGCTACGCCTCAACAGTGCAAGCAAAGCAGAATACATGGGGAAGCTAGGACCTACTTAGGAAGGACCCTACATGATAGGCGAGGCCTCACGCACGAAGCCTACAAGCAGCCACTCTTCTCGGAGAACCTATGTGGACATGGAATGGTGCGAACCTCCAAAAGTTCTATATTTAAGAATTATTTTTACGTTTTCATTCTTGTAATTAGAAGCTTCTCAAGGGAAAGCAAACATTATTAGTAGTTGTCTTAGTTTTCATTTCAAGAATGATGTAATCCTCTCTACCAATTCAATGATGAATAAGACATTTCCCACAAATCTCTTGCTTCGTTTCTTAAACACAAAGATTTGTTCAACCAAGTCGTTTATGAGTTTCAATGTCGAATAAAAAGGCATATGGCGTAACAAATGGCTCAATACTTAAGCCTATTAAAACATTCACATTAACTCTCCTAGTAGTTTATGGCACTAGTGAAAATACAAACAAAGTCATACTACTTGAAGGATTAGAGATAGAGTGGGTCGTGACCCTCTGTCAATGATCAAAATTGGTCATTATATTCTTGGTGTTGAAATTTACAGACAATGAGGTTGTTTAACCTTAGGTTGTAAAGTTAAGTGTTGGAAAAATGGCGTAAGAGAAGTTCACAAGATAAAATAGCTTAGTGTGTAGGGATACTCTCCCACACCATGTCATTAAAAATGAGGGCTAATGCCCTTGTACCTGAATATGGAGCCGAAGCCCCATTTAAGTTGTCTTTGGCCTAGGCCATACATCATAAATATTAAATTGTTTGAGGAACCAGACACACATCAAAATAAACATCAAATTATCTTAGCAAGGGTACATGCCACCTTTGGAACCAAATCACTGCCAACATGGCAGCCTTCACTCTGGCTTCTGAGGAGATGGAGTTGGAGATGGTTGAACTGAGGCAGGCTTGGTGGAAACCGTCTTCTTGGTAGGAGTTTCAGGCTTGATCTTGCATGGCTTCTTTGAGAGGAGGTCTTCCAGAGGTGCCATGGAGTCTTTGGTAGCTTCGGCCAGGGAAGGGGTACTCTGCAGATTGCAAATGCATTTCCGCATCTTCAGTATTTTGCCTTCGACGAGGGACGGTAGCACTCAATTTTGGACAGGTCTACGGGTTTACCTGTTTTAGCAGCCTCTTCCAAAGCTAAGCAACATCCATGGAAGATAGTTGCTTTGATGACCTTCCACATTGTAGCTCCCAACTCGTCACTATGATAGAGCTCCATGGCTATGTATGGCACCACCTTAGACACGACCTCCGCACGGTCCTTTTGCAGCATCTTGTACCTCATCTGAAAGCCGTCAACCTCCTCCCTCAACTTCACTTCTACCTCTCCAAGCCTAGCCCTCTCACTTTCCAAACCGGCACACTTCGCCTCTAGCACAGCATTCTGACCAGTTAGGCTAACAACCTTAGCCTCTTCCAACTTAAACTTGCCACATTCAGCTGTCAATTCGGCTATCTTCTCACGAAGGTCTTGGACGAGTGGATTTTTTCAACATCCCTCTCAATCTCGTCACATTTAGCCTCCAGCTTGGCATACTCGTGATCCTTGTGCTTCTCCCTCTCAAGCATGACATCCATCTCTTTTCTCGCCTTGGTATGACCACGAGTAGTTCCCTGGTTCGACCATTTAAATGGTTGTCCAATACGGCCTGCCTAGCCACACTCTTGTCGTGTAGATCATATACCCTTCAATGGATATGTTGTCCAGCAATCCTTTCCATTTGGAGGGGGTAACATGATCCACGATACGATGGCAGGACAAAGTGTTGGGAAGCTCCTTCGTATCTGGAAGGCTTGCGACCAATACAACGCACAAGAGTTCAGTTAGCTACCATGATTATCAATTAATATATTTTAAAGTGAGACATTGCTTACCATGCATTTCCACAGTCTCATCCGGCAGCTCAAAGGCAGATTTAACAAACTTT